>JAUCMU010000027.1:10618637-10635464 GCA_032275025.1 Enteromius treurensis | reverse complement strand
AGGGTTGTAAATGGACCTGTAAAACCGTTTCTGGACATTTTTTCCCCTTACCTAAGCTACATACCTTCTGTGTACATATGAGAGAACAATTTAAAATATTATCTCAATGCATTATATGGCACCTTTAAACAATATTTAAAGTGACAGTAAATACATTATAATATTACTTCTAATATTACAAAGGAATATTATTTTAAATAAATGCTGTTCTTTTGACCTTTCTATTCATCAAAGAATTCTGACAAAATGTATCATGAGACCCACAAATATGTTAGGCAGCACAACTGTTTTTAACATTGATTCGAATTGTAATAATATTTTACAGTATTACCATTTTTACTGCAATTTTGATCAAATAAATTCAGCCTGGATTATCAAAAAAACACAAAAAGACTTTGAAACAGTATAAAAAAAAGAATAAACTATATTTGTTAATGCATTCAAACAGAAAAGAGACGCAAAAAAAGTTTAAAACCACACAAACCTCCAATTTCTGAACAGTAGTGTACATTTTTATGGCCATATGATGGTGTGCTTGTGGTTATGGCATTAATTGATTATGGCATTAATAATGATTTCTCAATCACATTCATAAATGATACACATAGACTGGCCTTGCAGGATTATGTCTACAAAGAGAAATCTGAAAAATGCTGCTAAAAGATATTCCCTATTGTCTGTACTGTTCTGTTTTACACCTTTAAACTCTCTCTGGCAGGTGTATTGTATAACCCACCTTCAAATCCTCCAGTGGAAATCCATGAGCTCCCGAGGGGGAGGGTGTCAGACAGACCTGAAGCTAATCACACAGCGTTCATGACCAGACCATTTATCATGGCCTTGCTAATCAATATGACAATATTTAGAAGAGAGATAGGTATAGCAATACCCACAAAAACGCTCTGCGCCACAACAATGCTTCAGCCTGGCTGGGGCTTTATAGAAAATTAAAATGTTCACTGCACCCTTCTGTCAGAGTGTCTCTTGCTCCAGAGAGCTGAGAAAATATGACAGGCGGCGACGCCTATGAAAAAAACAATAGAACAATATGGAGACAGCGTCAAGGGGAACAGCATCTGCAGAATTTGGCTGCATCCGTCTCTCCTGATATCACTTCATAATACGCTACAGCGAGGACACAATTACACCATTTTCTCCACGCTGAAATAATACTGAATCAATGACAGAATTATTAAAGTGTAATCCATTTCACGCAGATACATCCTGTTCAAATTAGAGCCGACATCGAGAACGTGCCATTATGGGCGGAAATCATTTCCCCACGGTTAATAATTGAAATGACGACCTGGCTGCCACCTATTGTGAATGAAGACAGGTGGCGTCCTTTGTCTCTGTGCGCGAGACGACTTTAATTTAAAAGAAGCAAAAACACGACTTTTGTTCTTTTTCAAGCATAGACGGACTTACCGCCTGCTTGGATTTAGATATGTCATCCATTTGGACATGGAGGTCCTCGATCTCCACTTCCATTGACTTTCGGGCTTTGACTGCGGCAGCACACGTGAACTCTGATTCCTCGAGCTGTGAAGAGCACGAACAGATAAATAAACTGTATGTTATACAATGTGTTAACTACAGATCCCAGGGGAAGAAGGGAAGAACAGACCTGGTTCCTGAGCTGAGCGATCTCTCTCTTGCTGGGAGCGTTGTTCTTCAGGTGATCCAGCATGATCTGGGCATCAGCCAGCAAGGCCTTTGTGCGCTTTAGGTCTTTCCTCAGACGCTTTTCTGCCTCCACATCTCTGTGGCTCACCTGTGACATATCAGTTATATATAAATATTCCCTTTAAATACAAATTTCTTTGAACAAAATGCAGAAACCTTTTACACAAATATTGCTCGTTAATATAGGAATTTTTTTATTTTTTAAAGTAGGTAAACACCAATTTTTACACCTAGTGGATAAACAACAAAATAATATTATTTACATGATTAGCTTTACTAGTTCTAAACCAGAACTTTGGGGATGATTTGAATTTAACCCAAAAAGTGTAAAATGAGTCATTAACATTTTTGGTCCGTGATTTACAGAAAGCTGTTCAGTTTCAACTCAGTTTTAACTCTGTTTAGAAGTCTGAAAGAAAATCTATTATGTCTATTATAAAGTCTATTATGCTCACATACATATATATATATAATCCTTCAAAGTTCAACTAATTATTTTATATGAATGTTTAATTGGATTCTTCCTATTATAAATATTAAGTTTAAAAGAATTAAGTATATGTCTGAAATAGAAATCTTTTATAACATTGTAAATGTCTCGACTGTCACTTTTGATTATTTTAATGCACCCTTGTTAAATAAAAGTATTATCTTTCAAAAAAATGTATTATTTGGGGTCTTTGAACAAAGTCAGTGTCACAGGATCCTTCACAGATCATCTTATTTAATATACATTTTAAACGGGATTCTTTCTGTTATAAATATTAAGTTGAAAATATTAAATACATCTGAAATATAAATCTTTTATAACAACATTGCACAGACCACAAACTTAAAAAACAAAGTCTGTCAAAAATAACTAAAACAAAATAAAGAAAATTACATGAAAATTAGTAATAAGTAATATGCCAAACTGTACATATTTATCAAGACAGTGCTTAGTTATCATATGTGACCCTGGACAACAAAACCAGTCGTAAGTGTTAATTTTCCGAAATTGAGATTTATACATGATTTGAAAGCTGAATAAACAAGCGTCTCATTGATGTATGATTTGGATAGATAGGGCAATATTTGACTGAGATACAACGATCGGAAAATCAGGAATCTGAGGGTACAGAAAAATCGAAATACTGAGAAAATCACCTTTAAATTTGTCCAAATTATGATCTTATCAATGCATTTTACTAATCAAAAATTAAGTTTTAATACATTTTCGGTAAGAAATTGACTAAATACCTTCATGGAACATGATCTTTACTTACTTTACTAAGGATTTTTGGCAAAAAAAGAAAAATCTAAAATTTTGACCCATACAATGAATTTTTGGCTATTGCTACAAATATACCCCAGCGACTTAAGATTGGTTTTGTGGTCCAGGGTCACAGATTTCAAATATTGCAATGGTACTTTTTAATATTTGCTCTTTTTATTACTATATAGACAAATTCTAGCACTCTCTATTCTATTTTTTTTTTACTTGCCTCTTTTAGACGTGCTCTCTATTCATTTACTAACTTCTCTATTTTTGTATTTTCTATTTGTTTTCTTTTTATTTACTATACAATTAACACAAACCTAGCTATGTGTACTTCATTCAGCTAACTGAGACTTGTCATAGCACTTGCATACAGTATCATTGCTCTTTGGCTGATTTTGATAGCGTCCATTGTCCTCATTTGAATAAAAATCATCTGCTAAATCTACTAAATGTAAATGTAGTACAGTATATGTAGTATATAGTGAGTTGAGTGTCTGTACCTGGTCTTGAGCACTCATCAGCTTGGCCTCCAGGTCCCTTCTCTCCCGCAAGACCTTTTGCTTCTCTTCATACTCCTCCTCCAGCTGCACCTCCATTTGCTTGAGCTGCTCACACACACACACACACACACACACACACACACACACACACACAAGCATATTACCAGAACATCATGGAGGGCTTTGTGAAGTAGCTTTGCTCTGAAGAGCCAATCCAATTACATACCACCATTCCAGACATACAAACACATTCCTTAAATGTGTCTTTAGATGCTTCTGAGCACCTTCGAGTGTCAATCAAGGGACTCGGTTGTGAGAAAGAAGGGTAATTATGGGATGCACTGTACTGGCAGCTTGATTGGTTAAGTGGAGAGGAGGGAAAGGTGAACTATACGTGTGGAAAATAAAATAGCAGCCCCCATGAATTATACATCAAAACAAAACTCAATGAGTTCAGCTTATCTGCACCTACGCGGCAAAGACACTCCACAAATGTGAAAGCCGCTATCTGCAACAAGAGCTGCGCTGAACAACGCTGAATGGAAATTCTTATTCAACACATGGCCGAATGCGTCTTGTTTATTTATGTTGTACAAGAGTTGAAACGAGCTCTGCATAAGAAATGAACATCAGCAATTAAAAATGTTAGAAACTGAACTCACCTGAACTTCTAAAACTAGTTGCAGAGTATTCTGAGCATGTTTTAGTTAGCTGGTGACTTGTGCATGTGTATGAGAGCGATGCAAATGAACTAAAATTGGATGTGATTTATCAGTTTGACGGCACTAGTAACAACAACAACAGCAACACTACACATTGTTAATATAGCAATGCATTACTTAACACTGGAGTAAACTTTATGCTAATATTTACAGTAAAATTGTATGAATATTATTTAATACAAATTACCTCATATTAATATTAATAAAATAAATCACTACTACTATTACTACTGCTATTATTATTATTATGATTACTGATTTTTTTAATCGACAAACAGCACAACAAAATTAGTTTAACATATCCATTCATATTTTAATTCAAACATACAATGACGCTAACATACCATAGGCTTATAATGATTATTAACAGTTAGTGTCGTATAACAGCTGCTTGACTGTATCATACCTTCTTGCTGCAGGATTGTCTGATCTCCTCCACCTCGTCGTCTTTGCTCTCAATCTCTTTCGAATGCGTCTGTCTCAGTCTCTCCATCTCCATCTCCAGACGGAGCTTGGCCTGCAGGTCACAACATCAATAGCTCAGTGAATACAAATCCACACCTTCTGCAAGCATTGGAATCCAGCAGAACAGGCTCTAAATGCATACAGATGCATATGCAAAATATCCCTGTCGCACAGGCCAATAAAACGCTTTGTAATTATTATTATTATAATGCATGCAGGTCGCGGATATTGACAGTTTCTTCATACCGACACATCAGCTGAATTTACATGAATTAGCATATTACGCATGACAGGTGAAAATTGTGTGCATGGAGAATGTGCATCATTTCAAGGAATAATACATTAAACATCAGGCAGCTCGGTACAATGTATATCCTTATTCTCATGACATGATGTAAAGCGGGTTGGACTGTGGTGTGTGTGCATGGGTTAAGTTCGTAGACAAAGTTTGAAAAGAAAAAAGTTGGCGAAAATCGATTAAATTGTCTCCAAGATTGAAAAAAAAATTGAGATAGTGTGTTCGATCACCTGCTCCAGCATCTGAATGGTTCCAGCCTGTTCATCAAGCTCTTCTTCTTGATCTTTGACCTTTGCCTCAAGGTCACGAAGCTGCTTTTTAACCTTAGCCAGGGACGCCTCGTCCTTCGTCTCCTGCGAGTTCAGATCTTGAAGCTCTGCCTCCATTTGCTCGAGCTTCAGATTGACAGCACATATCTCCAGATCCTTATCCTGAGAGAGAAACTCATTTAGAACAACACAGTCTGCCTTCAGCACACACGTACGTCACAGCCAAGAAAAATCTGTAAGTGCGAGACAACAAAGAAGGGTGATATGAGAGAGGTTGCTGACCTCCAGTTGTTGTCTGAGGCTGAACACTTCCCCGGTCAGCATGTCCTTCTCTCTGCTCAGTTTCTCCCGCTGACTCTTCTCTCTCTGCACCTCCTCTTGAGCCTGAGTCTGCTCTGAGTCAAACCTGCAGATATTGCATACACACACCATCAACAATGTACCATTGAACAATGGTACAAAGGTTCTTTCCAGAGGCTTTACTCTCTCTGTTCCGATGTGGTGGAATGAGCTACTACATTTCACCTGATCTGCCGAGACCAAATAAATCGCAAATCAATTCTACAAACACTAAAGTAAAACCATGATAGGCTTTCATATACAATACTAAATATGAAAAAATATCTACGTAATTCTTCAGCACGGAAAGTACGCCTACAGATGAGACTTCCAGTTCATGGAAAGACCATAAAATGTACATAGGGGCATGCTAATTTTTACGGGAAGAATAAGGTGGATAAACAATTAACACTTCGCTAAAGACCCATCCCCCTTAGTTACTGGTACTATGTCCAACAGGCCATGGGTCTCTCACACCACATTGACACTGTGCCGAAAGATAAGACAGAGCAGGTTACTTTTTAAATAAAACAGTCTCAGCTTTCACATTTTGTATTAATTTTTTTCTTTTTTTAAGAAATTCAAATGAGAAATACCATTTTGTGGCTCTTTGAAGTAACTAGACGTAAACTGTTAATATCTTCGTCTTTACTAGTTATAGCATGAAATAACCATAAATGAACATCACAAGGTATCTTGTTTCGTGTATCATGGAAAGACGTCAATACACAAAAGTCCATTGACTTAAATCTACTTTCCTGTCTGGTTTATCAGACAAAATGCCAAACTTGCTGTTATGATTGGTCAGATCACCTGTCAATCAAACTCCTGGCAAACGCCCATTAGCATAAAACCACAGAGAACGTATCCTTTACTCGTTTATTTGTTCTGTGGAATGATATGTGAGGAATTTTGGTATGCAAACATTTTGATTTTAAAATTTTCACTTTTGTGCTTTACACTATTCTAACGTCTTTTTTTTTTTTCATGGAACAAAGCAAATATTGGTTAACAAAGTAATCACAACCCACTTTAAAAATGAAACTTTTTGGTAGGTATGACAGTTATCGTCTATGACAGTATAGAATAGTTTATCTATTTCCACCATTAATAAAAATGAATTTCAGTTGCTGCCATTAAATTGTACTTGGTGTTTATCATTCCTCCCTAGTCTTTATTAGTTCAGTATTCGTCCTCGAAAACCTGTATTAGTTGACCACTAGTCGAAATATACACAATAATGCAAATTTCCAATTCTTGAATAACTTATCTCTCTATTTACTATAATCAAAGCACAAGTTTAATGTGCCAGAAATACACACAAAGATTTGACAAAAACATGATACAAAACAATAAAAAAATAGCATACCTGCTTTTCCTTAAATAGCCAAGCATAGCAGAGTGTTGAGAAACTAAAACTCATCTAAGCTTTACAGTATTGTGTGTGACGTGTGTGTCAGGAGGGGTATTAAGAAAAAGCGTTCTGATTGGGTTAACTTGTAAGTGGGCAACAATGAGTGAGGGGGGGTTGGGGGCGCTTTGACGCTTTGGGGCAAATCTGTCCAATCTTTTCCTCTTTCTAGTTCACTCTTGTTCACCCTTCTCTCCGAGGCCCTGTAATGATCCCGTAAATGAGCCTTACGCAACTCTTTTTGTTAATCCAAACCCCACAGAGAGATGAAGGACCGCTCTCCTTGCCCTCCCCCATCTCTCCTACTGGCTAAATCTGCTGTCACCCTGAGCCGATCGTTTCATTTAGAGTGGACTTTCACACATCCCCTCCACAGCGACAGGCACAGCCTCCGCCTGTTTACTCAAGAGTCTAAAGAGGCTTAGCTGCAGCACCTTCACACACACCGCCATAGCCTTCTGCTCTGAGTAATGACAGACTTACAGATTTCGTTTTAAGATGCTTGTGCGAAGAGTAGTCCACCAGTGCCTCAGTAACAAGGATGGAAACTATAACGTTTTTAATAATCATTCTATGAGAATAGAGATTTCCACATCACAACAATAACAATAATTGCACTGAAAAATAATGTCGCTGGAATTTTTTCACCACATTTTCTCCATACAGCCAATGAGAATCTTTAATAAAAATAAGAGAGAGATTACCAGGTACTAGTGTTTTCTGTAAAATGTATATTCTTTACTTCACTATGTCAGAATTTGCATCACAACATAAATGCACCCAGAGGAACCAAACTCAACTGAGAGCTTGTGAATCAGAATCGAATTAGCACCTGCATAGATACCAAGCATTATTGCACAGTATTGAAGAACAGGATTTTGGGCCTATAGGATTTGGGGCTTTGGGTGGGAACATTCGAGCATCAAAATAGCTTGCTGCATCATGAATTATCCATTTCTTCACTCTTGTTAGTAAATCTTTATCTAGTCTGACTCACTTGCGCTGTTTCTTCTCCAGGTCGTGGTTGCGGCTCTGCTGGCCCTCCAGGTGCAGTTTGGTGTCCTGCAGCTCAGCTGTCAGTCTCTGGCATTTCTTCTTCAGCTGCTGCGCCGTGCGCTGCACCTCTTCATTGTCCGCCTGCAGGTCTGTCAGCTAAGCACACAGTTTCTCAGTGAGTCTGTACAGGTGGATCTGTCCATCCAGTGTGTGTCTTGTCTAGATGTATGTGTTTCAGCTACTACATTCAAGCTTGAGACATTACATGCTGACAATACGAGTCAAGTCTGAAGGGTCTCAAGGGATACTGATTTCCCAAACTAACTGAACATAATGATACAAAAAAAAAAAATCTGTTATCATGTGTGACCCTGGAGCACAAAAAAACTAAACTGAGATTTAAACATCATCTCAAAGCTTAATAAATAAGCTTAACACTGATGTATGGTTTGTTAGGATAGGACACTATTTGGATATCTGGAATTTGAAGGTGCAAGAAAATCTGAATATTGAGAAAACTGCCTTTAAATTTGCCTTGTAGGCTATTGCTACAAAAATATACCTGTGCTGATTAACTTTGACCTGTTTTTTTGTGGTCCAGGATCACATATGAAATCTATATTGTGTAACAAACCAGAGCTCTCAGCGTATGAGTGTGTGAAAGTGATATTTGTCGTCCTTACCTTTCTCTCCAGCTGCCTCTTGTTTTGCTGCTCCACCTCTAGTTTGTCATCAAACTCTTGCTGGAGTCTCTTCTTGGTAAACTCAATCTCTCGGATGGCCCTCTCATACTTGAGCCTCCATTCTCCTCCTAAAAACACAGTCAGTGCTGATTATGCCCTCACAATTCATTGCGAGATGGCCTTGTGTGATTACTCAAATGCAAAAGGCTGTTATTTAATTAAATAAATATGCCGGTGCTTCAAAGCAAAGTGGCGGCACTCTTTTGTCTGCTGCACATAGTCCAAGTACTCCCTCTCAATAGATTCAGTGCACTTGTAGTTTGTGGTGCAATTTGAGATGTCAGATGTCTGTCATAAAGCAGTTAAACAGTATTATTTGGAATCATAATTGCAATATGATTTTTCGAGATGAAACGCCGTGAGCCAGATTGTCCACGGTCATCCCTTAAAGAGAGCCAAGGCTTAAACTATGGACCTCTGCCTGAGTATTTTTTAGATCATAACTCATACAAAATCCCATTCTGTGAATTTAACAGATATGTAACAAACCGGGACAAAAATGCAAATATACACAACTTAATAAATCAAAGCTCTGAAACCTAGATATGAAAGGTGGCCAATCCACGTCACCAATAGAGAAGGAAATTGCTGGAAAGGGAATTAATCAAATGTTCGTGGATTAGCTTTAAGCCTTAGAGATCAGCTGTGTGACACAGAGGTGAGAACAAGCCGTCACCGGTCTGACACATGCATTAAAATGAGCTCAGTTCATAACAGCTGTGATTCTAAGAACAGGACTACTGAGTATGATCGTGGTCAGGCTTCCGTAGACAACAATATGAGAAGAAATAAGAAGTACTGAAGACTTTTAGTCTCCAATTACCAACAATTTAAAATAACCTTTTTTTTATTTGAAATTTTAAAATCTTTACTGTTATTTTTAAAAGCCATCACTCCAGTCTTTAGTGTTGCATGTTTCTTCTGATATCATTCTAATATGATTTTCTGTGCTAGAATAATTTCTTATCGTGTAAATCCAGAATTCAGGAAACGTATTTAAAAATCGAAATATTTCATACTTACTGACACTTTTGCGCTCCAAGAACAGGGTTGAAATCCACTGTTTTATATAAAATAGTTGTATCCAAAACAGGGTTTCAAATTTATTTCATCACTTAGCAAGCTCTAGCTAGTTCGATGTTAAATGTTGGGTTGCAGTATTTCCTACAATTTGAGAAAAATATTTGTTTGAAAAATAAGTGGTAAACCAGCTGAATAGTTAACCTTGATGAATTCAGCAAGCGCTTAATATTATTAAAAATGGAAAAATCTAATAAATAATTTACATGTCTTCACATCTAGATGCAGAATGGGTCTAGTCTATTCGGTATTACAACTCACAAAGTCAGACATGAACAAGGCTGCATTGTGCAACACTGTATTACTTTACAAACTGAATATACACAGAAGCAATCGTTTGACTGTAAATCTATTGAATTGTTGGACAAAGTCAAGAAGCTAAAAATCTGAGGTGGGCCCGAAAAAATTGATCTGGTGGGTTTAAAAGTATCTTTTCCCGCTAGGTAAATTTTATGTTAGATAGAGTTTTTGTATTTTTACAGTTCTCAAAGCAAAACACATGGATTTTTGTTTCTACTGAGCAACCAAATCTTCCCTCTTCATGGAAAGTTCCAGAAGCACACGTATAAAGGAATGAAAAAGAGTGAGAGAGACATGGAGAGAGAGAGAGCATGCGTATGTTTGGTGTTTTCAGTGCCCCCTGGCATTTCCATATAAACAGCTTAATGAGGAGCAGCAGCTCTGATGCTACAGATTATTTTCTCATTTGTCTGGAGGTGCCACGCTGAAACGCTCAGCACACCTGAAGCTGTCCTCTTCACCAGAGAGTCACGGGCTGCCACACTCATGGAAATCCTCCCAGATAACCCTTCAATTCTGCCAAACCATTCAGAAAGGTTGTGATAGTTTTTGCTCAAAGCTCAGCCATCATGAGGGAATTCCTCATGATTCCTGTTCCTCTATCCAGGAAATGACCACACAAACTCACCAGTGTCATCGTCGTCCATTTCCCCGTTGAGCTCTGATGCCCGTATGAGTCGTGCCTCCATCACCTCCATCTCCATAGACTCCATCTGCTTCTTCATAGCGTCAAACTTGGCCTGACATGCACACACACACACAGACGCAGAGCACATCAGCTCTCTTTTCTGCAGGGAAATACTCAGACCATCTGCTCACACAGGCAACCTTGAGCCTAAGAGACACATAAAAACACACACACACACTCCAGGCATACACCTTTCGCTCACACACACACTACGGCTTTCACATTGATATTTAATATGAGACGACACAATTTGTATACGGCTCACGCTCTGCTGCATGAACTGCATTGGCAGAAAATATCTATTTCAGGCATGAGGAGATTTCCTCACAGAAAACCATCAAGTCACAACTCTTGTTTCTGTTGAGACGAGTGTGTGCGGTACCTGTAGATCCTTCATGTCTTTCTCTAGCCTCAGTCTCTCCGAGGTCTCGGACTCCAGCAGCTGCGAGGCGGATTCGCCCGTGTTGCGCTCATCGGCGAGTTCTGATGAGAGTTCTGTGATCTGAAATAAACAATGAGCGAACGTGAAGCGTGCGTCCACTAGGTGCGTCACACATGCAAACTTTAGAGTAGTTTATGAGCTCACTTCACGCACATATGCAGCACTTCACGTCTGTATCATCGCTCCCATATTTCACACGCAGATGATAGATTTTCGGTGTAAAGTGGAGAGAGGGTGACGCGTGAGGTCTGGTGTGTGTGCTTGTGTGTGTGTGAGAGAGAGAGTGTGTGTGTGAAGGTGTGATTTTGTACACATATGTACTACTGATTTATATAGAGAAATAATCTGCTATAGGAATCTTATTATGGATGCCTCATATTGGAAATGTAAATGTGGGGATGCATTACTCTTTGATATCAAACTGGCAAAAAAATATATATATATTTGTCAAAATATGTTTTACATTATGCTTGATGTGTGATGTTATGCTAACAGACCCATCTCGGTTTATTATGAATACCTTTAGCAGCTTTAACAGGCATAAATGTACATTTGTATATTGTATTGAAAAAACATGCAATTGCAGATGGTGCCAGTAATCTTATATTAATTAATTGATATTGTTGTAACCTTTTAATTCATTTTGTTTTTGTAATTCATGTTTTTCCTTTTTTCTTATTATATATATATATATATATATATATATATATATATATTTGTTTCTGTTTGCATGTCAGCCTAGCTCGCTGTTTTTAAATCTGCTATACAAATAAAACGTGCTTGAATAATACATAATAAAAAGCTATTATATGGAGAATTTACATTAAATGTATACTATTTAATTATATTCAATATTATCTATATTATCAATCTTATATAAACTAATGTAAATTATATTATTTCAATGTAAAATATCATTGTATAAAATATTTAAATGTTTTCTAAATAATAAATCTAAATAATTACATGAAATTACTGGTTATTTGTTAATATTTATATTAACATGTATTTTTTTTTATAAAATAAATTATTATAATTATTATAACCCCATAATTTTTTTGCTGTCAACTTGAATTATTTCTTTAAATGAAACCCATTTAATTTGTTGATATTTATACTAATATGTAACTTCATAAATAAATAATTCAGCTCAACTTCAAAATTCAGTTCAGATTCAATTTAAAGAGAATTGAATTTCAGCACTAACCTTGCTTTCCAGTCGGTCACTATTGAGCCTCAACTCATTCCTCTCCTTCTCCACCTTCTCCAGCTTCAACTTGAGTAGCTGAATTTCCTCCTAAGATAGACAGGCAATCAAAGAAACACAATAAGCCAGTCAGAAAGATAGGATGACAAAATTCAGCACATATGTAAAAAAAAGTGACCACAGACATTCAGACACAATGACAGCCACTATATTTAGTATAGAGATAGACAGGTGAGATAAATTAGAAACGATAACAGAATGACAGACAGGCAGAAACCCTGCCCTGTGTCTCTGCTGCCGCAAACCTCCTCCCACTTTTCTAAACTTTTCTTTTGTTAACTTGAGAGACCTGCAGGCTACAGCCAATCAGTTGCAGCTCTGAAGGCTGTTTGTAGAGAGGAGATAGTGACTCTGTGTTTGTTTTTAAAAGCAGACTGTTTGGAGGCAGTGTCAGCACCCGTCTGTCTCTCGCAGGAGCACGCCTGACTGCATGGCTACACAAGCACTCAGCGGGACGCGGACCAGCGGACGGAAAACACGCACGCACGCGCACACACTCTGTGACATGCTAATGCACTCCCCTGCGGGAAGCAGAGTTGCTTTTGATCCAGCTAGCTACATAGGTAATGTATGCATACACACAGCCCTGCCACTCTCCTCATACACACACACACAACTCTACAAACACATGGATTGAGGCGAAGCCGCAGAGACTATAATCAAAGAGACGGGTGCGACTGAGAGCTGCAGTTGAATTTGTGAGGGACCCCCGCGGGGCGGAGAAACCGAGAGGGGCATTGAAAGCAACACAGATGGGCTTTAAATTTAACTGTGCTATTGTCAAAAGGCAAAACCTGTACATGACATGCTTATTTAGAGCATCTGAAGTGGTTAGCGAGGATGACAGGCGCTTACGTCTTTGCCGCGAATCTGTTCTTCTGTGAGCTGAACCTCGATGAGAGGACGGACAGTGGTGAAGAGCTTCCACCACGGCCAGCCTTTCACACCCCGGTTCTTCTTGATGTTTTTCTGGATGCAGCGGATTGCCAAGTCCTGGATCTGAAAAACAAAGACATTGTGTTTATGACTGCGTGTTCTTCCTACTGCTGTGCTTGTGAAAAATTGTCAGGTCTTGTGCTTGTGAAGTACAGCGGTTCAAACCAATCAGAAGCCAGATGGACAATAGCAGGCCTGTGTTTAGAGGCCAGGGCCCCACAGTCAAAGAGCTTCCCTTCGGGAAACCAGCACTGAATGGACCTTTTCATCTCCAGGATGTCCACAGTTCGGTGCGCAATAAGCTTGAGGGTGGGACTTTTGACTCTAGGGGTCTCTAAACGTAAGGAACCATCAAGAGAGGTACTGTATAACCCCAAGAGCAAGTAATAGGAGAGAGCAATATGAGATAAATATTTATTATTTAATAGTTTAATAGCTTAGTATTTAATAAATTAATAATGTTTAAACTTCATTATTTAAAATAATATTTTTTGTGAAATATTTAAATATAACATTTAGAAAAAATGGATGCAATATTTTAAGAAAATAATAATAATTTAGAGTTTTTACATTGTATTCTTTACTTTGGGTAGGCCAACTTAAGAATTTTATAGAAATTATTACATTAAATTAAATTTCATATTTAGAAAAAGTTTACATGTGATAAATAGAAAATAATTTAATACAAAAATAAATATATTTTATTTTTTAATAGCATTTTTTTATTATTTATTGTAATTTTTTATTCCTCATTAGATAGGTCTACTTATCAATTTTTATCAAGTATTATTAAATTAAATTAAGTTTTATTTATTTAGGAAACATTTAAATGTAATATAAAAAAATAATAATGATATTTTAAGAAAAATGTAAATGAACATATCCTAATTAAAAAATGTTTTCTTATTTAATTATTTATTTTTACATTTTATTCATTACTTTTGGCCTACTTCTCAATTTCTAACGAGTTTTACAAGAATCTAACAAATGTGTATGTATATGTAATAACCAATTTTGTTAATAAATCAAATTAATAATATAAAACTGCTAATTAATTCAAGTTGAGAACTTTTATTTTTTATATTTCTAATATTTCATGTAATATTAACACACAGTCAATCATCTCATACATCTCAGTGTGCAACCCACTTACTTCCACTCTAGACTCTGCTCTGCTCCATCAAGTGGACGTAAACATGGCTTACATACTAACACTCAGCAAAACATCCATTACTTGTGTTGATCACAGACAAAATAAATGGAAAACAAACACATTTTCTTCAATGGGGCCGTCAGAAGGCTATACAGAGGAGTGATTCTGGAGTCGTACCAACTGTGTAGAAATGCAGCTCGAAGCAAAAGCCCCAAGCTCCTTTGAGTAATTCAATTAAACTTCAATACTACTTGGCAGCTGATTTAAACCCTGCATAAGATTTACATGCTGCAGGAACAGGGATGATTCAAATAATAGAGGATTATCTGGAAACCCAATTAGACAGGCCCAATTCAGCACATTAACGGGACCGAGTCAGTGCACATTGCGTTCAAGCCATGTCTAATTTGTCACGGCGAGAAAGCCTAGGCACAGAACAGAGGCGTCGCATGGCCGACATATGCACCGCAGCTCATTTGCCACGCTTTGACCACAACAAATGCCACAAACAGCCATCTAAACAGCTTGTAAGAGTCGGAGAAATCAGGAAGAGCCTGTTAATTAAAATGGCGTCTGGAGGAAATTGTGCCTGTGAGCCTTGGGGCCTGGCAGGAGAGGATGTGACTCCAACAAAATCGGCAGCAACCCTTCCAACAGGTGTGTGGTTGGAATCTGATTACGGATCAGCAGGTGGCATTCATCTGCACGTATGAACACAAGTACATTTGAGGGCACCTGTTCACGAAATCTTGTGTCTTTAGGCAATGAGTTAATTTGACACACGATTGGCATTCATGAAATTCCCAGCTCCCTCTAGTGTCATTTCAGCTGAACGTCAAAGAAACTTGGGGAGGAGCCGGCAAGCTTCAAAGAAGCCCACATGGAGTTGATCTCCTTTCAGATGCCCCCCACAGAGACTAACAGAAAGGAGAAGAGAGGAAAGACAGAGAAATCTGGAGGCTTTGAACGCACTCTAAAACTGGAGCAGAAGTCAAGGTGCTGAGATCCCTCCATTATCGATCTCAGAAAGAAACAAGCAAATTGATTTTGCATTGTGGCAACTGGGGTTTGCCACAGGAAGCCTGGTCCCACATGGCTGTCTCTCAGGGATCTGCCGTAACGATCCAACTCAACACTGCTTGTCTTGACATTAAATACATCCTAAACAGAAAAGGCTCCATCACACACTTCCACTTTCCACTCACTTTTTTAGATACTGAAGAGGATATGATACTGAGATTCAGCCTTTGTGGTGTCACATAACCAGATGTTTAATCAGGATAATGCTTTAGTTTGCACATACAGAATGGAAGAGAGCATCTTACGACATTTTAAATAACTGACCGTAGTTCATTTTGCTGAAGAATACTAAATTACTAATATGTACATTTTTACATTTCCATTCAAAAGTCTTGAATGTTTTTTAAAAGTAGTATCCTATAAGGATGCATTCAGTTGACAAGAAAATGCAGTGAAATATTATTATTATTTGCAAGAACTGTTTTTCTATTGTAATGTTTTTTTTGTGTGTATTCCTATTACTGTAAAGCAGAATTTTCAGCAGCCATTACTCAAGTCTTCAGTTTCGTATGATCCTTTAAAAATATGCGAATTTGCTGCTCACAAAAAAAATCGAATCTTGACACATTTTTTAATTATTTGACAAATAGAAAGTTCAAAAGACCAGCACTGAATTGAAATAGAAGTATTTTGTAAATGTATAGATGTCTTTACTGTGACTTTTGATCAATAAAATGCTTATAAATATAAAAATTAAAATTAAAAGTACCACTTATTTCACAAACATACCTTTAAAACATAAAAAATAATCTGCTTGTGGAGGAGAAGTTCCTCAAACAGTGTCCTTGCAAATTCATTTCAAAGATTTGATGTCACTATCTAGAAATCCTGTGGTTATTTTATTCTCAAATTTTCTTATTTGTCTATCAATCAATCACTTTTATTTCTACAGTGCGTTTCCTGGTTCTGGTTGATATAATTAATGTAGCCTAACAATCCTTTAATGGATTTGATTAATAGATGACTTTAATCTAGATTTAAACTGACAGAGTGTGCCCGCCTCCCAAACAGTATTAGGTAAATTGTTCCAGAGTTTGGGTGCTAAATAGGAAAAAGATCTGCCACTCGCAGTAGATTTTGATTTTCTAGGTATTATCAAATGGCCAGAGTTTTAAGAACGCAGCAGACGTGGAGGACTATAATGTGATAAGAGCTCGCTCAAGTACTGAGGAGCTAAGCCATTCAGGGCTT
>JAUCMU010000027.1:10601486-10611694 GCA_032275025.1 Enteromius treurensis | reverse complement strand
AAAACAAACTAAGCATACAATAATTAAGCAACAAGTATTTTTATTTGAATAAATGTATAAATGGAAATTGAAATTGATTGCATATTATATTATGATTATGATTATAAAAATTACAAAAATGAATAACTTGCTGCTATAGCATCAGGAAAAGTCACATTACAGGTTTCTTAAGGCCTTTGTATCAATTGTGTTTTCTAATCAGAATCTGGTACTTTCAGTTGAATGTTTGTATTTCCTTTGCAGTATTGTGCTGGAAGCTTGAGAGGAAATTACACCGAATATGACAGCACACAAACATCCAGCGGCTTACCAAAAAGTATGGCTCATCTCAATTTCCCTTAACCCAGGAACAAGCATCCTCTGCACTGATCTGCGAGGACCTTTGGTAAACACACCCATCGAACCTTATTCATACCAAACAAAGCCACAATTACCATCATAATTGCATTTTTCCACCACGCGGCCACCAACCGTCTACTTATTTCTGTGAATAGGCTCTGATGAAAAGGATGCTTTTATCAGACAACTGCCACATTATCATGCACAGAACACAAGAGAAGGAGCTTTGCGTCATCCGTTTTTCACAGCATCTCCAAGCATGGCAGAAGCTCTGTGCTTTAATCCATCAGTAAGATGACACACGTTCTCTATTCCCTCTCAGTGACGGCTTTTTGTCCACATGTAACCGACTCATATAGCCACCATCTGGCATTCAGGATGATTTCATGCCAGCGTCTACTTAGGCCAAGAAATTGGCACTGAATCTAGGCATAACCGACCACTTCAGGCTTAAGATTTCCTCGATGAAACGGCACCACAAGGCAGTTCTCATCGGTATTTTATCAGCAGCCATCAGAACGGAATTGTAAAAATGTAATGGAGTGTGTTTACATGCACAGCTACAATATTTACTTAACCTGTGTAAGGTCGTGTAAACAAAAACTCATAACAGAGAAGGACAGAAAATAAAACAAATAACAGAAAACAAGAAAACAAAAAAAATTAAGGTAAGCTATGGCAGTGAAATAAAAGACAATGTAAACACATTTGCTGCATCCAAAATCACTTACTTCCCTACTATATAGTACGCGAAAAACAGTATGCGAGGCAAGTAGTATGTCCGAATTCATAGCATTCGAAATTCAGTAGGCGAGAAGTACCCGGATGACCTACTGCTTCTGCCCTAATTCTATAGTAGGTATACCATGAACACTTTCCTATCCCATGAGGCTCCAGGAGAGGAGGCGTCATATTCCAAAAATGGCGGAAAGTGGCTCATTTCAAGTGTAAGCACCTCGAAAGCAAAAACGTTGTTAAACGGAAGACTTATTGAAAGTTTACATTTTCGCGCTGTTGTGACGATGCATGACACGTGACATCATCAATATGGCGGATGTAGTACGTCCGAATTCCATTCATACTACCCACATTCATACTATACAGAACGTACCGTTTTAACGGTCGAGTACCTACTTAAGCAGTATGCGATTTCGGATGCAGCAATTGTGTTCTTTTTAGTGCTGTCAAATTATTAATTGTGATTAATTGCATCCAAAATAAAAGTTTTTGTTTGCATAATATATGTGTGTGTGTTTGCTGTATATATTTATTATGTATACATAATTACACACAAACAAACAGTATATAATTGAAAATATTTACATGCATTTACATTCATATAATTTACAGTACAAATAAATACCTAATCTATTTTTCTAAAAAATATAACAAATAAAAATAAATAAAACAAATAGAAAAGAAAATCGGGGGGGGGGGCTTAATGAACAACACACTATGTTTGTTCCTAATTGATCACAGTGGCAGCAGATCTGTCATGGAAGAAATGCTTGCTGCTGTGCAGTGCCGTCAGGCATTAATTGATTGGCCTGGCAAAATCCAGCTATTGAGTAAACATCAAATACCAGCACGATCCTGAACCCTTGGTGCAAGCTACTGTTGCCAAACAAATACTAAGAGACTATGTTTTTTTATTGAGAAAATTAATCAGTGAGCTCTGCTCCCCCCATTTGAAGTTGCCTTCAATTGACCTTTGGGGGCTATTAAGGGGTTTGCTTTGTAATCGTTCCAGGTTGCGTTACACTGGCATGCCTGTGTCATAAACAGGAAAAATACCTGCTGGTTTCTCAATCCTAGATGACAAGCACCTCTGCAAAAACAGAGGAACTTCCTGCTCAGGCTGAGGTTTAACAGAGCCGGTCACAGCATGCTCAACTTCCTAGTTACGCCATTAGCGTAAATGCTCTCAGCTCACAGACCTGCATTTAAAAGGCATGAAAAGGAAAATGTAAAAAATGCTGAGAATGTAATAAAAACTAATTTAAAATATATATATTTATATTTTATTTTATATTTTATATTTAATATTTCAGTTTTTTTAACATTAGTTTACATAACAATAAATAATAATAAAAAAAGTACATTACATTTTTATTATATTCTCAGCATTTTTTTATATTTTATTTATTTTTGTTTCCATTTTCCTTTTCATATATGCGTATTTATATATATATATATATATTTTTTTTTTTTTTTAATTTTTTTTTTACATAAATAATTGGATTGGCGTTAGATATAACTGTGTGTTATTAGTTAGTGAGTTTTTCTAAAAAGGTATTCTTGTTCCAAAAAGAGCTGCAGACTCATGGTCTAAATGATAATTCAATTTTAAGATTACATAAATAACGGCTCAAACATGTCTGAATGCCACAAAAACATCATGAGTAAAGTATAAGCCTTAGCCTGAGAAGGTAACAAACAGCACAAGGACAAATGTTTGCGTTTTGGCAGGCCCTTTCATTACTGTGCCGTGTCATGTATCAGCTGGTGAAGAGCTGCTCTCAGCACAAAAAGCCCTTTATTAAAGACGACCGCCCATACTCAAAACATGGCCGCAGTGTTGATGGGCGTCAACAAAGGCTGAAGTCCTCGTACCGGAGAAACCATTTAGAAGAAGTGTTTAATTACACACACAATCCTATAACTCAAGTCCCTTATTTCCATAAGTCTCATTCTTCTCCACTCTGTTTCTCATAATGTCGCACACGTGCTTTGACTAGCTCTTTCATTATTTAGCTTGCCAGTAGCAGATCTCTTTAAATAATTGAAATTGGCAAAGACGAAAGCAGCATGTCAGGGACGGAATGAGATCCTTAAGGACCCTGCAGTGCACCCTGAAACCTCGCAACCCACTTCAACCAGACCAGCGAGCCTCGCCTCTGCCCAAAAATGAAGCCACAAGGGCTTTAAATGCACTGCCAGACAACCTCTTCGGTAATGACACAACCCAGCCCCTGACACTCACATGGAGCACGGCAGGCAGATGGAGCCGATCTGACAATGGGGCGGTCAGCGGGGATGCTTGGGTTTGTGCTGGTAACCCAGTCCGCCTTGCGGAGGCTGGCGACTCACATTGTGGGTAATGGCTAGCGTGTGTGAGGGTGGTTTTTCCTATACCCAGAGTGCACTCATTCACCTCCTCCAAACCTCAGGTCTCACCACTTCAACATAGCATCTTCATTTTTCCAACTGAATTTAAGGAATTCAGGTGTGTGTGTGTTTATTTTGATATAGTTGAGTGAACCAAATGTCCCCACTAGGATAGTAAAACCTGACGTTTTTGACTTTGTGAAGACATTTGGTCGGTTCTCAAAAGGGAAATAAATGATTAAAAAAGCTAAATGAAGTTAAAATTTAAAAATGCAAAAAGGTTTCTGTGATGGGTAGGTTTATGGGTAGGGTTGGTGGGGGGTCTAATCAAAGTCCTCACAAAAATAGCAAAGCAAACGTGTGTGTGTTTAATACAGTTATTAAATTAACTTTTGAATGTTATTAAGAATGTTATTACTTGCTAAAACCAGTAACTCAAATATTTTTTTTACTTTTAATACTTTTTTGCACACTCCAAGTAACATCAATCAAACTGCAGTTAGGTTGTTTTGATTAAGTAATAATAACTTCAACAAATAGAGGTAATTTACAAATTAAAAGTGTTTTAAAAGTATGTTTTTTTTTTCCATATTTAACTTTGTTTTATACCAAAAGCATACAGCTCAAAACGACTGTTCACGCCCTGAAGGAGATATCACAGGTTCATCAAGTTCGTTGAAGCGGTTACATGTATTGGTTTATCAAAAAATGTGTCAGTTTTTGCAAGTAAACTTAAACTGGACAATGAGGTAAATGTAAGGTCACATGACATGTTGTTTACAAGCTGTTCTTCAGATGTTTTTCCAAGGTGGAAACACAGATTCAGTGATTACATGAGTCATGATAAAATCATGTGTATTCATGTTAAAGGGAGAGTTCACCCATACATTCACACTGCGTCATCATTTAGTCACCCTCATGTCTTTCCACACCTGTACGAGTTTTTGTTGAACCTAAAAGAGGGTATTTTGAACAAATACTTGTAATAAAATAGTTAATGGTCACCATAGACTTCCATGGCGTTTATTTCTCTACTAGGTCATTGTGGACCAAAAACAGACTTTCTTTACATTTCCGGGTTTCTCAGTTGCGTATTTTGTCTTAGTTGGGTAAAAAAAAAAGAGAGTACCAAAAATACATGTTTTTCATTCCCATTTGCTTAAATAACAAAAGAAAAACTATGCTTTGACAATTTATTTTAGACCGAACTTAACAATAAACCACGATAGTAAATAAATAACAAAAATGACAATGTAATAAATAAAGTCAAACAATTAAATATTATATATAAAATATATAAATAAATAAGAAAAATATGTTATCAAAATAAATAAAACATTTTATTTCATTTAATATTTCAATGTTGTGCGTGTTGGGCCTGTACTGTCAAAAACGCTTACTCAGCAGTGCATTTGGCCTGTAAATGCTAAAATGAGGATTTCCCAACTCGCAATCACTCTCACGGTCAATGGAACATCTGCAAGATAATCCAAAATAAAGCTTGTTTCCGTATTACACTGCTTTACGGTGGCTTATCTCTGTGGGAAGGGCCTTCCTCGATTACAGATCGTGGCGTTTTCAACTGTGATGATAAAGACCTCTGTTACTGGGGTAGACTGGTGGAGAATGGTGTTCGAGAGATGCCAAGACTCACATCGCTCCCTCCCTCGACTGGACGCTCTGATAAAAGGCCTTTTTAAGGCCTCTCTACAGTCCCATGATCAATGGTAAGGGAGTGATGCAGTGAGCAGCATCCATAATAAGCCACTGGAGTCAGCACAGGATATCACTGACACGCAGCGAGTTTAATTTTAACCAACAAGGCAGAGCGTATGAGTCTTGGAACAACATCCAGAGAGAAACAATAAACCATGAGCCATCAGGAATCACTGGTATTTCAGTCCAGACCGCAACCACTCTGGACTGCATGGAAAAGAATAAGCCCGGGGAAGGAGCATTCCTTTCCCTACGCTCTCTTCAAATTGCTTCTATTTCCAGGGGGTTATAAATTACAATTTATAGGACAGAGTGTCGGTTGACAATTGTGAGGCTTTTTACAACAAATTAAGTCATGATTGAATGGGGTTTGATTCGGATCCTCTGTATAGGATTGCTAAATAAACATTCTGTCATTAATACTCCATTCGTGGCCAAATGAAAATGCATGTATGGCGTGCTGCTGGATAAACCCCCTGAGAGTCTTTACAGATATATATTGCTGTGAGAAACCACAGCTTTAGATGCTGAGAACGGTATGATCTGGCAGCCTCAACTAAATCCAGCCTGCAGTAAAAACAGCTGAGCTGATACATGAGAGGCTGTGGGATGTGGAGTGGAAGGAAAAAGAGGGGAATTCTCCTTGTAGAGCCGTACAGAGAGGCCTTTCTCCGGGCTGGGGTCACAGCCAATCACAGCCGTTTCACCAAGGCCCTGTGCTGAGTGGGCCTGACCATGCAGCACACACAAAATGTTAATGTGTATAAAGTGGGCTTTCAATAGAGCTCTCTGTTGCTTTTTATCTTGAGCATTACGAGCAGAGAGACCAAGCCGAACGAAGAAGTAGGACTTTTATCCACACACTACTATTTGAGGTCAACAGGTTGTTTTTTTTAAAGATTATTCAGCAAGGATGCATTGAACTGATTAAAGGTGACATTTTAAAATGTTACGAAAGGCTTCTATTATTAAAAAATAAATAAATCATTTCTTTTTATCATCATGTGACAATGGAGACACATGCATTTGTTTGTTTGTTTTTTGTATGGCAATACATTTTGCATTTTTATAAATAAAACCGAAAATTAATTGTCTATTAGCTAAACATATTTTTGAGCACAAATCATATATTATGTTATAAAATTATTGTTTTGCATCAAAACAAATCCTACTGGACTCTGAAACCCTGTAGAGGATAAAAGTGGTATGGAAAACGGGTGGATGGATGGAAATCTTAATTCATCATGTTGCATTTGCTCACTTCCTGTTTTACAGTGTGGAGAATGGGGGTAGACAGCATGGAGGGTTCTTACTGCAGCAGACCATCGCGAGACCACTTTCTCATGACATCGATGAAAGGTCCATCCTGACAGGAAGTATCGCAACTCTAATGGCTCGAACTGACCGTCTCGTCTGCCCCAGTCTGCTCAATCCCCTTCCTCTGGAGACTTCCTGTCTAATTGTGACACTGGTGAGTGAAAAACCAGGTGGCATGAACACTGAAAGTGCTACTTGACATCAATTAACAAAAAAAGAAAAAAACTGGTGAGGAAGCACATTCTCTTAAGTATGCATTTAGAGGAAATTCACTGTGATTTCTGACATGTTACACTGTAGGCTCGAATCAAAAAGGTCCCTACATCCACCATGGCAGGCCAGCACTGTTAAAAAAAAACCTTGATGTTATGTAATCCGTATCTGTTAAAACAAAATTCCTCAGAATTGAACATTCCCATAGAGGCGACTCAAGCGTAAAGATGAAATATGTTGTTGTCGCCCCACCTCCTTCAAGCTGACTCTGCTTTCTCCAGAGACCCAGTCGGGACGGGAAGTGTCATGTTTGTTCCAAAGCAAATTCCAAAAATACCAAGAATGGGACTTTAGGGAGGAGGAAACATTTCCAAGCCAGTCGTAGAAACAAGTAATGAATGCAGTTCAATTCATGATCCCCCTTAAAGAGACAGTTCACCCAAAAAAAAACATCTATTGACTTGCTACTTACTACACTTACTCCAAGTACACGGGGGGGGGGGGAAATCTTTAAAATACCCTTTGTGTTCTACAAAAGGAGGAAAGTAAAACAGGTTTGGAATGACATATAGGAGGAGTAAAATAACATTTAACTTTTAATTATTTTTGTTTTTAATTGATCACATATAGTTCATATTGTTCTTATTCTATTTTTTTATTATTGCAACTTATGAATAAACAGAAATATGATCAAGGTATCTGAACAGACTTAAAAAAAAGGATGAGGAAAAAACAAGATACCCGCTACTGATAAAAGCCATTGTACGATAATGCTGAAGGACTACTGTAACACGTCATCTTATTCACATGGAAAGAATGGCCATTTAAATCACTTAAAAGCTTATCTGTAACGACGTGACATGCACAGTACGTAAAAACTGGCTCTTTATCCCAGTTCCTGTGCTAGGGCTTCCTGAACATGCTCAATTACTTCCCTCAAATCACACTCCTGCCTGGTACACCCAGTATTATGACACATGGCACTCTGCCCTAAAGGTCAGCAGTCAAATTAGAGCAGGATTACTGTTGGGGAGTAACTAACTGTAGTGTGACAAAACACTACATCGCCCTTTTCTGCCACTCTGTATTACGCACACATCTTCAGAGCAATAGAGCACCCTGAACGCAAACACACTCCTCTTAAAACATGCATAGCTTCAGAATATCTTCTGTAAATCAGCTCATGCTAAAGTTCCAGTTAAAAAAATTTAAAAAATTTGGTTAAATGCTGCAGTTTAGCTCCATATTTTAAACTCATCTATAAACCGGTTTCTAATGTTACTAATTAAATTGCATGATTTATTAGTTTTCAGTTGACACCTTTTTGTGACCACTTATTAATCTAGTTTAATTAATGAATATAATAGCGTTAGTTACTGTTAAAGCATGCTAGTACGTATGTTTAGAACGTGTAACGTTTCTTAATATACACAGCAAACAAATAAAAAATACATTTATACCACATGCATTGACCGTGGTTGTTGGAGAGGAGAAAATAAAATGCGGCTGAGGTCCAAAGAAAATGTTTAAGAAAATGAAAAATGTTTAACTTCAGAGATTAGAAATGTTGAAAAGATTGAGACAAAATCAGAGCCAATCAAATCAAGATAGCTTCCTGAACAGCGCTCATGGTCTTGTGTAGTAAAATAATAAAGTTAGGGCCAAGAGCTACAGTGCCTGTACACTCTGAGGAGGGGTGTCAATCATACTTCTTAATATAAGCAGAAAATTACAAAACGGGTGGTTATGTCTGTAAAATCTGATCTTGTGTGGACACATTCAAAGCTAAAAAACTGCCAATGCATGCTATACATGCACCTGTGACTGCACGCTGAATTCTACTTGGAACTAGAAATTGCAGACGTTGTTCTTACAGAAAACCAATTGTGATTAGTAGTAAAATCCTTTCATGGTTTGTTTTAGCAGACTCTTCAACACTCCAGTCCAAAGTCCTCATGGAAACTAGTAAGGACAGCGATTGATTGAGCCCAGGGCAAATGCATGTAGGTCTAGAATGGTTTGTTCTCTTAAAGCAGTATGCTACATTAAACCTAAATGTTTCCTCAAAACACATGCCAAAATAATGCGTGGAAAACGAAAAAAGGTTAGCTTTTAAATCACGTTATCACGTAAATCATCTGAATCAAGTTCGCACAATAAAATCTTTAAAAAGTCGTATATCATCTTTGGTTGGGGGCTTGTAAGATTTCCAGCTTCTAGGATTTCTGTGGTTGTTATTTTACATATACTTGCATATGAAAAACCTAGCTTGGTAAAAGTGCTCCCAGATCTCTCAGATGCAATGCCAAGGCAACAGAAGTACCAGAACCCACAGGCAGCAAGAGAGAAAGAGAAACAAAGAGATGGAGGTCACAGAGGAAAAAAAAAAAAAGCGGGAGCGTTTCAGCTGAGGAGCAATTCTGAGTACCCGATGACAGAGAGAAACAGTATAGCTACAGTATATTTACTTAATTTATCACAGACAACACACTCCAAATTCAAATCATGTCCATTTTTAGCACTTAAAAAGTGAAGAAGAAATGTTTGTCAGGGTTATGAGCCATTCAGAATTTAAAAAACACCTTTTAAAAGAGAACATTGGACTTATTTTAAAAGCGACTTTCAATGATTCGACTCTTTCTTTTGAGAGACAATAACTTTATACATGGTAAACTTTCCGATTTAAACTTTAAACTGCATGATGTTTTTATTCACTTACAGCTGTGTTACACACACAAAAAACCATAATGGGGGCTTTAAATGATAATGAGTATTTAGGGGCACATTGCCATCAAAACCAAAACTAACCCAGAAATGAATGAGAAAATGAAGACTCCTATGCTCACTTTTACATCTAACTACAAAACACCTGCACTGCATTTAAGACACTGTTGTTGCCACAGCTGCTTGAGCGTGGACAAAAATTCTGGAGGGGGTAAAACTGGCGGAAATATGCAAATGAGGAATAATCTGTCAGAAGTCGGGGGCGGGGCCTGAGCAGTATGACCTCATACTGCTAAGAAAATCAAAACAGCTTGATATTTGACACTATTTAGGTATTTTGGAGATTAAAAAATAAATAAATAAAAAAATAAAAAGGAGTTCAGGGATTTGTATCATTAGTTGTGATTGTGTCTGCACACTGCTAAGATACATTTATAGGCAAGCATGTAAAAGTGAATGTAAACTCCAATTGAATCTGAAATTAATTTGCATGGAAGCAGCAAACAGGTTTGCAGTACTGCATTTTCTAATTTGAATGCAAGGATATAAAATACAATGGGTCTCATTCATTAAACATTCGTATACACTAGGGATGATCATTTCGGTTATTTCTCGTAACCGGCGCTTGTTAACCGATTATTAGCCGGTTAACTGACAACATTATTTTAAATGAGAATTGAATTCAAAGGATAAGCGCCTGTGACCCGTTAAAAAAGTAATATTAATATCAACGATGGCAACGTCCACAAAACTAAGTCTTACCACTTTCTGACATGACAGGAGTCCAATCG
>JAUCMU010000027.1:10566097-10595524 GCA_032275025.1 Enteromius treurensis | reverse complement strand
TGAGAAGGTAAAATTAAAGTTTCAGTTCATATATCTGACTGTTTGTGTTTATTAACAAAATTATATACATGTGAATTGAAATTGAAAATTGAGTATGCAGTGCAGTATCAATGCATCGAATCAAAGACATGCTAATCGTATAATTTAATAGTAATAGTTCTTTAATAGTTCTTGAGCTGTAAGAAAACCTGCATTGGTTTTTTAAAAAAATATTATAATAATATCGGTCGACCACTAAATAGTTTATTTCAAATTATCTTATTTATTTAATTATTAAATCATTACTCAATAATTTAATTGTTATTTAATATTTACATTTATTTATCATTGCACTACTATCAGAATCTTGTAAACCAACAGCAATGTTCTAATGAACCCTTAGAGGCCTGTAAACCCCCTGCAGTAGCTGCAAAGGGACCATTTGAATGCATAATTGTCAGCAAACTTCAAACTGAAGGGGATATTAGTTAAACAACCAACACCTTTCTTCCCCTCACAAGCACATTGAATGATTCAGATGCGTTCTGATTCACAGTTTGGAAAGCTTACTTGTGTGTCACACCTCTCTGTCGTGCATTCTCATGTTTCACAGACACCTTTTTAACAGATTATCGAGGTCTCCTAACTGCATGTGACTCAGCAAAAGAGTGTGTTAATTGAATGTACAATTTTCCAAGCAAGCAAACAACATTGCTAAATGCTAGGAACCCAATGAGTATAGTTATCAAAGAGTCTTACATAATGCCCTCGGTGGTTACTGAAGGAGTCGCCTCAGCATCAACACGTGCAACTTGGCACGACAGCAGACCAGATTGGATCCAGCCAAGCGGTGGCACACATGCTAGTTAATAAAGTCACAACCTCCACCCAGAAATAAAGCATTTACGCTAAAGTGTCGTTCTTATCTGTTATCCAACAAGGAAGCAGGGCATAGCACGACAGATAAGTTTCAATTGTTTCCCTCTGTCAAGGAAAAACGAAAGAGCAGTGCCGCCCATTCATCACATTCTTCTTCACAAGAAGATGCGTCCGACCATCATCAACAGCAAGTGCAATTTACGGACTGTGTGCGGTTGCATGGGGAAAATTCTAAATTTACTGTCACACTGCGTCCAACTATTACACAACAAACTGCAAAGGAAAAAAAAACTAAACTGTTTCAAAGCCTGTCATTAAAGTCATCACTTGTGGAAAGCTGGAGGAAGAAAAGATTCTGTTAGACACATCGTGACAGATGTTCACCCTGGAAAGGAATCCGCTTCCTGTTGCACAAGAACATGTTCATCTTAAATGATGTGCTTGTACTCTCGAGGAGAGCCAGTTGGCTCCACATGTGTAAGAGCTGGGCAGGCTTGTGGGGAGTTGCCTGGAAAGACTGTGTTCATGAACGAGAAAAGAGAGAGAAAGTGTGGACTTACGTCAAATGCTTCCCGCCGTAGGCCTTCGGTGTTCCTCAGCCAGCAGCGGCTCAGCTCGCTTAGCTCCAGGATGGGCTGAACTTTCAGCCGAACCGTGTCACCCGATTGTCGAATCATCTCCACGATCTCATCCCTGTTCTTGTTCTCCACATTTCGCCCGTTGATCTCCACTAGTCGGTCTCCGGGAACCAAACCAAGAGCCAGGTCCTTGGTACCAGCACCTGGTTCTGCAAAGTGGACCACTCGGCGATATACACTTCCATCCGTGCCACGGTCCAACATGGTGGTGCGCCGCAAGGAGAACCCAAAATCCCCAGTGTTCCGTCTCTGAAGAACCAGCTCCCGAACTTCAGGCGTCTGCGGTGGCACGACAGCAGGCAAGCGGAGGTCAGCTGGAAACGTCTTATCCACAATCTCAGGGATCTGCACCTTTTTCCCAGTGGAAGGCTGTTGCTGATGATGCTGGAGACTTGGCTTACGTTGGGGGTCAAAGATCTTGGTTTCTACCTGTGGAGACGGGGCAGCCGAGTTCTGCCCAGAAGGCGTGGAACCTTCGGATGGACTTTCTTCTTTATTCCTTTGAGAGAAGGAGAAGCGCTTCATGATGGAACCCATTTGAGAGTTCTGCATGGCGAGGGAGCCAAACCTGGCTGCCCGCTCCTTAACAGAGCTCCGGTGGCCATCTTGGCCATAATCTGCCTTCAGATCGTCGCTGGAACTGGCCGCACTGAGCTGATCTGCATCCAGGACCATGCTGCTGCGGTTACTGAGGCCATCCGACTCTATGTCAGTCAGGTTGAGCTCAGTGCTGCTAGCGACTTTGATAGGTATCGGGTTCGAGATCTCCAACTTGTTCTTGGAGTCCCGTTTGGAGCTTCGGTTGAGGTTGAAGAAACCCCGTCTCATGCTCATCTCATCCAGGCTTCGGAGCTCAGCTGCTGACATCCGTTCCCTCCGGTCTCTCTTGTCCTTTTTCTCCTTCCTGACGCCATCCTTCTCCTTGTCTTTTTTCATCAAGTTGAACATACTGTCCCCAAAAGTAGTCTACGTTCCACTACAGAAGCACCGACGTTTTCACAAGTAAGCGATTTTTCCATACAGAGACAAAGTGGCTTCTATACATCCAGAATGGATTAATAATGGCTCCCTGGAAAGAGAAAAACAACATAACATCAATAATTATATCATTTTTCATTCACAATTAGACTCTTTGAGATGCCAGTCAAGTGATAAATTCCTACTAAGCTGCAAATGCCTTACAATACACAAACATTTCTTGAGACTTTTGTATCATAAAGTAGCATGACAACATTTACCAGGGTTGCATTTCCCAAAAGCAACGTAGAGATGCAAGTTCTGTCATTACAAGTTGAGTTCAGTAGAACTTGCAACCATGGTTACCCTACAAAGCTTTAGGGAAACGCACCCCAGAACAGCAAACTTGACTGATTTTAGAGTTATGAAGATACTGTATCATTATTTCACTATAAGGATGTGAAACAAACAGGGTTTCAGGCATTAGGGAGGTGCTACGTAAGCCACAGGCCTCTGACATTCCTATTTTCCCACCAGCGGGAGACTTCATCATTCAAACAATTTCCATTAACAAGGGGCCAAATTCTTCCCCATAATACAGGAAGGCAATTCAGGCAATTCTTCCCCATAAAAACCTTTATGCAATGCACGCTTAATGCAACGTGATACTACCTAATACTACCTACTCTACTAGTTCTAGTACTATTCATCATTAAAATACAAATGAGAAAAAAACTAAACAGTGAAGGCATTAATATTAATTCTAATAATAATGCTACTAACGCTCAGTGCATTCGCCTAGTTATTCTCAATTTCATTCTTTAGATCACAGAATATTAGCTTCATTGTTTTCCCTGACGTGGAGTTTTGAACATGCTCAGCATGTTGGTTTGGCGTTAAAAATAAAGTCTCCTTTTTAAAAAAAATACTATGGTAAAATTCAACAGCATTTCTTTAAAATACAAAAGTCTTTGATATAAGTTTTACATAATTTAATGCATCTTGCTGAGTAAAATTGTTCATTAAAAAAAAAAATCCAATTGACCCCATGTATGGATAGATAGATAGATAGATAGATAGATAGATAGATAGATAACAATGACTGAAAGGTTGCTGAATGCTGAAAGTACAGTAATCAAACAATGTATTTACTATGTAATTTTGGTTGTTACCACTATTAATTAATTTATTGCAATGCTCTTATTTATAAACATATGGACTTGCACTTGACCGTTGACATGAAAGGAAAGTGAGAGCGACTATGTTACAATATAATGAAGAATTCTTCTACAATATAGCAGCCTGCGGTTTGCTTACAATGTAAAATTGACGCATTAAAGGCCAAACAGAAAAAAGCCAGTCGAGAGTCACGTTAAGACAAAAAAAACCCTCGTATATAAATGTGCCCGGTCAGTCAACCGGAGCGGCGAGAGACTCGTCAATCATCCGCGGCAGGAAAGCCCAACGCTAACGCTCCAGATCAGCCGCTAAGCCTTTAAATTAGCTGGGGACTGTTCAACGCAGACCACCGGAGTACACAGATTTTAGCGAGAAACTACCGAACCTATAAACCCGTGAGGTCGCTATTGAAGAGTGAGTGTAACAATCCTCCGGCTACAGCTAGCAGGTCAGTTAGCATGAGTAAGTGGCTGATAAGGGTCCTTTCTTCGCCTCTCTCTCTATCCAGCAGCGGACTGCTGTTGATCCCAGGCTCACATCCCTGACATGGGATTTTACCTCCTGGAAATAACTGGATATTATCTCGTTTACGCAATTTAAACACAAATGTCTAAGTACATAAACGTCGGCTGCACTCACCGTTGTGAGATATCCAGTTTTTTGGCTGGGAACGGTATTGTTTCAGTTCGCTCTGTCCTCTGGATGGGCGCAGCTGAACGTGAGCGGGCGAGCACTGTTGTAAATATATAGTGAGAAAGGCGGTAGGTTGGCCTCATGCTGCTTTTTGTTTAGTACGAAGAAACGGCGACACCTGCTGCCTGCGTTAGGAACTACAGATGCAGAAGTCAATGCCATAGGAGTCGATTGGGATCATCATAGAATAATGATGGTCGTCAACTGTAAAATCATCTCAGAATAGATCATCTAACGTTAGGGATGTATAAATGGGTCTTGATTAGATGGGTCATGGGTAATTGTCGTTAACTAGAACTACTATTGTTACCTGAAAAAAATCAGACATTAAATATAAAAATTAGACTTAAACTAGATGAAAAGTAGATATGTTGCCTTGCAAACAAATTAAGTTTAATCTGAAGAATTTATGTAATAAATTGGTGATAAACAAAACAGCTAAAACTAAACTAAAACTGTTGTAAATAAAAAAGCACATAATAAAAAGACAAAAGAAATAAATATAAATACAAAATACAAATAAATATTATTACTCAATATTTAAATTAAATTAAATAATAAATTAAATAAAAATTAAATAAAAGCCAATTTATAATATCAATAAAATACAAAAATAACTTTAACTTTAAAAAAGCAATATTAGAAAACTAATTTTAAAAAAACTACTCAATACTTAATAATTAAAATAAAAGTAAAATAATAACAGAAAATAAAAAAAATGAATTTTTTTACATTAATAAAATGCTAATTTGTATTGATTAAAAAAATATATTATATATTTAATAATAAAATAACATGGTCTTGTGGGATTCTTTTTAGTTACAGTAGATCACTATGCTTAGCCCTTTTGCCAGCCTTTTTTGTTTGTTTAGTTTCATATTTTACACTGTGTGTTGGTACACAAGTTTGACAACACTTGTGAGGACCTTTTTCTTTATAACATGACCTGACAATTATATGACATATTTGAAAAATAAGTTTGCAATTTGAAGTGATCATCAACGTTTAAAATGCTCTCAGATCAGCCAAATAATATTTAGTTTTGTGCTTGTAATTGCTTTTGAGCTTATTATGTTAAAAATCATAATAATTTGATTTATGGTCTAACACAATTATTTTGATTTTTTTCTTAACTGGTTAACCATTTTAACTTTTCATATTGTAAATTAAGCAATTGTTTATTTTATCAAAAATAATGAGAAACAATAGTTACAGGTATACATGAGATTAAAGATTAGATTCACAATAAAAGCTGCACAAAATTGTATAAGTGAGACAGTTTGAGATCTAGTCAGAGAAATAAAACTTAGACTAATGGCATCTGTTCATTTAATTTTATTAGTCTGAAATGCTAGTTTGTCTTTTTTTTTTTTTTTTTGCTTGAGAAAACTGAGATTTCAAAGCAAGCTGCTGCAAAATGGATCTCTTTGCATCTCTGTTGTACAAAATATATTTGTATCAGTGCAAAATAATATTTTTGCCATTGTCAATTGAGTTATATATGTTTTCTAACCTGTAGAATGATATAAAAAGATATAAACAAGACAGTCTACGATTCATCAGAAAACTATTTCTGTTGGCTTGCTTTTTGTATACTAAATAGTAGAGAAAGTGACTATATTTTTGTGAAGGTTTTAAAACTTTCTTTGTCTTTGCCGAGGAACTTTGACCTAAAATATTCTTGAAGTAGCCTGAGATCCCCTGAGATTGTAAATTAATATTAATGTGACACATTTAGTGTCCACTGTTTTCTGATAGCTTGTTAGTGGTCACATGACGAGCAGGTACAAGTACAATATTTTTATTATTTAAAATATGTCATTTTTATTGTTGAATGTTTAAAAACGATGTATGCGTTTTAATAGATGTTTTGACCAAGAGTGCAGGAGTAATCTATCATTTTAAATTAATTTTCTTTAAAAGGAAAGATATTGTATATGTGTAATATGGTGGGTGATTGTGTCCACTTCTTCTTTTAGCATAAATTGCCACGTAATTCAGATATTAAATTGTGCCACAAAATTTGATTACAATAGTCCTAGTTGCCCAGGGTTGCCAGATACCAACCCAACACATGCCAAATTTCTACTAAAAATCGCCATACAGAGGTTAAAATACACATTTTGGCGATGTTTCCCTGATAAAATTTACACTGCATGGGATAAAGTGTTGTGGTCGATTCAAACTGAAATACAACCCGCGGCAACAGTGTTATCCCAGTTCCGCGGGAAAGCCGATGACATGGCAACACTGCAGCGGCCGTTGTTTAGAACTACAGCGGGGGTGGCCAGATTTTCCCAACAACATTCTACCAATTGCGAATCAAAACTAGCCCAATCACGCTTTGAGGGTCCTCGTGGGGAAAAGCGCAGACTTGGCAACACTGAACTACAGTCAAATACGCGTTCACTGAGTGCGAGCTGAGCTTTAGCTCTACGTCATCGCCCAAAGTGTCATAGAGTGGGCGGGGCATCTCGATCGGGGATGAGCTTTAAACATGATAGCATAACATTAGGGTTGTGTTCTCTTTCGTAACAGTCCGTTTCGATCTTTAAAAGCGCTTCCAGCTGCGGGGGTGTATGTGAAGCATCAGAGTAAAGAGTTTTACCTCAATCAGGTAGCGAAGGAGGTGAAAGTAAGAGTGGAAGAGAGGGGGGGGGGCTGTGGTTGGATTTAGTGAAAGAAAACAATATGGCCGCGGTGGAGCTGGAATGGATCCCTGAGACCCTGTACAACACCGCTATCTCAGCCGTGGTCGACAACTACGGCCGATCGCGACGGGACATCCGCTCTCTGCCTGAAAATATACAGTTTGATGTGTACTACAAGGTAAGAAGGAACGCGAGTGAGTTCAGTGCGGAACGAACGTCAAAAGCATCTGACACTTTTTACTAGCAGCTCGGCTAACAAAAACCGAAGCGACTTCTCAGTGGAGCGCTGGTTAGGAGAGACTCGAGCTACCCGACGATTTAACCGTTCAGGTGTTCTGTTTAAAGAGTCCACTCGTTTTCTGTGTGGCAGTTCGGGTGAAGGCTGGTTTATGTGGACACTATCTTCCAGTTATCTTAGCATGTTACTTATCTACTGCTGTATGAGTTGCATGTCTCTGGGTCAAGACCTGTTAACTGCATAACACAGTGACATCTCACATTTTACCCCGTCAAACCTATTTATGGGTTCGAGCCTACTGTAATATGTTTATTTTAGTGTTATGTGAGTATTCAAACCATAACCGTGTTTCTAACGACTTAATAAGATAAGACAACTGACATGTGGTTTGAATGGTTTGTCACCAACCACTGTGGAAAGTATTAATAAACTCCATGCAGTATTATAGACACTTATTAGACAGAAGAATATCACATAATAAGGGCTCTTTTGTTAGCATGAACTAAAAATCAAAAAGATTTCTGAAACGTATATTTATTGTATTTAATGATAAATTCAACATTTAGTCTACAATATGCATATCTAGTTGGACCTTAATATTATTTGATGCACCATGAGGCGAGATAACATGAACTAAAAATGAAAAGTAATTTCTGTTTATTAACTAACATTAGCAAATAATATTACATATTTTTATTAGTTAATAATGTTAGCTACTGGTTTAACTAATGTCAACTAATGGGACTTAATTGTTAACTGCGACTGCCTACATTTACGAAAACTGCCAAATTACTTATTTTATCTCATTAATCTGATAATTTGTTAGAAATAGTATGAAATAATGTATTTTTCATGTGCTTTGAGGCAACTTAGTGCAACCTGTTTCACTCTCTTTTTGGTTTATTTGCCTTTTTGGATATTTGTTTTTTTATACAAAGGCTATCAGAGTTTGTTGTCCACAAATGACCTAATGATTGAGGAATGATAAAGATTTTGTAAATATTCTGCACGTATTACCGAAAAGAAAACTGCAGTGCGTTTATAACCGTAGCTCATCAGTGTAGTTGGAATGAAGTTTAACTGAATCCCACAATAACGGAGAAGAATGTACATTGCTGTAATCAATCTTTTATTAGATAGTTTGGACACCTATCTTGTCTAACAGCCTTAAAAAAAAAGGCCTACTTCTAATTCTTTACAAACAAGTTGTAAAGATGACTTAAAATATATATAACAAGCATTAAGATAGCTAAAATCTCAAGTTATTTACTTATTCCACAAAGTCCTATTCATAATCCTTTTTCAGTAAACCAAGGTATACTGGAAAACTTATGAGGCTTTTGAATGTTGTGTTGGACAGATTGGTGCCTTGGAGTAAAAAAGCCTAACTTAGGCTCAATAAAATAAAGAGCGCACTTAAACAACGCAATGTAACTCCAAGCCAATCACTGCAACACTGATTGACAATCAATTTCACATGCTGTCAGTCAGGCTTTTTGGTGTCGGTGATACCAGACGTGCCAGATCACAACAAAATGTTATTGGCACGTGTATCGGTCTTGCTCAAACCCTTCCTGATTGTACATTCTGTTTTTGTAATGGCTACTTTTCCTGGTTTTCTGGCTCTTGGCACCCCCAAGGGAAGGCTTGAGTTATCTTTGTGTCACATGTACAATAGGGTCAGCAATCTCACATTTCTTCATGTATTCCAGCTCTACCAGCAAGGCCGGCTCTGCCAGCTGGGAGGGGAGTTCTGCGAGCTGGAGGTCTTCGCTAAAGTCCTCAGGGCCTCTGACAAAAGGTATTTGAGTCCATTCTTACTCTAAGTGTCTGTCAAAGCGATAGAGCTCCAATCCATATCTTAATGATGTGTTTATGGCCATGCTGAATGATATTGAGAGTGTGTGTATTTTGGGCTGATGATTCAAATCTCACATGATGTATAGTGCAAGCGTCTTCACAAGACATGCTTGTAGAGTAATTTATGTGCTGATACACTTTATCACATTTCAGAAACTAATTTGTACAAATTTTTCAAAACGTTAAATATTATTATACTTTTTCTTGGGCTTAGTAATTTTTTTTTTTTAAATGAAGATTGTAAAGCTTACCAAGTGTGCATCTATTGCATCAAAGATGGTACAAATGTAGCTTTTTTCTATTTAAATATATATTAAAATGTAATTTATCAATGTGATGGCAAAGCTTCAGTCTTCAGTGCCACACGATCCTTCAGGAATCATTTTAATATGCTGATTTGCTGCTCAAGACACATTTCTTATAATCAAAATTAACACTTGTGCTTTCTAATGAATTTGTGGAAACAGTGGTAAAAACTTTTTAAGGCTCTATACTTGCATGATAGACTAAGTACATACTTTTTTCTCACAGGCACCTCCTACACCACTGCTTCCAGGCTCTGATGGACCACGGTGTAAAAGTCGCTTCAGTCCTAGCCAACTCTTTTAGCCGCCGATGTTCGTACATCGCAGAGTCAGATGCGCATGTGAAAGAGAAAGCTATACAATTTGGCTTTGTTTTAGGTACGGCTCACTTTTCTGCTTTATCGGCTTGTAATAACAAGCCGTTGCAATAATACTTTGTTTGGATATCAGGTGGCTTTTTATCAGATGCCGGCTGGTATGGAGATGCAGAGAAAGTCTTCCTGTCTTGTCTCCAGCTGTGCACATTACACGATGAGGTTCTTCACTGGTATCGTGCTGTGGAGTGTTGTGTGAGGTGAGGGAACGGTCAGCTCGAGTCTCTTCTATCTCTAAATGGTCATATTAACGATAAGTAAATGCTTTTGTGGACTTTGTATGCCAGGTTACTTCATGTCCGTAACGGCAACTGCAAATACCACTTGGGAGAAGAAACTTTCAAACTGGCCCAGTCTTACATGGACAAACTAGCCAAACATGGCCATCAGGCCAATAAGGCTGCCCTGTATGGAGAACTGTGTGCCCTGCTCTTTGCCAAAAGCCACTACGATGAGGTACGTCCCATTGCAAATATCCCCGAAGTTGTTTAAACGACAGCTTAATGTGTTCCTACTTTGTTTCAGGCTTATAGGTGGTGTATAGAGGCTATGAGGGAGATCACAGTTGGCTTACCTGTGAAAGTGGTAGTTGATGTTCTCCGACAAGCCTCTAAGGTCAGTGATTGTTAGATATTGAAGTTTTTCTTAATACACGTGAGCTGCCTTTCTATTAAATTATGAATATTGATCCCGGCAGGCGTGTGTTGTTAAGCGGGAGTTTAGGAAAGCGGAACAACTGATAAAACATGCCGTTTTCTTGGCACGGTAAGCACTATAAAGCCTATGTCTTTTTTTTAAGCATGGGTGGTGTTGAAATATTGTTCTGTTTTGCAGCAGTGAAATGCCTATATGTTTCCACATGTTGTTTTCAGGGAACATTTCGGGCACAAGCACCCGAAATACTCGGATACACTACTAGATTATGGATTTTATCTATTAAACGTGGATAATATCTGTCAATCAGTGGCTATTTACCAGGTGAGCCAAGAATTTAAATAAAGGATTTTGTCAGTCTTTGAAAGACTCTTTGTGATTGACTTGTTTTGGATGCGTTTCTATCTTCAGACTGCACTAGATATTCGGCAGTCGGTGTTTGGAGGAAAGAATATTCATGTTGCAACTGCTCATGAGGACCTGGCGTATTCGTCCTACGTCCATCAGTACAGCTCTGGTAAATTCGACAATGCACTGTGAGTATCTCAATCCCGTGTAATTAGTTACATGTTCAGAGAACGAACGTTGAATGATTTAAAATGAATCCTTCACTGAATGAACAAAATCGATCGGAATGCATTTTTCTTCTTAAAGTGCCCCTATTATGCCATTTTAAAGGTGGCTAATATTGCTTTATGAGTCTCTTAAAACAGGTTTACGTGTATGCAAGGTCAAAAAACACTTTAGTTTTCTCCAAAAATAGATTTAATTTTAGCCTGTTTCTAAATGATTCATAAACAACTCGTGTGAAGAATCAGTCTGTCTAAACCCCGCCTTCCTGTGAGCCCTCACTGCTGTGATTGGTCAGATGGCGCAGTCCTTTATGATCGGTCTACCACTACAGCGTGTGTTGGAAAACGAAACGCCCATCGCCATAACTGAATGACAGCGCAGGATACACATCTTCTTGACATGATGTAATCCATGTGGAAATTATACTGTTTGTGGGCGGGGCAAGTTGTTTGCGATGTAGAACATGGGCGGACATTATGCAAATATGTTACTTAGTGACGTGCCTCCGTAACAGAAAATGATTCAAATTGCTGACGACTCGTTTAGGCGAATGTGAGCCGACTCTTATTTTTGTTTTACACAAATCTGTGATCTTTTGTGGGGCACTTTTCAGCAAAAACAGCATTTGCTAGGCAACACTGAACCACACGTAATGGGTCAGAGGCAAAATAGCATCGCTGTTTTTATGAAAGAAGACAAACATCCTTTTTATTAGATCACCATGCAAATATGAATAATGTAATTGTCGTTGTGAGTCAGTTCTTCAAAAGCAAGCTGCCACATTGCTTTATTCATACCAAGACAGCACAGTATTTTGGTTGCAACTAATCCCATTTGAACTTTTATACCATTTCTTTTGGTCCCTTGAGTATTAAGAACTCCATGACACAGAGGACCAGTAGTTGCCCTAAACTTTAACACAATCAAGCTGTTCTTGTACAACAGTTTTGTCCTCTGCTTTTTTTCGTGGAAGTGTTTATGGAATAGCACGTACCTATTTCATTCTTTGAATTTTGCCTTAAGATTCCACGCAGAACGTGCCATAGACATCATAACTCACATTCTCCCTGAAGACCATCTGCTGCTGGCCTCGTCCAAGAGGGTGAAAGGTGAGACTAGCACTTTGAAGAGCTTTCATAACTCTCCTCATTCACAGCTGCGTGACTGGAATGACAACATTAAGACGGCACTTGATCGTTCAAAGTAGTATTATTTTTTTCACTCATCATCATTTTATTTATTTTTTAACTTATTTTAAAATCACATTACATTAAGCTAATTTGCATTACTGTTTTTCATCTCAAGCCCTAATCCTGGAGGAGATCGCTATTGATTGCCATAACAAAGAAACAGAGGAACGCCTCCTGCAGGAGGCCCATGATCTGCACCTCTCCTCCTTGCAGTTGGCCAAAAAAGCTTTCGGAGAGTTCAACGTTCAGACGGCAAAACACTACGGGAACCTGGGCCGCCTCTACCAATCAATGCGCAAATTTAAGGTACTTAATAATTATTCCTTATTTATACCCGTAGTATAACTAAATCATCGCAAGCTGTGTGTTTTTGTTTTCCACATTTAGAGTGTGCTTTAGAGGTCGCTCTTGGGCTGACTGACCTTTTCATGATTTGTAATGCAGGAGGCAGAGGAGATGCACATCAAGGCCATTCAGATCAAGGAGCAGCTGTTGGGACAAGAGGACTATGAGGTGGCTCTGTCGGTGGGACACTTGGCCTCGCTTTACAACTACGACATGAATCAGTATGATGATGCAGAGCGTCTGTACTTGCGTTCCATCGCTATTGGTGAGTTATGTTTGTTGCATGATATGGGTACAATGAGTTACTTTTACTTTTAGCATATTGAATTTAGAATATTGAATATATATATATTTAATTGTAATGCTAATTTCTGGGGGGGTTTCCCACCTAAAAATAGCTTAAATAGTTTTTTGGTTTTTTTTAAGTTTTTTCATTTTTAGTTAATGATTTAAATTCATTTGTAACTTTAGTTTAAAAAAATAAGTTTTAGCTAAAAACAAATCGGTTCATTTTTAAAATTTAATAGTTAATTACATTTGAATTTTAAGTGTTTTATTCTTAGTCTGTTTAGATAAAATAAGTGCATTTTTAATATCTGCCTTTTCAATGAAAATAATTATTAATCTCTTGTTTATTTGTGCTTTTTAATGAAATAAAATTATTAATAAATATCCATAATTTTAGAATCTTGCATTCCTAATTGTGGGTAATTAATAGTACTGTTAGAAAAATGTATGATCACAAAGGCTGCATTTATTTGTTCAAAGTAGAGATGCACTGATTGCAAATTTCTTGGCCGATTCAGATTTTTGCAGATTCCAGCATATGATATTCATTTAAATTTATTTTACAATAAAATAAATTATTAAACTTTACAGGATCCTTTAACAACAAAATAAAACAAAAAATAAAGTGCTTGTAAGGTATAAAATAAGTTCCTAACTAACTACTAATGTTAACTAACAAATATAGTATAACTATAAAGTATAACTAACAAAAACTTTATATTACTTTATATTAATATAATTATATTAATAAAAATAACTTTATATTTTTTATAATAAAAGAAATCAATAAATAGATCTTCTTACAACAAAATGAAGTGCTCTGCACCTTGAAAATAATTAACAATAACATAGCTTACTAACAATTATCTACTTTTCCTCAATGAGTATTATTATGGAAGAATTTTTTAAACATAAATTACATGACTGTCTCACAAAAATAAATTTAATAACAAAGAGTACACTCTCTTAAAACGGGTAGAAATAACAATGCTAGTACTATATACTATAATTTGAACATTAAAGGCAAGTTTTTCTTGACAAAGAGAAGCATTTCTGCATTGTCACCAGTCCATAAAGGATAGTACAGGCTGCTGACCTGTGGCTGACGAGCTTAGGCTTGGACTCGGCGCGCTAGCTTTATTCAGAGTTCAGACTGCATGATAGATCGTTGGGTTTTTACGCTGCATGACTTTACAACAGGAAGAATCGCCAACAACTTTGTCTCACTGTCAAACAAACATGAGAAGTGACATGGAAACAACGCGAGGTCACGTTTGCAAGACCGGAGTTCTCACGTGAGACTGGAATAATTTATTAAAAATGATAGCAAGCAAAAGAAGCTTGTCATACAAATTGCATGTGCGCTCATTTGCAACGAAAAGAAGATATTTACCTTCTATACCTTCGTAACTCCTCCCCCAACATCCCGCTGCCCTCTCTCATTGGCTGTAGGTAATCGCTGATGTTATTTTCCGTCAGAACACATTCACACAGCATGATTTTGAATTTGAATTTGTAATTTTTTTTTCCCCCTGTGATGACAAAGCCATCAGAGCATCTTCAGCGTCACATGATCCTTCAGAAATCATTCTAACATGCTGATTTGATCTGCTCAACAAACATGTCTAATTATTCTCAGTGTTGTGCTGCTTAATATTTTTGTGTTAACGCTAATATATTTTTACTGGCCCTAAACGTTTGAGCTGTAATGCTTGGGTTTTATCTGCAAATGCAGAATCATGTTCCAAATCTAAACACAAACCATATGTCCGTTGTCTTTCCTTCAGGCAAGAAACTGTTCGGGGAGGGTTACAGTGGACTGGAATACGACTACAGAGGCCTGATAAAACTGTACAACTCAGTTGGAAACTATGAGAAGGTCTTTGAGTACCACAATATTCTCTCCAACTGGAACCGTTTAAGGGACAGGCAGTTTGCGGTAGCCGATGCGCTGGAGGACGTCAACACGAGCCCCCAGGCCACAGAGCAGGTGGTGCAGTCTTTCCTGCTTTCCCAGAGCCATGGAGCCGGGCGTCCCTGCTTGGGCTAACGGCCGGGAAGCCCACCTGAAACCTAGATGTGCACACCCACCCCCATTTCCCCCCCTCACATCCATTTATTCACGCAGTCCAGACGGACGGGGAGTTTGAATATTATCACTCCACTTGTACCAGCAACTCCCCAAAACCATTTCCTTAAATTGGGAGAAAAACCATGACACCTTTGCGACCATGCTAACACTCTGACCATTCATCCAATTCATTCACTCTTCTTTGAAGAACCCGACCATTTCTCTGAGTTCAAGAGGAGTTGAATAAAAAAAAATAAAAATAACAGCGCAGTCCGACAAAGACGGAAAACTTCCGCACCCTCATTTGTTTTTCATTTTATTTTGTATTTGAAGGGGAGTCGCTCCACACTACAGGAATACTTTGTTTTTCACCGCATAGTCTATTTGTGGAGGAAATTGCTCAGCGCAGCTCCCACAGAACGAGATTCGACATCGTTCATATAACGAGTGAAGGAACATCCGTAGACATCCGTGTCACAAGGATTAGAGCTTGACTTCATGTAATGCAAAGCTTTGCATTTGAGGATTACCTTGTGTGCTCTCTGGAAAATGAGACCAGCCATGTTACATTATGGACCATTATGTTTATTTTTGCTTCTTTTTTTTATTAACAATTCATGTCACGTGTGGAATTTTTGGACCAGTGAGTTTACGATTGCTCTAGATACCTTGTTTTAAGTTCTCTTCTGGTTTTGTATTCCCTTAGTACTGACATAGCTTATTTTAAACTGCCAATAATTGATATGCAAGGTATGCTCCAACTTGTAGGTGGAACGGATGAGCCAAAATGACTTCTGTTCATAATAATAATAATAATAATACATGCGCAACCACAGCTAATTGCCATCATATGAACTAAACCGAGTGGGAGGATGAGTTCACAAAGCTGGCTTTCTGTCATAGCTAAGCCTTATTCACACACACACACACACACACACAATATAAGCTGAAGCGGTGATAGTAATGAGACCAGGTTACCCAGGTCGTTGTCGTTTTCCTTTCAGAGCTCTGCCCCAGGCGGCGTAGATTAAGACCCCTGGCCCACTGCCAGCTGACTGGACACACAGAGAAAAGGGCTGAGCGCAGCACCTGTCATTGTGAAGAGGCTCCCCTGCTGGGAAACCGGCGTTATATTGTACAGGGGTGTGTATACAAAGTGCAATATTTGCAAAAGGCACCTGTACCACTCCAAAACCAATCAGCCTGATTCATTTCACTGCCGCTTCTTTCTCGAATTTATATCTAAAAGACTCACTCAAACAAGTTAAGAACATTTTCAAGTTGAAATGAGGACCGTTCAGATTACATTGGCATCAACACCTTCATAAAGAACTCACTGCTGAAAAGAAGCCTTGCTGCGGGCCAGTCATGTAGAATGTGCTTTTTGCGTCTCTCGCCACATTTTAGCTCCTATCCGGCAGCACCGGGAGCCCAGATCAAGCTGAAGTCCCAGCCTTAGTCTTAAAGGACTCTCAGCTGGCTGGGATCTGCTTTGTCTGCTTCTTTTTTTTTTTTTTGAGTTGCTCGCTTTGAACGAAACCTCCACTTGCAGCTTTCAAACACTTTTAGCCCACGTAAACAGAGCAGGAGAGATGGCTTAGGACAGGTGAGGGACTATATTTCGCACATTTTGACTCCTTAAGTATCACTTTATTGTCATGTTTGAGGTTTTATTGTAAGGAATGAAGTGGTCTTAAAAAGGAAAGTCCGCCTAAAATGAAATCCTGTCAGAATTTGCTCGCGTAATTTCTAACCTGTACGCATTTCGTTCTTCTGTGGGACATCCTAAAGATATTTTAAAGAATGGTGATTTCTATTTACTTTCACTGTATGGACAAACAGTACAATGGAAGTCAATGGGAACTGAAAATATCTTTTGTTTTATGTCATACAGTTTTGGAAAAACATGAGCTTGAGTAAATGGTAGAATAATCTTTTTTTTTTTTTTTTGGTGGACTGTTCTTTAAGTACCAGATTTGAGGCAGGAAGGTAAGGACAGGAATTTGCCTTGGTTAGAGAGATGGAATATTTTAACAAATAAACTGTGATCTTGCAAACGTTGTAAGTGCATTTCCATTGACTATGTGCTGCAAATCGACTGAATAATGACGGGTTAAGGAATATGAACATCATATGGAAACAAGTAAGCTTGGTGGATGCTGAATGAATTTATAACGTAGCTCTGATTGCTTCCTTCTGAATGTCGATTCAAGGGCTTATATGTCAACCTCAAGTGGTATTTCACGGTTAGAAAGACGGTTGATCGAACCCAAACTGCTTCACCATCTGAATAGCCCACAGGTGCTTCTGGGTCAAACGTTCTCCATTTTTGCATGTTTAAGTAAATGTATATAGATGTAGATGCATAGCTACAAGTGATTATTGTCCCAGTGAGCTCCATAGTGACAAACAAAAACCAAAACGATTTTACACTGAGAAGTTAATCAATGTTCCGTGAAAGAATGAATAAATAACAAGCTCTGACAATAAAACCAATCCTGTCACTTCAACTTTTTGGAGAACGTAATTAAGGGGTTGACAGGTGACACAGTGGGGCCTTTTAAATGTAAATTATCTTGGTGAAGTCCTCAGACACGCTGCCACGTGTAGATTGTGATTTAGCCAAAGTGCTGTTTCAGATGGACGATGGCGATCCTTGAAGTAACAACCTATGAGTGGACGTGATCTCTTACGACTTTGTTTTAGCGTCTATATTCATTGGAGACACTCTAGAAGAGTTTTTGATCCAATCCGATGACAAAGAAGAGGAAAAATGTGTTATTTAACATTGATACTGACTGTTACCCTGGAAATGTCAGTAACCTGTGCCACAGTGAGCCTCCGCTTGGATACTCTTCAGTCGTTGGCTTTATGTAACTCACCCTCAGTAGAGTCTGCTGTACATTGTACATCTGTAACCACCAAATCATTATTAAACTCATTTGTATCCACTATTGTGAAAATCTGTAACTACTTCTAACACACAAAAAAAAAAAACAATATAGAGCTGTCTTAATAGACTACAACAAGCAATATTGCTTTGAAGTATTAAAGTTGCTTTATTTTTTGCCTTTACATGATTATACTCCACCTGTTCCTGAAGTCGGTGTGATGTGTTGAGTCCACGAGTTGAATGAATGTGACGGGATCCTGCAAAAACCACTCTTTCGGGTGGATTGGTGACTGAATAAAAGACTGTACTCAGCACGTGCACGTCTGGAAGATGTTTACTCCACTTTTTTTTACTGTAGTCATTTTTATTTTATTTCTTAGAATGTTTTCCACGTTATTGTATCTGTCCTTGAAGTATTATGAATGGAATTATACACTGTTCAGTTTTTAAGAAAGTAATACTTTTATTCAGGAAGGATGCATTAAATCGATCAAAAGGGACTGTAAAGACATTTATAGTCTCGCAAAATAATTGAATTTAGAATCGATAGCTTTTATTAGCACAGCTATTGATTATTTACATTGCATTACTAGGCACATATCATCAGTTCATACATTTCCTGAGACTCGTGAGCTTGATATTGATATACATTCCTGTTTGAACTGCAAAAACTATAAAGTCCCATAAAATAAAGAAATAAATACATGGTGCAAGTTTTTGCATCTAAAATAAAACATATCTATTATGGTGCAAAAAGCTTCCTTTCCTAAAAACTGCATTTATGACATATATATATAGCCATAAATGAGTCCATAAATGCAGTTTTGAAGAAAAGGAAGCTTTTCTTTTTAGTGTTTTTAAGAAAATATAAATAGTTCCCTGTAACATTACTCCCTGGTAAACTCTTTTCTTTTCCATAGATTACATTCAACAAGCTCAGTAACATATACAAAGTGTTTTTTTTTTCAGCTGCTTATTAGACCAGAAGCCTCATAAAATATGAATTTTTGATCTGAAACCCTTACTACACTCTGAATGAACCTTTAGAGATCCCTAGCTCTTCTTTTCTTCCACTTCATCCATTAAGAATCTCAGATGGGTTACGATGCACCACATCTGCAAGATGACATTAACAGTACACATGAATGCCTTTATCTTGACAGAAAAGCACACTGATGCTGAGTAAACATGCTCCTCACCTCAACTGCAAAGCACAGTAATCGCCCCGCTGTCAGCACCAGAATCCCCAGAATCTGTAGCCAGTTTGGGGCAAAGAGAGTCTGCGACAGCAGCTCGTACCGGTAGCTATACAGCCACACGGGTAAAACATGTAGCCCTGCAATTGTCAGAATACCTAAAGGAGTTTTGAAGCCTGCAACAAAAATGACAGCTTTCATCAGGGCTTTCATGGGTCATTAAAGCCAAGGTAAATAGGGTTTAGAAAAGACAACTGTGAAAGTTTCCCTTACTATGGATTAAAAGCAGGGTTTAGAATGACAGTGGAGTTAAGTCCAATGTGAAAAGACGTAAATCTGTGGTTTCAAACCTTGTGGCCATACCTTTTGCCATCACTGCCTGCACCCACACCGGGCTCTCCGTGAACGAGCTCTTCCATTGGGCACCTCTGGCATTGTGGTTGCACACAAATACACACCACTCCACTGAAGACACCAACCAGCCCCACTTCACAAGCACAGAGAGCAAAGTCATTCAGACTAATACAGATATATTTAGGACAAACATACATACCTCTGCTGTCTGAACATACATCGTGAAGCATGTTCCAGAGCATTCCACGTCCTATATTGTCAATGACCACATCCAGCCACGCTCCGAACCTGGAGGTCTGCTGAAACCGACGGGCCGCCCAGCCATCCACCCCTGGTGTTGCAAAGATAAAATAATAATAAATTAATAAATGCGGTTACTAAAACTATTTCAATATACACCTGAACTAATACGCGAACAAGTGAAAGGTAAGAACTATGATGCATGTTACATGCAAACATATTTTAGCAGCATATATTATGTTTATAATAAATAAGGAAGTAAATTGTTTTTATGTAGCACTGAAGAGAGTAAAAACTGAATAAAAGGGTATGAAAATGCGTAAAAAATATAAACAAAATTAATAACTATGTTAATTCTAGTCACTTATATAATTTATAACTGTATGACATATACTAATAAATGTTATGTAATTTATTTAAAATCATTTTAAGTCATTTTGAGGCTTCTTGGAAGTTTACTGTGGCCCCCTAGTGTTTCTAGCTCCCGTTCAGCAGCCTTTGCCCTTGCTGATATTATATTATGTTATTATTGTGTAATAATTTCATTATAAAGGTTCCAAAAAGAGGGGTTTCAAGGCAATGCCATAGAAGATCTCATTTTGATTCCCTAAAGAACCGTTCTACATTTTATTTATTTATGTATTTATTATTATGTGAAGAACCTTTGGCTAATAATAAAGCATTTTGTGCAATAGAAATGCTCCATGAATGTTCAAGGTAACCATTTTTAAACATAAAGACCTATTTTGTTTAAGTGCATGCATTTATAATTTCCTTAGCCTTTCTGTAAGTACCTACCATCCAATATAATTGACAACAAATACAGCGCTACAAAACTGCCTGGGTCTCTATACAGAATCCAGGCGATGACAAGAAGAAGAATCCGGATATAACCTATAAAAACAAACATTTTCTATTACAAATAGCATTATACCATAATAAGAGTGCATTAAATATAGGCTATGTCATATTCGTTTTTATAACGAATTCTGATTGCAAAAAAAAAAATATATATATATATATATATATATATAAAATACACAGATGACACGTAATAATTACTCTGACTTACCAATTACATTGGGTACATAGAAAACGACATGAACTCCCATATCACAGATGCTCCTCTCTGCTTCTGCAGCCGCCGCGTGCGTCGGAAACAACACGTATCTTATTAGAATGACTTCATATGCGCAATAGCACCTAATCACATTCTCATTATGATCATAAACATTTATATCTCTACGAAAGAGTTCACCTCTTCTCCACGTGTGCCATTTATGACAGGACAGATAAACAGGACTCTCTTCCGGCTTGGTGACAGGTTTTATAAGCGTCATTCATGTTGCACCGACACTGGATGTCATGAGAGGGCGCTAAAAGATAAGAGTCTAAAAGATTGCAATAATTGGTGAGGCTTAATTAAGATTAATGAAAGGTTGGCGATGAATGCGCATGTGTACAGAAGGGTAAATTTGCATTAATTACTTGTCAGAACTTATTATGTGTAGATCATACACCCCTGAAAAATTAAAGAGACAAAACCAGTGCTGTTATTGATTGTTGCTGATTTCTGTACATTTTCATAAACTGAAATAAAGCTGAAATATATATAAATATATTAGATCAAAACTTCAAAAATGTTAGCAATTTTTTATAAAATTACTAAAATTATTAGAATACCTTAAACTCGAATATTTATGGCCAGAAACTAATAGAAGAAACAAATGACAAAAGAAAAACACACATCAAAATTACGAAACCTTGTACTAAAATTATTATTAAAACGGAAAAGATACACGAATATTATAATAATAGCCTATATTTGAAAAAAAAAGATCTGTAAATGATACTACAAACGCTAAATGTTACGAAAAGTCATTTCTTATATCGTTTTACTTAATTAAAAAGTTTGTAACACATAAAACGCATAAAAATAAATTATATTCCAAAATTGCTTTAAAACACTCGTTAGCACATTTGATTTATATTTCGGTGGGTGATAAAATGAATAGAAATTGGGCTCCTCAGAACAAAAAATGTGATGCCTCCACACAGTTCACCGTGCCAAAAAAGACATTAAATTGACCACCAGGGGAAAAAAAGCTATTAGTCTATGAAAATCATTATTTTATTGTTAACCATTTTGTTCCCGTATACACATACACAAGTCCCGCAAAGTAAAGGAATGGTGTTGTTTTCCTGACGCAACACGGTGCAAATCGGTTAAACTGGCTTCTCGGTACCATGCCGATATCTAAACATCTAATATCAAGCACGGGAATCAAAGTCGACACCTCTGGGCGCAAAGGCGTCGGTGGCGCTGCGTATCTTGCGCGAATCTGACGCTAATACGCCCCCCATGCTCCGATTGGACAAAACTCACGTGATCAAGTATGGAGGCGTCGGCGTTTAGACGCGTCACTCGTTGATAACGCAAAACTCTACCGCTTGACTTGATAGGAACACCATACCGAGCAAAAAAAACAAAAACAACGGAAAAACAAGGCAACAGGCACCGGTCACACTCTGCGCATATCTGCCATTGCCATGAAATGAGGGCACCATGGGCGCCAAGGAGTCACGGATAGGCTTCCTTTCGTATGACGAGGCCGTTAAAAGAGGTAAGAGGTTTGAGCTTCAGCGATTAACGGCGGCCAGTCAGTTACGCGGCAGAGCTAAGCTAGCGTTAGCCAGCTAGTTAAGCCTAAATATCAACTCTTTCCGCGAGCTAACAAGCCTCAACCTGTCATTTTACAGAGCTGTTATGTTAAGTAGTGAGTGTAAAGGGGCTTAGGGGAAGGAAGGTGGGGCTGTTTTGACTTGTCTTTGTGTTATTGGTGTAATGTTGTTGTCAGTGACTGCGTCCCGAAACCTAGAGAGCTGTCTACTTAGATTTTGTCTGCATCATATTCGCGTCCATAAGATTCGCCGGAGAGTGCACATCACACTTAGTTTTGACAAACAGCCAAGTGTCTAACTAGCAGCCCACTGGAAGTGTAACTTATCTGGGCGGTGCAGGAGCGTCCATACTGACAAACAGATTTCACTAATCTGTCAACATTTCTCAACACACCATTTGTATTTAATCTTGTAAGCTCACTCTTCCTAAGAAGAGAGTGGAAGTGTTTGTCCTGACACACTGATATCTGATTTTTTTGTGCACTTGCTACTGGCCAGTGTATCCCCGCACCTTAACCTTCGGTTGTTATTAGGACGTTTGGTGTTATTTAAGTGTAATTTCCACGTTCAGAGGCGAGTGGATGTTCTGATTGAGTAATTAAGAAAGCATTCAAGTCTTCAGATAAGTGATGTTTTTATGAAAGGCCTGCTGACAAGTTAAAGACAGCTCAATGGAAGTGTCAATAACCGAGGATGTAAACAAATATTTAAAGGTACAGTGTACCCAAAAATGAAAATCTTTTCATTATTCACTTGTCCTTGTTTTATTCTAAACCTTACTTACTTTCTGCTGGGAAACGTAGAAATTATTTCAAGAAATGTTTTTGTGGAAGTCAGTGGGGATCAACATTGTAAACATTCTTCATAATCTTTTCTTTTGCGACACAGAAGAAAGTTTTAAAGGTTTGGCGTTTTACGTTAGCTCAGTAAATGATGGCAAAATTTCCATTTTTGGAGAGAGCTGTGCATTTTATTACCGGCGGGAAGCAAGGACACATTTAAGAGTTTGATACTGAATCTTAATTATTAAAGGGAATTAACAGTCTTCCACATTGATTTCATTTGACACAATATTTGCATTCCTTAAGGTTCAGCCATGTTTACTGTTTATTAAATTTTCATGGGGGATTTGGTCAACAGGCCCAAATTGTAAATACAGATTTGCCACATTGACCATCAGAAATCTACATGGTTTTAAAGTTACTTCTGTATGAGCTGCGTTTCATGCATCACATTATTAACAATAATTCCAGTACTATCCCATGAAAACTCTTGAACAGAAATGTCAAGAATGAGATCCCACGTTTAGATTGCAGGATAGCGTGTGAATTCATCACTGATATGGTATAAACATTTCATTGGATTTGCTTTCTCAATACCAAAGCGGTATGTCTGGTTCCTGTTTAAGATTGTGCAAGTGAGGGTATATTTTGAGCATCACATTCTTAGGCTGCGTATGCGTTGTTTATGTCAGTTTACTTCAGAATTTTTCTGGCAGTCACAATCACATCTAGGCATAACTGCTCCACTGACCTGACCACATGTTTGGTTTCAGGTTTGCGTGTATTTATGATCCAATTTAGATTTCTGAAACTAAAATCGGAATGTCAGTGTAGTCTGATGCTAACGAGCCTTGATCCGGCTGTGTTTATGTGTTCAGAGCAGATACTGGCACCTGAGATCGAGTGCGTCAGCACTGCTTATCTTTCCACACCTTGATGAATAAGCAGAATTTAGCTGTTGCTTTACATAGGCGTTTTTGCATTTTTGTCTCCCTAACCAGGAAACCACAGGCCAGGATTTACATTCTGACCTAACCTACTACAGCTACAGAGGAATTTCTTTGCGTCTTGTTGACATCATTGCTGATATAGTGTTTCACGAGCTAAATAGGGTGTCTTTTGAGTCACCTGCGGGCGTTAAAGGGTTAAACGATTGTGTGATTATTATCCTACAGCAGTGTGTGTGTGTGTTGGTGGGGAGAGGGAGTTAGCTGGCCCTGAGCCCGTTAGCAGAGGTAGAATTACTCTGATTGTTCCAGCTGCACACACTGTGGTGGCACATTTATTGCAGCTTTTTGTGCCATGCTGCCCAACAGCCAATGTTGCTGACATCACTTCATCACAGTAACACGTAGTGTTATGGAGGAATGGCATTCCTGTCAGCATTTAATTGTTTGCTTTAATTAATGGCTAGTTCTCGATCATGTAATAGTTTTCTTTAAATATATTACTGTGTGTTACATACTTCAATGAAATTATGATCAAGACTCCATTAAATTGCATTAAAAAATAAATAAATAAGAAGAAAAAATCATACTTTCAGTTTAAAAAAATGAATGGGTTTTTTTTGATCGATTTGGTTGAGCAATCAAGTAGTCGCTGTAGAATTAGGCTGGTTTTGGTGTCATCTGACAGTTTTTGTAGGGTTGGGTACCGAAACCCGGTACCAGTATTGCCCTGGTACCTAAGTAACCGGTATGTATCGAACTGAATCAAAACGCGGATTTCTGTGCCATGCCTGAATGAAAAACCCAACAAATCTATGGCGTAGGGGTGGCACGGTTCACAAAACCCACAGTTTGGTTCACGGTTTTAGTGTCACTGTTTTCGGTTCGGTACGGTTCTTGTTATTTTTTCTTTTAATCTTTAACACTCCAGAAATGTACTTCAGCATATGATATATAGCCTAATTATCCACAATTTAGGATACAGTATTTAAAAAGTTATATCATGACCTGTAATCCTGCATAAACTGAATTTGACTTGACTTAAAGCACATTATTGGGAACATCTCTGAGGAAAGCTACAGTAGGTGAGATTTTGATACAGCAAGAGGGAAGACATTATGATTTCAATATGCTTTTCTTTTATTTGGCAAAAAAGGAGAACGTGTATTGCCATCTAAATGAATATATGTGCCTTTTTAGCACACAAAGAGTGCAATATTGCAGAATATCTTGCATTTATCAAACTGCAAACTTCAGTGTAACTCTTACAAAATGGCATCTTCTCAGATGGAATGACATATTCGAAGTGTTTCCATTAGCATAGTGGATGCGTGTTGCACAATACTTGCACACAGTTGCAGTTCTATTGTTTTATTTCCGCTGTCATCACAGGTAACGTTAACATGAAATGCAAAAAGTTCACACCGGACGCGAAAGAAGCGTCAAGCGCGAGTGATTTAATGTTAAGTCAATGCAAAGACGCGATTAGACATCCTGCGGCGCGATTCCTGCAATTCGCGTCTGGTGTGAACGCAGCTAAAGGGAAACACACTAACGTCACATACGGGGCACTAGGCTAAATTGCGCATGTCATGAACCGTCCAACCGTGCAACGCATGCATGCCCCGAACTGAGACAAGTGAACAGAACGGTTCGGTTTTTCTTCATGAACCATTGTTTTTGTTCTAAGGGCAGCACTTTAGTCTTTTTTTTTATGACGTCAAACTAACCATAATTCACGGGTGTGACAGATTGGTCATGTGAACTGTGAATGTTTAACTGCTAGGGTTGCTGTTGTGTTTTCGTTTGGACAAACAAGCTGTTATGTAGTCCACATGCCCAAGAGAGCCAGAGAGAAAGCCATTATCTGTCCTCTGCAACCTCTTTTACTTACTGTATCTCTCTTTTCTTCTTCTGAATCAGTGTTTAAGTGTTCTGGCATTGTCACACTTTCTCTTGCTTTATAGCTTCTGGCTAACTCCACGTCATCATTTCAAACAGCACAAGAATCTGAAGGCTGGGCTTACCCCGCATGTGTTTTGAACATTTTGTGTGTGTCCAACAGTGAAAGGATGACTTTGCTCCAGAGCAGCTGTGGCTCCTCAGCTATGACAGTCATAACGGACCTGTACTTACGCTTTCCTGTTTCCATCTGAGTCTCTGCTTGGCTGCTGCCGTTTGTTGGGTTTTACTTAGTCATACTAATTTAAATTCACTGCAGCTGCTCTTAGTTCACAGCAGATGTCTTATTCTTTTTCTGCCCCCTAAATTGTTTATTAACCTCATTTTATTTTCTATGTCATTGCCTAATGTTGTTTTCTGTTACTTTGATGGCTGTGGTTGTCTTCATTGTTGTGGTAGATTTTATTTAGCATGTTTTATCTCCCCAGCACAAGCCCTGCCCACTGAGATTCTAAAGTACATTTGTCGTTTCAATTACTTTGCTAATTGCCTTCATAATACTTATACAAACCCCTAACCCTCACCTTAAAGCTATGGTTCACCCAAAAGCTTAATTTACTCAAACTTGATTGCCATTGACGTCCATAGTTTTTTTTTTTTTTTTTTTTTTTTCCATACTTTAAAGTCAATGCCTACCATCATGTACCAGCATTATTTAACATATATTCATGAGTACTCAAAAGAAGAAAGAAATCAATTCAGGTTTCGGACAACTGAAGTGTGAGTAAATGATGACAGAATTTCCATTTTTGGGTGAAGTAGCTCTTCAACCATAGATCACTATGCTAAATCCGTGAAGTATTCATGATAGGTGACTGTGTGTTGATTTGACCAGCGAAGTAGGTTGTTCAGGACATTATAAAAGTTTTTCTTAGTACACTTTAGCTATATTTTCTGAATATCTGTAGTCTATGCATATGTTTACTCATTTTGTGGACCGTTGTGCCAAGCTAACCCTCATGATCTTTATGTTTATATCTGGTAAGCCAATTATGTTTATGTAATCCTGTCCCTCCTTGTTTGCTCAAACCCCTTAACGCAATGAAAGAAACATTTGTGCAACAGAGAGCAGACATGTAATGCCATTCTTCCTCCAATTATTTTAGTGATCGATGGTTTTATGCTTAGATTAACTGATCATATAGATGATCATATTTAAGATACTTGATTTTTCACCCTAAATTACCATGTCAGCTCTTCAGTCAAGTCTGTGAGTGAGTCATTAGCTGTCTTTGTGAAAGGCAGTTATGGTGAAGAGGGTGTGTTCTCGTGCGTCTCTACGAGCTCAATGTTTGTGGAATGTCACACAGGGCAGCGGAGCTCCAATGATGAAGCTAAAGCTATTGTGTGATGTTTGAGTCATACAGAGCAAGTGTTCCACGCCTATGATGCATGTCGCGGTTTGTTCTAAGATGTCTTTGTTTAGAGCTGCGTGTATGTGTATTTAGGTGTGTTTTTGAGTTACTGATCATCTTTACTTTAAGTTGACAGAATATTTTTATTTCCACTTTTTTGACATGTGAAAGTGTTCATAAACGGAAAAAAACTAGATCGAAAATCCTGATATATAAATCAGGGTTTCTACAGAGTCTTAAAAAGTCTTAAATTCACTGTCCATGTAAAGCTCCTTTTAATTCTATTTGTGTTTTTGTTGTTGCTTTGTTGATTCTGTGGTGTTGTAGTGTTTTGTTTCACTAGTTCAAATATAATTCACTGTATTACGACTACAAATGAGACCAGCATGCAACAGCCTATCAGCTTTCTCTTGTTGGTACAAGTCTTTCTCGAATTGTATGTTACCATAGACGTAAAACTAAGTTTACTTTTTGGGGAAGTTTAGGTGCGGGTGTCTTACATTGCGCGTTTAGGACTAGCGGATTTTATTAAGAGAGAGCTAATTTCCAAAGTGAGGGGGCCGTTTGTGTTGATGTTTGACGAAAGTCGCACCTCCAAAATGAAGCAACTGGACTTGCACGTACGTTTTTGGGAAAGCGGGCAGGTGCAATCAAGATACCTAGGATCCCAGTTCATGGGACATGCTACAGGCGAGGACGTAATAAAGCATGTGAAAGTAAGTAAATGTTTTATTTTGGATATTTGGATAGTATTAGGACATTAGTGTTGGATAATATAGGCTTACATGGGCATAGTAAAAGGGTCTGGACATTATACACAATTAATAGAAAAGGCAGGGTGGCTGCATTCACAGTATAGTATAATGCATGCTTACTCATTTCTATGTAATTTTAAACAATAACAGAAATAAAAGAATATGTCTTTTATGAGTGAATATGAACTAAAGTGTTACATTTTTCTTTATTTTTTCTCAAGAGTGTTATGGATTCCATTGACCTAAGAAAACTTGTTGCCATTTCAATGGATGGGCCCAATGTGAATTTTTAATGTTTTGAACTCTTCCAACAAGAGCTCGCAGAAAGGTATGGGGGCTCTCAGCTTGTTGCTGTGGGCATTACATAATGCAGTCAAAAGTGACATTTCCATTGGAGGATGGATACCCAACTCGGTCACAACGCGAATGTGCGCCTGTGTGATAACGGCGCTTTTTACCCCGTGTGCGCTGATGCTTTCATCTGTTGACATTTCCGAACGCCTTCCTACAGTTGCTAAATAAAAGCATATTTATATGATTCTTCAATTTTGCATTTTCTTTTCTACGTGTTTTTGATGCTGTGATATAGGTCTTAAACTTAATTTTGACATCGTGAAACCTGCAGAAACCCTGATAAATGGTCAGTGTGCTATAAAAACGCATAAAAACTGTGCTGCCTGTTTAGCCCCGCCCACCCATTCACGAATGTAGTATTTATGAGAGTGGCGAACATGCAGGACTATGTAGAAACCAAACCATAAACGGGTAAGGATGCTTTGCAGTGCAAGCTGTGGGGAAAAAACAGTCTTGCTTCTGATTCCAGCGTTGTAAGGAGTGGATGAACTTTATATTTAATAAGGTGACCAGCCACTTCCTGGGAGCACATTCTGCGCAAATAGCTAGAACCTGGTTATTTTAAGCAATTTAGAAAACCCTAGCAGCATGTGTCCCTGGGAGGTGGCATGGTCACCTTATTTGTAATGAAGATCCAAGCCTTGTCAGTGAGAACTTGGTCCTTTGTTTTGATTTTACTGTGGATTTGTTTACAAAAGAGGTGCAATTCAATGTAGAATTTTCCAAAAGATTTTAAACTAAAAGCAGATGCTGCACCAACAGTAATGTTGCAACACAGAAATGAGTTTTTATTACATGACCGTGTGCTTGTCTGTTAAACAGATTGTATTGTATTTATGCATGTTTAACCTAAATCACAGCAGCGTTTATCTAACCTATTATTTTATTATACTGATGTTTTTTAATGTTAAAATGTTAACAGCCATTGTAAGTGGACCTCACAAAACAGATGACGCTCATGACATCACATATGTTGCCTGTCTTTTTGATATCACATGATCTTCTGATAGTACTCTTAATTATCTTAGTACAT
>JAUCMU010000027.1:10547130-10557643 GCA_032275025.1 Enteromius treurensis | reverse complement strand
TTTGACCGTTTTTCAGTCGTCTTTTGCAAACACTTGATTTCTATAAGAAGTAGGAAACGATGGTGTTTGAGACTCACCAGTATGTTATGTACATGTACTTAACTGTTATTATTCAACCATGCCAAAGTAAACTCAGTTTTTCATTCTATGGCACCTTTAAGTGAAAGCAAACAGCTGAGAAAGTAAATACATGTGTAGCACAGTATATTGAATCCGGGCAGCTCTTAATGTGACTGCAGTCTAATATTACTTCTGATTGTAATTGTTATTCTGGTCATTTAGCAATAAGATCTTATGGTGTTTGAATCAATGTCACAATCTTTCACCAGTTAATTGTGAAACTGTAACTCCACCCTGACTAACTATGCTTCAAAATCAATATTATTTACTTAACCTACATGCACCCGTATGCGTATGAATGACAGATAGGCAGTGTCTGCGTACTGTGGGTGATTAATCTGTAGGCTGCAGGTGACATCTCATGATGTGTCCATCATCAGCAGGCACAGGCAGAGGGAACCCCGGGCACCCAGCTGCTCATTTCATCGCTGTGATAAGTGGGACGGTTCTTCTGAACTCATCTCGCAGCCAACAAGCCAACACCTCACACTGATCTTTAGCACCCAGCCTCATTAAATCCCTTGCAGCACCGCACACGTCCCCCCTTTATTCCTTCAACTTCCTGTCTGCGAGCGTGTCAGCTTCTGGAATGCGCTAGTTGATCATTACCTCTACCTTCAGTCACTCAGTGTTTGCGTTACATCAAAGGGCAAGGATTACATATTACAGAAGCGTGCTACATTATTCATTATGAGAGCAGCTTTCAATAAGAATGGCTTCTGGTTTATGTATATTGTGTATCTGTACAATGTAGTTAGAAATTAAATGAACCAGAGCCGTTCTATAGCCAAAATTTTTAATTGGTGTAGAAAATATGACACGCTGTCAGAGCAGAATACATACCACCTTCAAGATCACAGTGATGCAGTTACTTTTGTGTGTAAACAGCCCATAAGACATGAATATCTGTACACATACCAATATCCGCCCAGCAAAAGGACTTAAAGCTAAAGCCATTAAAACAATCAACTAAATGCCATATGCTAAGCTGGAGGCCTTGTGTACTGATTTCAACATGATGGTAAACTGTGCATTCCAGTCGAGTGCTGACAGCTCCTCCGAGCCTGAGCCTGAGCGCGGACATCCTCTCTGCCCTCTGGCCAAGACCGCAGCCAGCTCAGACGAAGCCACAAAAAACAACACAGTGTTGATTAACCAGACCTTAACTTTATTCAGACTTGCCAGCAGGGTCCAAAATTAACACTCGCCCGGTGCCAACTATAATACTGGATTTGGTCAGGAGTAGGGCTGGGCAATTTGGCCTAAAATCAAAATCTTGATAAATTGAACATATTAACTCGATTACGATTAATGAACGATTATTTTATTAATTTTTTCCCCCTCATAGTTCACAGACAAATTTTGTACAGTAAATATGCTCACATATTACAAATGAGAGATTTTTGAATGAAGGGTGCATTACTTGATTTTTAAATAATTTGAAGTAAACACACACTATCTATTATTATTTATAAAACATCAATGTTGAACAACTGAAATTAAAGCACACATTGCCTAAAACTAACAGTCACTTAATAACAAATTGATTAATAATCAAATAAATAACAAAATTAATTATTTTCAATGTTTTTTATTAAAAGTAGAAAATAAGCAGTATCACTTCTAAATAAAATAACTCTTGTATATCCTGTAAATAATATTTTAAACAGTGCATTTCTTGCGTCTTTTGTAAACAAATATTTTAATGTGCAATGTAGCAATGTGAGCAACAGATTGTTGTAATGAAAATAGAACTCTCTTAAACAGGGTCGCATGAGGTGTTCCTGTCATGTCACTATATGAACATGAACCGCCTGGCAGAAGCCCCATGACGCGAATTTGTGTTTGCTGTAAAGCGAATTTCACGTGCGAATAAAGCGAGTAAACTCAAAATGTTGAAGCGTCCAACTATTTGCACGGTTTATTTGCGCAAGTAGCGTCTGGTGTGAACGTACGGTAACGCAACGGAGCAGGGTCACATGACTCCACACGCGGTAGTGTTTTTAAAGGGAAAGTAATCGAAATAATCGACCTGGGAAAATTTGATCGATTCTAGTTTCTGAATGTCGATTTTGATTACTTTTCGATTAACTGCCTAGCCCTAGTCAGGAGTAACTGGTTAGTAAATATACTATACGTTAGGGCTGCACGATAACAGAAAAAATGATTATCACGATTATTTTGCTGAAAATTTTTATCACGATTAATAATAACGATTATTCCTTTTGGTAATGAACTTTTATTCACTTGTGTGTTCTTATTGCACTTTACAGCCACAAATAAAGAAAAACAAACAAACCAAACGTGTTTAGAATGGAGAGTTTTTCTTAGCTGTGAATTAATATAAATATAGCTGTTTAAATAAATCAAATGAAACTGCAATCTAGACGCAGTAACGTCATAGTGACGCAGTCCAATCTGTAAACTCCGCCCATAAAAAACAGTTTGGTCTTTATACTGTAAAAGCGATGATATTTAATAACTGATCATGGGTCATAAATATCGTTATAGTGATAAAAATATGATTAATCGTGCAGCCCTACTATATGTTTAGCTAGGAAAGTAACGATCAGAGACATATTTTGTGTTATTTAATGTTTTTTGTTTTTTTTTTACACTTTCTTTGCTAAAAAATTTATTTACTTTTTTAATTGTTGTGATGAGTAAAAAACAGAATAACTGGTCACTCGGCCAATAAATGTAAAATTAAAACGATTTTTTTATTGGTTTCCTAGTTATTGTTTTCTTAAATATTAGTTTTTTTATTTACATAATTTATGTTATTTATATTACTTAGTAAATTGACTATTATTTAGGTCACAGTCAGAAATTTTTATAAAAAAATGTCTTTCTTTTATTTTGAGGTTTTATTTTAGAATTATAGTTGCTTAATTAAATACATATTTGTTTAGTTGGAATTTATGGAAATGTGTCATTGTCAGAAGTTCCTTGACAAGTAACTAAGGGGAAAAAGAAGTGAATTTTGGACCCAGCTCCCCAGTGAACCTGCAGTCTAACTTGTCAGTCAAGACTCATTTGGACTTGGTCATGTACATTTTGACACGAGATTGATACCACAGGGAAGGTAGCTGTCCGTGTGTCGAAATCCCAGCTTGAACACCACCAAGAATTGCAGGAAACATTACAATGTTCTTATGCTTTTTTCCTTGTAAATGTTTGTCTTGTATGCTTCAGAGCGGTAGACTGCGCAGTAGGCATCTGGGGGCGTGAAATTTTTAGTTATATGTGGCGTTAAGGGTAAGACATGGTGTCATACCAGGCATAAAAGTGAATTATGTCTGCGTGAGATGTCTCTGTGGTATAGAAATGATCAAAAACAGGAAGAAAAGTATTTTACTGGTAAGCCTCCTGCTGGGCCACATTTTGCTGGGATATTTTTTATACTGAAACACATTAGATGTAGCGCTGCAGTGCGGGGGAGAGAGAATGTAATTTTTCCTCTGTATTAAACTAAACATTGTCAGCTGATTTGTGGGGAGATGTGTATCTAGGGAGCATTATCATTAAAAGTCTAATATTTCTTTGAATCTCAGCGGAAATCAAAAGCATGAGATAACAGCTAACACCAGGCTGTCTGTCTTAAGCACTGTACACCAGTAGATTTAGTAATAGCGTACTGATGGGAAGAAATGAACTTTCGTTGTTTTGTAACTATGGTGAAATTGAAAAGATGCACATTTTCTGTTTCTGACTTTGTCCTCTATACCTGTAAACCCATTTTTTGCTATGCTTACTAATAATAAATGTGATTCTTATTGTTTATAAATGCAACAGAGTTTGTTGTTGTCCTTGTAATCTATGTAGATCTCATTGTATGATATTTGCAGAATCATTATGCGCTATTCAGAGTGTACTTCTGCATCATTTCCTGTGTTCTTCAGAATGAAGTATTAGATCTGACAATGGAGAAATCATTCATCTGAGTTCTTGGTTTCTAGAATGGAAAACCAGCTTTACTCCCATTGGTTGTTGATTGCCTTGCTGCTCATTTTGCAAAATCTAGATCCATGCCAATGAATGCTGTTACTCCAATTGTGCGAATGTACCTGAAAACAATATTTTTCAAACAAAACCAGGCCATGTTTAATTTGCACCTCTTTCTCATTTGTTGTAGGTGATCTACAACTCTTTTGGTGGCACGTCTAAAGGGCTGCACTTCAACTACCTGATCGTTGGGCTGGTTCTATTAACAAGAGGACGAGATGAAGAGAAAGCCAAATGTAGGTTTTAAGAGAGGCATATTGCTGTCCACTAATACTCATTATTCAGTTTTTGATTATAATGAATGCATTACAGATTAATTACTCATGTTTAATGTCAGGATTAATTAGCTTTACAAATGTATACTTGTATATTTTGTTAACCTAACAAGCACACCTCAGGCTCAGCATATTCAATTATCCAGGTGTTATTTAGCCCTGTTTTAATCCGTTTTTCGCATACACACTCCACTTCACAGTCTATTCCCCATAGAGGTACTGTCTCATGTGTCACACTGACAGCTGTGATTGATGTCAGGGTGCAAGACACATTGCCTGCTAGACTCTGATAAGGTGTCTGTGTATTAACCAGCTTGTTCTCTGTATCCACAGACATCTTCAGCTTGTTCGCTAGTGATTCGGGGACCTATGTGGTCCGGGAGGATGTGGAGAACATGCTGCGTTCAGTGGATGGGGAAGTCCCACCCTCTATTAGGAGGTGCTTCACGGAGGTGAATATTGTTTCTAGGAATTGCATGGGAATAGTTGTTCATGAGTCCCTTGTTTGTCCTTTTCCAGCATCTTTTGCGTATTTTAACCAATTCCCGCATTGACTGTTTAATTTTTTAAATCAATCTTTTGACACTGAGGACGATTGAGGGACTCCTATATAACTATGACAATAAGTAAAAACATGTACTGATGTTCAAGAAGGCCACACAGTGCATTAAGAGATGTGGAGGGTTTCACAATTCGATATTTCACAAATAGGTTTCATAAATTAGACTGTTTGGACTGAAAAAAAGTCAGTTATGTGGTCTTGGAATAATTAGTGCACCATCATTTCATCAATAAATGGGATAATTAGCACACTATAATTTAGTCAATAAAATTATAACCATTTGATAAATGTTTGATATAATGTTTATGTGGCAAAAGGGGAATTAAATGGTTGACAATCACGAAGAACACACATGACACAAATGATTTAAACTTAAAGCTTGCTGAAACCGCTTTTCAAAGACACACTGTACTTAGTGATACAGTTAAAAGACTTTTCAGTCTACAAATCACCATCATTTACCATGGCTTTACTGCAGGAACACTAAATTCACCATGGTATTGTGGCAGTAATGTGGGAAATTCATATGGAATTTCATTAATGTATTAAAGGAGTAATGGAATGTAATTGCAGGGTTTTGGTGATTAAGCTACAACATGAATGCATTTACTGTACATTAAACGTACTTAGACTATAGTTTTAGATCTGGGGGTGGGGAATGTTGATCCTGGAGTTTAGCTCCAAGAAGAAGAAAAAAACCTACCTGCATCTTGAAGACTTTGATTAGCTGGTTCAGGTGTGTTTTGATTAGGCCTGGAGCTAAACTCTGCAGGGACATTAGCCCTCCTTTTCAATATTTTTACCATGGTATTGAGGTGCTATATTTGTGTTTTAACTGTGGTTATCATGATCTAAATGTATGCCGCTATGAAAGCCCAGTGGTTAATGTTAATAAAACTCAAACAGTCAGTATAATTACACATACAAAAATAAGGTTGCTACAAATTTTTTATAGATGTTACTGTTTTGATAATGAACAGAAATTTACATCTGGATCCTAGCTCAAGCTACTGTCAAATGTGCATTCTAAGAAGAAAATAAATTAGTAAATATTAATATTGTAGCCTGCACTGCCAACTGTGCTGAATATACGTATTATCCAATTTAAGCAACACAAATCTGTTTCATTAATAATAATACGCATTTGAACTTGCAGAAAATTAATATTTAACTACATATTTATGTTGTTAAGTAAAAAGTGTAAAGAATTCAAAAACATGAAGCGTTTCTCATGTTCTGACCATAAAGAGTCGTTTAAGACCACATTTAATGGTCTGGTTTTCACTTTCACTTAGGAGCAAAAAATGTACTACAAATAAAGATTTGAAATTTATCATGATAATTATGGATATCTACTGATTTTATTGGGACAATTTTACTTCCAGCCCTAGACTGAACCCAGTTTGGTATTTGCTGGCTGATAAATGGATTACGTGCCTTTTTAATCCAATCTGTCAGACCTGTGACACTTACTTCATTGATTGCCAAAATCTATATATACAGTACCTTTTGAACTGTTTGCCCTATTTCAGCTTGTTTTTAAAGAGAGAGCTTCCTCTGTGTTATAGCCCCGCTCTAATAAGTAGTTTAAAAGGTTGACAGTGCAAATGTTGCAGCCAATAAGTCCACATAATTCGCTTTGACATATTTTCCCTTCTATTTCTCGATTAGCTCTTCTTTAAGTTGCACTCTCTTCCCAACCGTCACGCTTCCTGCTGCAGCATCACTTTCTTGATTTAGGAAAAAGCACCCAGTGCAGCAATTTTGTTGGTTATCCCTTGGCGGCAGCTCGAAAACTCTCTTATCTGTTTGCTCAAACCACTCACACATTGAGTGGCAGGATTCAGTTCATATTAATAATGAGAAAGCTTCCCTTTCACTGCACAAGGGGAAGCAGCTAACATGAAGTCGGACTTCTCCATTCTGTACTCTTAAAGTTCATTGGCTCATTGGAGAATTGTACTGAATTGTTTATTTCTGTCTGTTTCTGTCCAGGGAGAGAAGGTGAATTATGAGAAGTTTAAGAGCTGGCTTCTGCAGAATAAAGATGCTTTCACGTTCTCCCGCTGGCTGCTGTCAGGTGGCGTGTGCGTCACGTTGACCGACGATAGCGACACACCCACTTTCTATCAAACCCTGGCTGGTGTCACACACTGTAAGTGTCATTATTTTCTTTGAGTATTATTTTAATGCCCACTCAGTGCTCTACTCTCTGAATACTTCCTCTCAATACGCTCTCAAAACTCTCTGTCTGTATTCTTTGAATAGTCTTTCACTCTGGTTCCAGTTCTCATTCATTTTGCTCATGGCTATTAAAATTATTTCCAAAAGAATTCTAAGCCTTGAACTAAAGCGGCCATCTCTGAGTTTTGAAAAGCTTGAGGGAAAAAAAGGGTACAGTCCTATACTTGCATACTTTTTATGGGTAGTGTGTAGTGCTTAAATTAGGCAACTGTTGGAAATCGCACTAACTTATGGCTTTTGGAGAAGCATATACCATCAGTATCACACCGTGTCCTAACCACATGTGGTGTGATGCTGCGACTTGCGATAAAAGGTATCTTTTCCATGTTAATCAGGGTTTTAGTCCTAACTAGCCACGACTGCGACACAAAATATTTTATTTAAAAATGGTTTATATATACAAACTATATGACAGAAGATAATCTCAGGTGATTATGTGCTTCATTCAAGTAATACGCGTCTAATATTAGATTAAATATCATATTTACTGCCAAATTGAAAGCTGTGAACTGAAAACAATGAGTGTTCATTCCATAACAAGATGTTCTCAGTCACTCAGTTTGTGCATTAATGATGGTAAAAAGCTTTAATATTCATATGAATTAAATTATAAATGTATCTATTTCGCTGCGAGAGCAGTGCGCTGCCAGAGAGAGCTGTGATTGGCTGTGATACTTGATTGATGGTGTGGACACCCAAATTGCTTGTCGTGTGGTATGTAGTTAGGACACAGTGTCAGAGCTCATGATGAGTCTGCCCTGAAAGATTTGTACATTTTCATAAGAAATCGAGAAATTACATTCAGGACCCAGCTTTGACTGTCTATACTTTCCCACTATTCCATTAGTACTTTCTGAATATGCTCTCAATGCTCTTTGGACTGGGTGCTTACACAAATATGTGTTTTGATTAGAAATGACTAATAATGTACAAGAGACAATAATGTACTGTCGCTGAAGCTGACGGTAAAGTGCTCTTTGAGTCGTAAGTCTCGTTTTGTCTACTTCCCTCTCCTCCCTGACACACAGGAGGCATCAGCAAGTCAGCCGGCCTGCCCTCCACCGGGAGAGAAGCATCTGTGTGTGAGATAATGGCGAGTGACAGACAACACTTCCCACTCAGTAAACACACACACAGCATTCGCACACACTCGGCCCTGCTGCAGCTGTCACTGCCACCCAGTTATTAAAACCAGCCTAACAGGGTGATGGAAATGGCTGCAAGTCCGCACAGTGACAGAATCTGAGCACTAGTTCTTCTCATGGAGGATTTATTTAGGGGCTGAAGATCTCTCAACCGCTTCGTCGCTCAGTGCTTTTGCTGTCATGAAATCGTAATGTGGGAACCCTGTAACATTTTCAGTTATGAGTGTGCTGCACGGCCTAACTGACACACATTCACAGATGATGCAATGATAGCCTTTATTTCATTTTAGATTGATGTTTTTTCATAACAATAATTATAAAACAACAATTATTATTAGTTATTTATTTATTATTCTTTAGTGAAAAAATATCAGTGTATTTAAAATACATTTAATTTTTTTTTCTATACTACAAATACACTTACTATTGAAATTACTATTTCAAGTATGCTTCAGGTACTCTTTAAATATATTGCATTTAAAAACTTAAATTTTTATAATGGTTATAATGTTTTTTTAAATAAATGATGACAGATTTTAATTGGCATTTTTAATGTTCAATATTAATGTTTAATGTTTACGTGTTGGACTGCATAAAAAATGTTTGGGATATTTTTACTGGGGGTGAGAGAAATTGATTTGACCGAGAACTGATGTTCAGTGTGTACAGATGTTAGAATTGATAATGCTGTGCAGGTAGGCAGCTCCGCTTTGAAACACAACCATTAATACACAGCAGGAGCAAACCAATATCGACAAGCCTGTTCTGCTTGTGATTTAAAGCAGTTGCCTATAGGTTGCTTCAAACAGCATACACCGCAGTTGTTTGCCTTTGTCATGAATCAATTGACTGTATACAGTCATTATTGGAACGTCAATGTATGCGCTTTTCTGTGTATTAGTAAGACCATGATCGATTCTGTCTATAGCATATTTCTCCATTACAGAATAAATCCACAAGGTTCGGCTTTATACTTTTCACTTTGTCACCGAGACAAGATATTTTATTGTCAGATACATGAAAGTAAGTTAAAAATCCACAAAAGCAAGTGATTATGCAAATGGCTCTGTGAAATTAGAATTAGAAGTTTGCTTTGTCAATCAAGGACAGCTTTGGCTCTCCATCTCTAGCCAATCAGAGAAGCTACCTGGGCAACCCACAGTAATCTGCGGTCCACTCCAGATTATCCTCTGAGCTCAGTGAGAGGTCTGTGTGTGTGCTGTTGGTGTGAAGTAGTCATGATCTGTGTGATCTGTGTGAGCGCATGTGGGTTTATGCGTTCGTGCGCCTTCCAGAATATGCCTCACATCGGGCCAAGTGCGAACAGGCAAGAGGCCTATCAGAAAGAAGAAAGTGAAGGCCGGGTGACAGTAATCTGTGAGAAAGAAAGGGAGTCGGATTGCATACAGAAATGGAGAGTAACTGTATTTTGCCAACATAATGTTTGCTATGGTACATGCCATATCTGACATCCAGAGCCGTGACATGTGCTGTGGAATATGGTATGGTTCTTCTGTTGCAACTCTGATAGAGTCGCTCCTTTAGGTGAGTACTGGCATTGTGTAGTTGACAGACAACATGTTTATGTAGCTGTGTATTGTACCTATATATAAATATACTAGCTTTATCATCAACGCACACGCTCATGTTTTTTTTCTAAATGGTTTTGTCTTGTGTTCTCACCTAGGATACGTACATAGTAATATTTCTTATTATTAATGCTGAAAACAGTTGGTTACTATTTTTGTGAAAACTATGAATAATACTTTTTAATTAATAGGAAGTTTAAAAGAACAAAATTAATTTGAAATAGAAATTATCAAATTATTATCAAACATTATCTGTCACTTTTATCAGTTTCATGTGTCCTTGCTGAGAAGAAAAAAGTATTGTTAAATGATTAATCGCATCTGAAATTATACTTTTTTCTTTACATAATACATTTGTGTGTACTTTATATATTTATTTATTTTGTGTGTGTGTGTGTGTTTATAAAGTATATAATATATGTACTGTATTTATTATATACAAAACCAAATTGAGATTTATAAATCATCTGGAAGCTGAGTAAGTAATCTTTCCATTGATTTATTTAGTTTGTTAGGATAGGACAATATTTGGCTGATAATCAACTATTAGAAAATCTGGAATCTGAGGGTGCA
>JAUCMU010000027.1:10528723-10547030 GCA_032275025.1 Enteromius treurensis | reverse complement strand
GCATACACTTATGTATTTACTTATGTTCTAATTCAATAATATTTTTCATCATTTAATCATCGTTTAAGCTCACATTTAAATATTCTGTATAGTACTTTAATATACTGACATAAATAAAATAACTAAATAAGGGCTCTATCATTGCCCTTTTTTTCTTTCAGTGTGGAGTGAACTTTCAAATTCCCACTGCCGTTTAAATGATAAACAATTAGGTGTTGAAGAGGCATCGAAGGTCGAATCTGTTTCAAAGAGAGATAGCTAATGTTTGTGATATTAAATACAAAAGTGTACCCTCGTTTCAGGCTAGACCTGTAATTTCTCCTCTGTCATGGGCTCGATGTGTTCTGCACCTTTACAGGGCGGCACGAAAAATATTGGAAACGTAGCGAAAGTAATGGCTGAAATGGGTTTTGACAGCTTGAAAGGCCCGAAAACAATGTCTGTCCTCCTGCCATAATGCATTGCGCGATCATAGGATATCACAGACTGTGGCTAGCTTGAAATCAACCGCACATGGTGCCTTATATTAAGATGAACCTCAACGATCAAGACTGTAAACATTTAGGATAAACCATGGCTCTTTGCTTATCCATAAGGTACATAATTAGTATTATAGATTAGCGTTCCCTGTCCAGTGCACATCAGTGAATAACACTCAAGCAGTTATTCAGTTCCCAACAGCTATTCTAGACGAATTATTGTTCTCTTTAATAAAAATAACGTTGCTCTGAATATAGATAATGCTTCGTCACTGCATTAATTACGCGGTGCATTATAATGACTCTTCATTCCAGAGGGACATTTGTTGTTAAATGTTTGGTTGTATGCTAAATGCATCTCAGATGGGAAGTTTGTATCAGGACTAGAGTTTCTTTTAAAACCACTTGTGAAATGACACTGAATCATTGATTGTGATTTGTAGCGAGTGCTTTCGTACCGCTATAGATCCCCCTGTGTTTCTGCTCTTACAGTTTTCAGCCCTCAAACCGTAAACCTGCTCTCCCAGAGCACTATGGGAAATAATGACTATTGACCCAATCCAATCATACTCACAATTGCCCATCAAACCACAGAGGTTTAACTGTGCTGCTGGAGTCTGAGATAACGGGGGAGTTTCAGTGCAATCCAAAAGGCTGTTCATTAAGATGCCTTTTATTCCTGTCCCGAGAAACCCTTAGGACATTCTCTCTCTCTCTCTCTCTCTCTCTCTTCCTTTTTTTTTTTGTATGGATCGGTTTGCTTATTTATTTATGGAGTGCATTTTCTGAGATGTATTGTGTTTTGGATAATAGACAGGGGAGGAGGCTGAAGTGAACATCAGGCTAAACAAAAGATCAGATTTGTATTCCTGTGTTTTGACACTTGCCTTATGTGTGACGGTCAGTGTGGGAGGGGCAAAAACCAATCCTATTAGCCTAAGCTAGAGATTATGGCCAAGCAAGAAGAGTTGGCCTAGGTCCTCTTAACCCAAACAAACTAAAAGCACTATATATGGCGTTTAACTTGAGTCATGCTTTCACCTAGTAGCTGTTATGTAATCAATCATCATAAATGTTAATCATCTAATAAGAGCCTGAGTCGCTCACTGCAGCCCACTTACAGTCTGCTACTGGTTTATAATTTATTATGAAAATGATTGATGTGTCTATTTTCAGAATATTCTATCCAAACAAGGAACGTTCATTCAGATAGAAACTTGTTCCCTGTAAAAGTGGCGAATAATAACATAGTTTTTGCTGTATAAAAACTCAAAAAAGGAAAAACTAGTGCCATAAAACTGGAGTCTATATGAATTTTGGAACCATATAATATCTAAGCATGAGGAAATTATCAGTGTTATTACAGTATATTTCATAGAGTATATATTCATATTTTGAAATAGCTTTAATTTTTATCTTATCATTTGAATTTGTTTTAGTTTTTGGCTTTTTGCTTTTTTTTTTTTCAATAACTATTACTCAAGCTTCAGCTTATTTTATTCCATTTAGTTGCCCAAATTTATCATTTTCTAATATTTGACTGTCATAAAATATTAATACTTTATTTGATTTAAAAAAAAAAAGGTTTTCAGGTGTAGTAAACACGAGGGTGAACAACATAAGCATGAATGAATAAGGACTTTTTTGTCTGTTTAATGGCATTATTACGCAGTCGCAGATATGTTGGAACTGATATTCAATTACGCAAGGAGCGTATGCTCCACTGATGCTTGACACTGCACACTAAAAGAATTAATTTTGTGTGGGTTTCCTTTCTTGCAGTAGAAGAATCTGACATTATCGACTTGGAAAAACGCTACTGGCTGCTGAAAGCCCAGTCAAGGACAGGCCGCTTTGATTTGGAAACCTTTGTCCCTCTGGTCTCGCCCCCTATTCACGCATCGCTTAGTGAAGGTAAGACATGAAGATCCTCAAATAGACTGAGCCACACAAACACTCCCACTTACGCATCACATGCTTTAAAAAAAATGTAGGTACCCGGGAAAGTCATGGTTCATATTAGTTTGGTAGAAGTGGGTCCTTGCTTTTGAAATGTATTGGATCATTCGTGATGAAAGATCTCCAAAGAATCCAATTATTCTTTCTGGCTAATCGGAACACTGACATTTTCTCCCATTTTCCAGGCTTGTTTCATGCCTTCGATGAGAATCGGGACAATCATATTGACTTTAAGGAGATATCTTGCGGGCTCTCGGCGTGCTGTCGGGGCCCTGTAGCGGAGAGGCAGAAGTGTAAGCATTTTATTTTCTATCATCCTCTCTTAGTTGTTCATCTCATTCCATAGGATTTTTTCAAACATTTTTAGAATCAAATCCTTTGGCTTGTCGAGGCTTCTTTCATGCCTAGTGCATTATGTATTCCAAATACACACAGTTAAGTTATATTCCATAATTCCTGCGCAAATCATAAAGATTTTCCTTAATGAATATGTCAAAGTTCCCTAACTTATTTTCCTCCTCCTTGTCCATTGCAGTTTGTTTTAAAGTGTTCGATGTAGATCGGGATGGAGTTCTGTCCAGGGATGAGATCCATGAGATGGTGGTGGCCCTGCTGGAGGTGTGGAAAGATAACCGTATAGACACTCTTCCTGTAAGTGCAGAGCAGCTGATAGTCTAATGGCAATAAAAACATGGCACAGTAGAACAAATCTGGCTAACTTTTGTTACTTACTTTCATAGTGTTATTATTCATTATTTAGTTTATTTGCACATGCTTGTATTTGGTGATTAATGCAAATGAGATGCAGTCATGTTGTTGCATGTACGCACTAATGTGGCATAATATATTAGAATGAAACTCCAATCAATTCGTTACTGATTTGTGCATCCCGAGCTGTCAATGTTCTTACATGTAATGGAGGTTTCTTTTATGTCAGAAATAGGATTTTATGATGGTCTTTCATGATTTGTGCTTCTGTGTGTTTCAGGAGTTTGATTCCAGCGTGTCAGACATTGTAGAGGACGTATTGAAAATGCATGACACAACAAAAGTAACTATTCTTTTATTTTCGTATTGCATATCGTGATATAAAAATGCATTAGTTAACACCAGTTCGATTTCACATTTCAAAACCACAGCAAAAACTAATATACAGTAATAGATAGCATACCACCTTTTAATTAAAATTTTAAAAATTAATAGAAATATGGTGTAAAATATGTCTAATCGATATATTCAATATAGTGTTGTCAAACGATTAATTGCTTCCAAAATAATTTTTGATTACATAATATATGTGTGTGTACTGTGTGTATTTATTATGTGTTTATATATAAATAAAAACACATGCAGTATGTATATTGAAAATATTTACTTGTATTTACATGTATACATAATATAATTTATATTATATATAAATATATTTGAAGTATAAACACAACTTATTTTTCTTAAATATATGCATGTATGTGTGTTTATTTAAATATACATAATAAATATGCACAGTACACACACATATTATGTAATCAAAAATTATTTGGGATGTGATTTAATTAAATATGATATAAATATTAGCAAATAAATTAAAACATTGGTATGTGAATTAAATTTAATTTCTCGATTAAATAGATCTAATATTTTCTAAGGGCATTATTATGAGCGCATGTCATTTGTGGCCTAACCTTGACCTTGTGTTTTATTAACAGCAAGGGCACTTAACCCTAGAGGACTATCAAATATGGAGCGTGAAAAGTGCCCTCGCCAATGAGTTCCTCAACTTGCTGTTTCAGGTATGGTCCTGTTGTTTGCAGTATTTTTGGAGAGAGTACCAAAAAAATAAGTGTCTAAATGCTTCTATAATCTGTAAATGCTAGTGAATCCAATAAAGTATATACGCTGTTGTCTTGGGTCTGGCCTGAAATTGCTTGTTAATCTGTTCGTCATCAGGTGTGTCATATCGTTCTGGGCCTGCGTCCTGCTACCCCTGAAGAAGAAGGGCAGATCATTAGGTGAGAGTAGGACACAGCATTGCTCAGCCTATCACGGTCTGTAACTTCATTTCAAAAGCGTCCCTACAGAGCACTTTCTCAATGTTTTAAAACAAGCTTTATGAGGGCCATATTGTATTTCACTTTCCCATAAGCCTCATGATTAGGCTTTGTCTGTATATAAGCATCCATCATACCTCCTCTGCCTCTAACAGTGTTTTAGGCCAGACAGAGATTGAGAACACAATTTCATTTTCAATTAGATTTTTCAGCGGGACGGACAACGGTGCTCAAAAAGAAACCATAAAAACTGTATCACATCTTTGTGTCAGTTATATTGCTTTAGATATACTGAACATTTAGCATTAATGTCTTGTGTTAGAAGACGTTTTTTGTTGGGTTATTATGGTGATTGTGTATAAATATGAATATGACTGACTGACTGGTATCTATGCTGATTTTATGTGACGGCACAGGGGTTGGCTGGAGAGGGAGAGCAGACACGGGCTACAACCCGGTCAGAACTGGTTCCTGATCTCTATGCAGTGGTGGCAGCAATGGAAAGACTATGTCAGATATGTGAGTCAGCAATATGTCTATTCAGCCTCTACATAACAAAGAAAAGGGGTCATGTGATTAATCACTTTTTATTTGTTTTGGAATAAGATTAATGTAAACACACTTGGCAACTTACTAAATTATGACAGGTTGTTTAAACTATAAGTAGACAATAGAAAAGACTAAACTGATTTAAAAATCAAACTGGATCTTGTTTCTGTCAGGCATCAACTGGCAAAAAACTGATGTTTTAGTTTTGCGTTCCCTCGTTTATTTTATTGATAATACTGACCATATCATTGATTCTTGATTTTTTTATATATATATCCTATTGTGTTAAACAGGATAATAAGTTGATTGTCATGGAGCAGCCGTCAGTGCAAGGTAGTGGAATGAGAAGTTCTCAGTCAACAGCAACTTTAGACCCTTTCCTGAACAGAATTGGAATAGTGGTCCGTTCCCCCAGTTCCCCAGAAGAAAAATTCCCTGATAACATCTCCAGCTCATCAGAGGCTTCAGAGAGCACTGGTAATAGTAAGTACAAACTTAGTTGCTAGAGTTAAAGGGATAGTTCACCCGAAAATGAACATTTTGCCATTAATTGCTCGCCCTCGAGTCGTCCCGAAATTGTTGAATAAAGTTATTATTTTTGTTTTCTTTGTGAACAAAAAGTATTCATGTAGCTTTGTAAAGTTTTGGTTTAACCTTTTTTTTTTTTTTTTTTTTTTAAAGAAATGAATACTTTTATTTAGCAAGGACATGTTAAATTGTGACAGTAAGCGCATTTATAATGTTACAAATGATTTCCATTTCAAATAAATACATTGTCGGATCGTGTGACACTGGAGTACTTTGCCATCACAGGAATAAATGACACTTTAAAAATACATTACAAAATAAAAGTTATTTTGAATTCTAGGAATATTTAAGTATTTCCTGTATTTGATCAAATAAATACAGCCTTAGCACAGCCTTCTTTCAAAAACAACATTCCAACACTTTATTAGTCGAGGTGTTTGAAAGAATTTATAGTATCTTTATGGGAAGTGCTCCTGTCCAATAAAATGCCTTAAAGTCTCAGATACAATGTTAAGCCTCCATTACGCTGTGTTCTCACTTCCCCAGGCCTGACCCCACACGCCACTTCCTCTGCCACAGACGTCTGCTTTGCTCGCCAGCACAACATCTCCGACAACAACAACCAGTGTTTCTCCAGCGCCAATGGTCATTTGCCGAATAGCATGGCCGTGCAGAGGCCCGGTGCCATAGACAACCAGCCTCTGGTGACCACCGAGCCCATGAAGGTGAGTGTACGTGTGACCACAACACCCAACGAAACCAGGAAGCCACTGATAATCCTCTTGTCCATCAAAATGACTGCTAAAGTGCATTCGATAGACCTGCAGGGAAAATAACACCTTCAAGCTGTTTTTCTTCTATTCTAATTATAGCTTTAGAGAGCTCAAAATGACACTAACGTTCCACTTTTGAAATCGAAATCACCTAGAACAAATTAACCATGTGATGAATGGTCTGTAACATTTGTGCTGTAGAAAATGAATGCTTTTATGTGAAGTTAAAAGCATTTTTAAGTAAACTATTGCTTCTGTAAGGCCTTGTCACAAACACATTTGCAGTCTTGTACTAATGGAGCATCCCATGTTATTTACTCAACACAATACATAGCAGTATTTAAGTCAAAATGAGACCTTTTCGCTCCTGTCCACCTCTTCATCCATCCTCCCACTTTCATCGGAGAAGAGCAGGGTAAAGGACGCTTACATCGCATGTGATTTATTCACTATATTCGACTAGTAGCTACTGTACAAGTTGCCATTGCAAATTGCTGTCAATATGAAGTGTTTTTTTTTTTTTTTTTATCCAGGCGCCCACACTGACCATGGAGGGAGGCCGGTTGAAGAAATCCCAACAGCTGATAGCTGGTCGGGAATTTGAGACTGTGCCAGAGCCAGTATGGAGGGCGCTTTACCACTGGTATGGTGCCAACCTCAGTCTGCCCAGACCGGTATGTATGCCATCTCCCATCAGAGGTGCCACACTGGGCACTTCACTTGTGCATCAGTGAATGTTATTTGCTTTTCCTTTTTTTTTTTTTTTTGCGATATTCCTGATGATGTGATTTAAAGCGTCACATGAACCAGGGCCAATTAACAGACACTTTGAGGGGCGTGTGCTGAAACTGAAAAAAGGGCACCCTGAAGTCACCTGATGATTCTCCTTGTGTAAAGTTTATTTTTTTAGTTAGTACAACATTATTACAGTTGTAAACCATATTTTTCTATGTTTATACTTGTGAAGACGAGCGGGGAGTATGCAATACTAGATTTTTTTTTTTTATCTAGTCAGCAAACACATAATATAATAGCACCGTAAACTTTAACCCACCATGTTTTGTGGCCATAGGCTATATAATATGATGAAATGTCATTTAATTTACACGCACCAGCACATTCAGCAGATTAGCCATAAAATCAAAATAGAAATTTCTTATAAAATATTTTACCTAGCTGGCAAGGATCACTCGGTTGCTTTGTGTCAAACTCAATTATTGAGTTTGTAATTACAGAAAGCTGTGTACGTGCCTGACATGAACAGTGAATATAGATTTTGTGTTTCTATTCTGACTTAACGCTCTATTGGACCATGTTTGCATCAGACTCATTTTCTATACTTTGCAAGCACATGATTTGTATTAGATTGCATTAAATTGTTAATAGTGATGGGATGTTTTCAAATAAACAGTAAATAGGTTACATTCTGGAGGTGATTTAAACTCTTTTGCTGACATGTTGCGTCACGTCATCACCCGAGGTTCTTTCCCCCATAAAAAGTATGGTTTTAACCTTTTCTGTTGTATTTTATAAAAAACAGTTTTTTATATGTAACCTGTCTTGCATATCTAACCCTGTCTATATCTGTCTTTTTTCTTGCTTTTGAATGGTTAAAAGAAATAGTCTGATATCTGACATTTAACAGTAATGGCTTACTCGGGTGTCATTTGTTAATTTATTATTATCATTTTTTATTTGTTATTGTTTTCTTTGTTTGTTTCGTTTTGTTTTGTCGTTGCTGGCTTTCTTTATTTTCCTCTGAATATGGAGTAAGGGAGATTAATGTGGTATGGTTTTTCTTTTCCTCACTTGTAATAACTCTCTGATTGAGAATTGCCAAAAAAAAAAGAGTTAAACTAAAAAGTATGATTCATATTTATTAGTGAGTAAACTTTACTGTAAAACATTAGGAGTCGTTGCAGTTATTTGTATAATATGAAAAATAGCTGTTTTTTGAAATTTTTGTAATATTCAGACTACAACTTTTTCACTTAAATTATCTTCTCTTAGGAGAGCGCACCACTATAGTCAAGCCTAGTGCATCTCTCCATTGTGCTTATGCTGTCTCCTCTACTTCCAGGTCATCATGTCCACAGTTACAACTCAGCCAGAGCTGGAGCTCTTTCCCCGCTACCTTCTGTTCTTGCGCCAGCAACCGGCCACACGCAGCCCTCAGTCTAACATCTGGGTCAATATGGGTATGAGCAGCCTGCGAATGTTCCCTCCACATATGCCTCGAGGTAACGTAAGCCTGCAGCAAGAGAGAGGCTACCTCCACTGCCTTGACCACCTCCTCTAATCTTCTAAAACACCAAGCTCGGTCTTACCAAAATGATCTGTCTGGATTACTAAAGAGCCAAATCCTGATGCCAACACCTAGAGTCATCATCTGAGTTAAAAATAACAAAACTGTAATGACAGCTAAATATAAATTTGTGTTGAATACATAACAAAAATGTAACCTAAAAACTAGAAACTGTAGTGCTGGCCTAATAATGGACCTCCTTATTGCTATGCCCTGCAAGTGGGCAGGCAACAATAATGTTGTCATGGCTTTGCCAGGCTCAGAAGACTATTTGGTGTAGGTAAAGATGAGCGCTCTCTGATTTCCTGTAATCGTCTGCTTTGCAATCATATCAACCTTTTTTTTTTTTCAATATGATTCTGTATCTTAATTTGATTTGGAATCATTTTAAATATGACATAATTTTTTATTTCAATCAGACTAATGAATTGATGAATGTTCCCTTTGAAAATGACCTTTGCCCTTTCTTGCTGCTACCTTACAACTAATCCTCAGTCTGTCAATTAGGTATTGAGACTTGAAATGTTGAGTGTGTGTGTGTTTATATTGATCTGTGTTCTCCTTGTGACCGGTTGATTTAATAGCATGCTTATTAGAATCTATGGATTTGCTGAAAGTTAACATTTTTCATTATTGCATTACAGTAAAACCATGAAAGTGTTGCTCGACTGATTTAGCTCAAAAGGTTAAATCGAGTTTACATTCTCAATAGATGCTAGTTAGTTTTTGAATATATAACAACGCAGTAGGGGGGAAAAGCTCTAAAGGGTTGTATTCGAAACAATATTAAATATTTTATTGCATTCAACAAAGAGATTGCTAAAGGCTGCTTCGTTCCCAACTCAGGAAACGTTCCTTCTCCGAATGCCCCTCTGAAGCGGGTGCTGGCGTACACAGGCTGTTTCAGCAGGATGGGCACCATTAAAGACATTCATGAGTACCTGTCCCAGAGGTTACGCATCAAAGAAGAGGACATGCGCCTCTGGCTCTACAACAGTGAGGTGGGGACCTCCTTAACAAAATTAAAAGAATTAAAAGGACATCAAACTCTGATCAAAGACATTCTTCAATTCATATGCCTATCTGGCCTCATTAGAAGTTACCAATGTCACCTCACAGCTGTGAACTTCAAAATTTAAATTCCTGTGTTCACATATTTCCAATTTAATCCATAATATTTGAAATATCTGAGCAGGATGAATATTTTGATCCATTTTCCTGGACTTCTAAATTTAAAAAGTGAACACATTAAAACTTTGTCAGTGATTAAGGCTAATATATACATTACCATTTAATTCAATTACATTTTTAAAAATGTTCTTAAAATAAGTGACTGAGGCTGCATTTATTGGATAATAAAATACAAAAACAATAATTTTGTGAAAGGTGATTTAAAGTTTTTATTTCAATATATTTTATTCTTTAATAATATGTTTTTAATAATTTATGATGCATCCCTTACATTGTAAACTAATCTTCTTTTTATGTTTTTTATTTTTATTTTTCAGAATTACCTCACTCTCCTAGACGATGAAGATCACACTTTAGAAAGTTTGAAAATTCAAGACGAACAGCACTTAGTCATTGAGGGTATGTCTGTGACATTTATCAGTCTTAATTAAAGTTTTATCTCAATTCACATTTGCTGAGCTGGGTGGATTAAATTGCGAAGCATGCACGGCTGTACTGATGGAAAAGGAAAAAATGATTAAGATATCTTTCCCTCTCTCTAGTTCGAAACAAAGATATGAGCTGGCCAGAGGAAATGTCTTTTATTGCGAACAGCAGCAAAATCGACAGACACAAAGGTAATGTCAGAGGTCTTAGAAAGTGTTGGAAAAATCTATGCAAATTGGAGGCTGGCCAAGTTATCTACAAATGTCAGAATGTTTATCTGAGTCTGACCTTGTCTAGATGGCACTGTAATACAATTCTAAAGGCTAGTTACTTGTATCAAAGCGCACATCTAGTAGATTATTAACACAGGAACGAAAGCAGCAAGAGTCCAAGCAGCGATTATGTTAAGCAATATAAAAGTCATATCAAGAGAGAGATCAGCTGTGACATTTAAAGACACAGTGTTGCTTTCGAACTCAATGAAATACTGAGTAATTAGACTTCATGAAGATAGTACTCAAGTGGCTGAGCCAGAGGGAGCATAAATTAAATCAAACTTTCCTTTAGTCTCTAATAACCGTATAAATGTTGCTTTTTCCCCTGCAGTTCCTACAGAGAAAGGTGCCACAGGTTTGAGTAACCTGGGTAACACATGCTTCATGAACTCCAGTATTCAGTGTGTAAGCAATACCAAGCCCCTCACTGAGTACTTTATCTCAGGACGACACCTTTATGAGCTTAACAGGTAATTGTTATGCTATGCTAATAAGTCCCCAAAGTGCAGATTTGGCTCATGGTCAATTTGTGACTTCTGTGATCTATCATACTTCTTGACCAATGCTTGCCTTGACAGAACCAATCCAATAGGAATGCGTGGTCACATGGCCAAATGCTATGGTGATTTGGTTCAGGAACTCTGGAGCGGCACCCAGAAGAACATTGCACCCCTGAAACTCAGAGTGAGTTAATAACATCGCTAATATCACAAGTATCAAACCTAAATGTTTCCATTAAGATCCTTATGCTGTGTTTTGAAAACATTTTTGTAGTGGACGATAGCAAAGTATGCTCCAAGATTCAACGGCTTTCAGCAGCAAGACTCCCAGGAGCTTTTGGCCTTCCTGTTGGATGGGCTTCACGAGGACTTGAATCGTGTGCATGAGAAGCCGTACGTGGAGCTCAAAGACAGTGATGGCCGGCCAGATCATGAAGTGGCCACGGAGGTCGGTGTCACACTACTGTTTTCAGCTCCATTTTCCTGTGTATATTAATGGTGCAGAAGCGCGGTTTTGTTTTCACACATACAAAAGCATGTGTGTGCTCGCAGTTTTTTTTTTTTTTTTTAGCCTCTGCAGCCTTGATATAGGAGTTAAAATAAAAGTTTGGTAGAAACAGAAGAAAGGTTGACAGAAATAGTCTGTAATGTAATTATATTACTTCTTCTGCTAATATAGTTATTGATAAAATTAATATTTTGTAGAATATATTTAGTATGAAATTTAAATACACAACAAAGTATTTCTTGATTTTTATAATTGAAAAAAAAAAGAATTATAGATTTATTATAACAATAAATTATAGAAAACGGAATGATAATAATAATAAAAATTTTTTTAAAAAGAATTATACGCAAAACACGCTGCATGTGAACGACCCCTAAGCCTTTGGTGACATACACCACAAAATTAAATAGTGGATCTCTCCCCTGTCGTCTCCCCTCACGCGGATTGTCCCGCAGGAAGAAACAACGCCCTGGATGTCAGTGGATGGCGTGCGCGGTCTAGGAACACGGGACGCTCAGTTTTCACGATTTGAAATGGCTTAAATCTACTTTTTATTAAGTTTTAATTAATCAATAAATCCAAAACACTTCTTTATTTGCTGCTTAGAAGAACCCCAGAAGTTGAAGTATAGCTCCATTGTTGTTCAAAGTAAAAGAAAAGGGGGGAAAAATAAGGTCATATTATGTTAGTTTTAATAAACAAAAATGTGGGGGGGGAATCAAAGAAATTCTCTTTTTTTATTGTATTTTTGCCGTATCGAAAACATACCAAACCGTGACACTACTGTATCGTATCGAACTGTGATTTTTGTGAACCGTTACACCCCTTACACTACAAGCAGAAACTAAGAACAAACTACCATGATGTAGAACCAAATCAGTTTTAAAAAGAGTTTAAAACAGCTCGCCAAAACAAACTTTCTGAAAGAAAAAAAACACATTTGAATCGCCACTGGTCTGAGGTGATGACATAATCAGTATTTGAGATTCAATAACAAGAAGTGAGATTCAAACTGCTAACACACAAGCAAATTCAAAGCAGTCGCTGTGCCCCAATTTTTGCCTACTCTTTTTAATTGCGTTTATAGTTCTGAACCAATTCTTCCTTCAGCGCGATGGTTTGCGGGCAATATTAGCCATTAGAGTGTGCATGGATCTGCACTTTGAGTTACCACCTAGAAGTAATACACCATCTGGAAACTTTCAGGACACTCATTTCAACATATTAAGCTCGTTCTAATTTCAAATACTATTAAGAAAGGATTTTATGCAGATTGGGACACAGCAAGTGTCCTGACTTCCAGCAGGCACATTAAAAAATAATCAGTCCTTGTCTTCAAATGGACTTCAAAGCTTTCACTGTTTGCTGTTAAACTGTAGATATATCATGCTCTCAAGACCGATTTAACAAAATATGATCATTTCAAATCGCAATCTGAAGCCCTGCCACAACCATAAGAACCCATCTAACCAGAACCACTGAGAACATCCGAACTATTCGTCGTTACCAGAGGCAGTGAAGACATTTAGTAGGGACTCAGCAGGGAGTTGAGCTGGTGGGCTGTTAACATTCAAGCGCTGACAGACGAGTTCTCACGCATCGACTCCCTTCATTCTACATAAATATGGCTATGGCCTGAAATCAATGAAAAAAAAAAAAAAAAAGCTGTTCGAGGGCTGCTAGCTCTAGCTGAACCTCATCCACACAAAGCCAGTGATCCACAAACCATTGCGCACACGCAGTTAGCTGGGTTTCAAACAAATCATAAATTATGTGCCCTCTTTTCAACGGACCTGACAAAGCAAAACAAGGAGGCATACATATTCTCCATCGCACTGTTTACACGGAGCTACTCCTGTCACCTTGGAGAAATGTCTAACAAATGTCAGCTTTCCAGGAAAGGGCCCTCTGGAGAACCCCATCCACAGAAATCACATGACAGAATCACATTTCTGAATATAGGGCAATGAGTCAGAACAGACTAGAGCATTATGGGCTACTAATGACTGACTAACAATCCCATGTGGCTCACACTCATCTCTGCCTTCACTGCATGACGTCCGTGTCCCGTAAGAGAGATTATTCTTCTATTTGCACCAATACGCAGTGGTAACAAAACAATTAACGTAAAGGTCAAATATGTGTCAACTTTTTATCGTCATGTTGACGGACAAATATGTTGGGATATTTTTCCCTGTCATACTTCATTTGGTTTTGTTTGTAACAAGCGACCCGTTGCGTCACCAGAAATACTGATGTTTACTACGGCAGAAGTGTTTCATTTGGCCTTGGGCTCGACTGTGAACTTTCTCCTCAAGACATCCTCAAGTGGATGAATTGGATACTGAGGGCTGTTTCCACTTCTAACTGTTACAGGGGTGATCAGCATCGAAACCCCAGATTCCAGCAGGAGTCATGTGCTCCTTTGACACCAAAGTTTATAAACACAAGTGTTGCTATACTAACGGCGACTCTGAAGAAGCGGTCATAAAGCTCCTGACGCCAGCGCCTCCTTGTGGTGATGTCGCAGACAGCTATACTGGTTTCTTAGTTAAATCCGTCCTGTCTGCAGACCCCAACACATTCACCAGATACACTTCTTACACGTCGGCCGGATATACTGGAGTTCAGTTGTGTGTAGCTTGGATCTGACTCTCTGCTGCCCTTACTGATAAACACACACAGTACCGTTCAAAGTTTGGGGTCATGAAAATTTTCCTGTTTTGCAAGTTTCTTATGCTCGCCAGAGACGCATTAACTGGATCAAAAAAAAAATGTATTACATAAATTAATAATAATAATATTACAATTTTAAATAAATTTTTACTATTTTAATATATTTTTAAATGTTACATTTATTCCTGTGATGACAAAAGTACATTTTAAGTAGCCATTAACTCATTCTAATATGCTGATTTCTTCTTATTAAATCACATCCAAAATAAACATTTTAGTTTACGTAATATACTATGTATATTTATTATGTATATATAAAGACAGACATATAGACACACAAATACAGAATATATCTTATAAAAAATATTTACATGTATATACATTTATATAGTTAAATTCTTATATTTTATATTATATAAATAAATATATTTAACTTATAAACATAATATATTTCTCTTAAATATATACATGCATGTGTTTGTGTTTATGTATACATAATAAATATACACAACACATTACACACATATTACGCAAATAAAAACTTTTATTTTGGATGCGATTAATCGCAATTATTATTATTTTTATTATTATTATTATTGTGTGATACATCTTTAATTAAGGATTTTTTTCTGAATAGAAATGTTAGGATCAGAATTTGTTTGAAATAGAAATCTTTTGCATTTTTAAATAACTTTTGATTAATTAATTTAATGTGCACTTGCTGAATAAAAACTGAAGGAAGTTTACAATACAGTTCTTTCACTTCTACTATCATACTAACATTTTGTTAATATTGTGCCAGACACACTTTAATTTAGAGTTGGATGTTGTACGCCATTAATTAATCTGGTAGATATTATATAAATGAACATAAAAATTAAAAATAATGAGAAAAAGAACTGTGATGTGTGACTGTATCTGCACAGTCCCACTTGGAAAGCACTTCATTCATGTGTTAAATCAAGACAACGCAAGCTAAATTCATTATTGTTGGCATCAGCAATCTTGTGGGAGTGAATCCCGTAACTACATGATGGAAAATCTGTCTATAAGAGAGACGGAGATGAGGTAAAGGTTTAGATCAAGTGTTGGGCCCGTTTTGAGTCACACCTCTTCTCGGGCCCTGTAATCAGTGGAGAGCATGATCTGTGGACACTGCTGTTTGTGGTCAGTGGGAAATACCCCACGGCTTATCACACCTGCTACTCTGCTGTGCTGACCGCAGGTCAACAAGCCTGAGCAGGTTTAACATACACCACCTCAACAGGGGGCTTGAGCAACTGATGTGCTTTGAGCACAGACGTAGGAAGGTACAAGATAGCCCCCTAGTGACTGATTCATTACATGTGCTAGAGGAACACGCTGCATCTGATAAAGGTTGTGAATGTTATCAAGCAGTCTAATAAGATGTACTTACTCTGGTCTGTAGATTGGAAGCCAATAGACGAGACGTCCACCTAAAACCAAGTGGTGGGCGGCAAAATTCAGGAGGTCAGCAAAGATATCACTCAGGTGGTACACCATTGAAACAGGCACGTGACTCTCTCCAGAGCTGCATTAGGACATGAAACAAGAAAATATGATCAACTCTATCAATAGGGATAGTTCACCAAAATAAAAAAAAGAAAAGTCTGTCATCATTTACCCACCCTCAAGTCGTTTCAATAGAGGAGAACTGAAGAAAGCTTTGTGCACAAAAACTTGTCTCATGAACAAATCAATTTATAATTTTGCTTTTTGTAGCACTGCAATTGCATTGAAAAGGGGGACTAATTCATAATACACAACATTGTTCTACTGAGAAAAGAACTTACTTACATGAGTGTAAGTAAATGATGAAAGTTTCATTAGTTGGGTAAATGGTTTCATATACATGGACTAAGTGAACATCAAAATCCGATAGTCTTCAAGGCATTATTATTTAATTATTATTTTTTGAGGCCTGAATAAACAGCAGTAACTAGTATATCAACGTAGAGAGATTTACATATAAGTACATATAATAAAAACAATATTTGGTCCAGTTCTCAACATTAACTATGACTTTTGCCTCAAAACTCAAAATTGCTGCTTATTAATAGTAAGGTAGCTGTTAAGTTTAAGTATTGGGTAGGACTAGGTCAAAATAAGGTCATGCAGAATATGTGCTTAATAAGCACTAATAAACAGCCAATATGCTAATAATAGGCATGCTAATTAAGCTAAACTAGTTAATAGTGAGAATTTGTCCCTATAAGTGATATGAATATTTGTCTGTTGACCACCAAATCAGTGATTTTTAAAGGATGCATTTAAAAATACAGGTGCAGGTGGATAGATGTGATAGGCTTACAAGTCCTCCGGAGGTTTGATGATGTCTTTATGAGATCCCGTTCTCCTTGTGGACTCACGAATACCATATGGAGCTGCATAAGGGAAAACACTTGAAGCTTCAAAACAACAGTTAACAGCAACAAATAAAAAAAATATATGAGGCTTTAAAGGTGAAGTGTGTCATTTATGAACCACTAAACATAATTGAGCAATGTTTACAAAACAGTATTCCCATGCCACCCGAAAATCCAGCTAGCGTTTTGGAACAACCTGTTGTACACCCTACACCTTTGAAGAGCTCATGTTTTTCTAGAAACGTACGGTCTGTAACGATGGCATCAAACTGTGCATTTTTTCTCCATACAGGTTTGGAAGCATCAGACACCATGACGTCCACATAGAGACTCTCAGTCCCATACTGCCGCAGGTTCGCTCGTATGTTCTCATCCGGTCCTCTCCATTTCTGATTCTTCCTGGAGGTTTTTCCTGCAACAGGTTTTAAATGCTCACAGGTGTGCACTTACGACAAAAGTATGACTGAACCTACACTGTGTGGAAAACCGAAGGAGAAAATGATTTATAGGCTTTTAAAAATAAACATACCTATTCCATGGATAGTGTTATAATCGATGTCTGTTCCACATACATAAGCTCCAAAGTGTGAACATGCTACCAGAAGACTACCTGAAAACAAAACAGAGTAAGAAAATGATCATTACAGGATTTAAGATAACAATACAAGTAATTTCTGCAATATATGTGACTGTAGATATATCTTTATGCACTTTAAAAGTATGGCCTATAAGGATTTTCAGGCAAACGGAGAGCATTCAACTAAATAAGCACATCTGGCCTGCAGATCTCAGCGCATGTGGTGACAACAGACTTATGATAAAGCCCTGGCAACATCATGGCACGCTACAAACTCACAATAAGCCACGCTTTGGGAAAGAGACTGAGAGAGAAATGCAGCCCCATGCTGTTTAGAAAGCCTGCAATCCTTCATTTGACTGATGACACTCGAAAGTGTCTTTTCAAAGTCAAAAGAAAGAGAAAAAGTGGGCCAACTGAGACTGAAAAGTGAGAATTTCTGTGAGACATCACTACAGAAAAAAAAAAAAAATGATATAGAGATCTGCTCCTGGTTCGTGTTAGACACAAATAAGAAACAGAAGATGATGGCACATATCTTCAATCACCCAGACAAGCTGTCAGATGTGATTTCACTCAGAACGAGAAACAAACACAAACACCTGCTTCAGTTTGGCCCAAAATGAAGCGTCTAAACTGTTCTGATTAACAACGTGCCAAACAAACCCATTTTGGAAGACTAAATGAATTCATTTGCAGAATAAAGTTATCTGACATCATAGGCGTGTTGGATGAGAAACTTATACACTGACTTTGCCGGATGACTTTTTAAAACTAGTTGTCGAAGAACCACAAATATAGTGTTCCACATTCCAATAATTATTAAATTAACTATAAAATAATAAATAAGTAAATTGATCAATGGAATACTACTGAAGATTAATTAAATATTAATAGATTACAAAAATTAATTCCAAAAAATATATAAAGCAGCACAACTGTTTCAGCATTAATAATCATAACAAATATTTATTGAGCACCAAATCAGCATATTAGAATAATTTCTGAAGACATGAGTAACTGCTGCTAAAAGTTCAGCTATGGCATCATGAGAATAAATTACACTTAAAAAATATTACAATAGAAAACAGTCATATTTATACATACATATATATATATATATATA
>JAUCMU010000027.1:10517022-10528623 GCA_032275025.1 Enteromius treurensis | reverse complement strand
AACCGTGACACTACTGTATCGTATCGAACCGAACCGTGATTTTTGTGAACCGTTACACCCCTAATATATATATATAATGGAATTTGAGAAAAAAATAACACATTTCATTGGGTCTTAAGAAATTTGTTTTTGTAAAACTTTTAATAAATTGCAGTTTAATTTTGCAAGTTTTAATTTCAGTTTTCAGTTTAATTTAATAAAATTGATTTTAACCATTAAAACAGAGTCAAAAAAAGTTAAAATGGAAAAAACTAACTAATTTGAAAAAAAAAATATGGAATTTGGGGGGGGGGGTCTGATTACATAGGGCCCTAATCAAGTTAAATGGGCACACTAATGATATGCTAATGGTAATTATTCTCATCACAGGCCTGGGAAAACCATTTGCGGAGAAATCGTTCTATTGTAGTCGACCTATTCCATGGGCAGCTCAGGTCCCAGGTGAAATGCAAGACCTGTGGCCATATTAGTGCCCGCTTCGACCCCTTTAACTTCCTGTCGCTGCCGCTTCCTATGGACAGCTCCATGCACTTAGAAATCACAGGTGAAGCCAAGCAGAGAGAAAACATAAACACTTTAAAATCCATCAGCAGATATGCCAGTCTCACATAAAAGCTTTTTTGACTTGCAGTTATCAAACTTGACGGCTCTACTCCAGTGAGGTACGGGCTGCGTCTCAACATGGATGAGAAGTACATGGGCCTAAAGAAACAGCTGAGCGAGCTATGCTTCCTGAAACCTGAGCAGATTCTACTGGCTGAGGTTCACACGTCCAACATCAAGGTCAGCTCAACTCGCCACGACAACACTGTATTGTTGATGCAATCCTTGTGGCCTGGCTTTTAAAACAAATGCTTGTATTTGTTCTAGAACTTTCCTCAAGACAACCAGAAGGTGCGACACTCTGTGAACTGCTTTCTCTGTGCATTTGAGATCCCTGTGCCTGGCTCGCCCACCTCAGTCACCTCTCCAGTGATAACAGGTAACAAGGATTCATTACTTCAAGTATCAAGTAATAGTTGACCCAAAATTGCTGAAAATGTACTCACCCAAAGGGCACCCATACATGGATTAGTTTGTTTCTTTGATGTTTGGGGAAATGTGAAAAGTGTGTCCTCTGCAGTAGACGGGTGCCATCAGAAATAAATCCACACGGCTGATAAGAACATTATAATAATCCACAAGTAATCCACATGACTTCAGATTCAAAAGCTGCACACATCCATCATTTAGGCCTTAATTTCAAACATATCAGTTCTGGACGTTTTGTTAAAGCAATATTACGGATAGATGATTTGTATTTTACTAACAAATTAGTTTAAAGTAATGAAAAAATATAATAGATCTGGTTATTACAAATATGCAGCTTTTCACTTCACAAGACACTAATTGATAGACTGGAGGTTTTGTGTGTGGAGTTTGGACTCCCATTCATTGGTGATCAAGTGATGCGATGCTAAATTTCTCCAAATCTGTTCTGATAAAGAAACAAACTCCTTAACGTCTTAAATATTAAATTTAAATATTAAGCAGATCTCCATTTTTGGGTCAGCTATTTCTTTAGAAGAGAAGCTAACGCTTTAACATGACCTATTTGTCATTGACCCATAAATGTCTCTTTTAGAAAAACCACCTGTGGCTAATGGGACTGCAGGGAATAATCACATTGGAAAGTCTAGCCTGATTCCTAATGGCATGCCTAGCACAGTGGTCCCCTGCACACCAGAGAAGCCCCTCACCAATGGTATACCTAATGGCCATGCCGTGCTAGTGCAAGACAGCCCCTTTATTGGCTACATCATTGCCATGCACAGAAAGATGGTGAGGATTTACTGATGTATTCACTGTTAGACTCGATGGTCGTTAACATCCTAACTGCAAAGTCTGCCCCCTCAGATGCGGACAGAGCTGTACTTCCTGTCCTCTCAGAAGAACAGGCCCAGTCTGTTCGGTATGCCGCTGATTGTACCATGCACAGTACACACGAGTAAGAAGGACCTGTATGATGCCGTGTGGATCCAGGTGTCCCGACTGGCCAGCCCTCTGCCCCCACAGGAAGCCAGCAACCATGCTCAAGACTGGTCAGCTCACAAGCATTATGTTGATGATTAGTTTGGATATTATGCTACCGTTAAGCTAATACTTTTATTGCAGCCATAACGTTTTTTTAATGCAGTCATTTCCGTATCCCATTTCCGTTCACAATTACTTCCTATCTTCTCTCTTTATTGTCTCTGGCAGTAGAAATTAGTTTTTTAAAAAAAAGACCTCTAAAACATCAGATGACAAATACACAACATCTGGAATCACTAGTGAAATTGCTCCTATTTTCATTTTTGTAATTTAATGCAAATCATCATAATTGAAAATTTCACAATTCCTTAGTTTTCTTAGTTTCTTTCAAAAAGTCAGCAGTGACCTAGGAAATAGTGCCTAATTGTGAATATTTCTTAAACATTTTAGACATGAGTTATGATATAAAATGTTTAAGTAAACTTGTTATCATTCTTCTACTAGTGATGACAGTATGGGCTACCAGTACCCCTTTACTCTGCGAGTGGTGCAGAAAGATGGTAATTCCTGTGCTTGGTGTCCCTGGTATAGGTAAGGCTTTAAATCCAGCGGTTGTGCAGACACATATCTCACGCTGCAGCATGGGTTTTCGTGACTGACAAAGGTTGTCGTGACTTTGCCAGGTTCTGCAGAGGCTGTACAGTGGACTGTAATGAAGACATAGCATCTTTGGGGAATGCTTACATTGCTGTAGACTGGGACCCCACCGCTCTGCACCTTCGTTACCAGACCTCTCAGGAAAGGGTGAGTGCTATGAGGATGTTGTTAAAGGCAGTAATGCCAGTCTATTGAGATTTCAGCCAGTTCAAGGTTTGTCTTCTGCCCCACCGCAGGACTTGATGTGTCCCTTAAACCCAATGCTTACTCTGCCAGTCCCTGTGAAGAGTTTCACATCTATTTTATATCACAGCTGAGAAATCCATTAAAAGCATATTGTGTGATTTAATTATTTTCTGGATCTGCTACCTATTTCACCTCAAGCAAAAGCTCAGGATAAGCCTTGAACTCCCTGATTATGATCTGTCATCGCTACTTGCAAAAGACACTTTATGAAGGCAAACGCTTAGTCTTGCAAAGTCGTAGTAAATTTGAAATAGTCCAGATCTCTGAGTAGTATTTCGTTCTGTTAATGTGTGTCAGGTCATTTATTGCTAATGTTTATGTGGGCAGATAGTGGAGGAGCATCCCAGTGTAGAGCAGAGTCGGCGCGCTCAGGCAGAGCCCATCAGTCTGGACAGCTGTTTGAGAGCCTTCACCAGTGAAGAAGAGCTGGGAGAGGATGAGCTGTATTACTGCTCCAAGTGTAAAACCCACCGCCTGGCCACTAAGAAGCTGGACCTCTGGAGGCTGCCTCCCGTACTGGTAAGAAACACTAATTACTTCTGCTGCCTCTTTTTTTGTATAGGAATGTATCATATGTCTCTTAAAAATAATAATAATCATTTAAAAAGAAATTTTTTAAAGAAGAATGTGTATGCAACTTGATCAGCTGGGAAAGTCTATATTATATAATCTAAATAAATACATTTATTAATTCAATAAATAGTAATCATAATTTTTTATTGGATTCAAATAATGTAATTATAGTTTTATTTATTTTATATATAAATTAATTACTAATATCTGTGCTGTCAAATGATTTATATTGTATATAAATATATTTATATAATAAAAAAAATTATTAATAATAAAAAAATATATATATATATATATATATATATATATTGTAATTAAATGGCAGTGGTTAGGCTTTAATCATAAAAGGCTACATCACAACTTTAGAGTGTTTTAATTACAAAACCTGAATTATTGTACACTATTGTAATCTAAGTTGCCCTTTGACTGAAATATTTTTCCTGTGTGCTTTTCCAGATTGTTCATTTGAAACGCTTCCAGTTTGTCAATGGTCGCTGGATTAAGTCTCAGAAAATTGTGAAGTTTCCACGTGAGAGCTTTGACCCCAGTGCATTCCTGGCCCCACGGGAAGTGTCTCAAAGCATGGGCAGCCTGCAGAGCCTGCAGAGCGAATGCCTGGTAGAGGAGCTGGAGATAGGAGACTCCTCTGTGTCTTCCATCTCCACTACTACTGTGGCCAGTCCTCCCACCTCCGGCAGAGGTCTGTGTCTCTCTCTTCTCTTTGTGCAGACCTTTTGAACATTAGTTTCTCTAATCATTGCATTTGTTTTTTCAGGCACCCCATGCTCCGTCAGGAGGGTGGGCAGCCCACTGAGCAAGAACAGCAGCCCTGGCAGCAGCCCCAGGAATACAGGGCGCAAACAGGGGCGCCTGCGTCTTCCCCAGCTGGGCAGTCGACATCGACTCTGCAACAGCAAAGAAAACCTGGAAGCCTGTAGCAGCAAGGAAAGCGAGACCGAGCCGGAGCAGGGCACAGCGACGGACGCGGAGGATCAGATCACGTCTGATGCAAACGCGCTAGACACCTGGTCACTGGATGCCTCAAGCAATGATTGCGATGTGATCATGGTGAATGGTTTGGGACAAGACAGCAGTCAGAGTAATGGACACTTGGAGGTCAGCGCAGATCTGGACACCCCTCACCAAAGAAAAGACATCTGCCTGGAGCCCCTGTACAATTTATATGCAATCTCAGTAAGTGATTTCTGTCTGCATTATTAGCTATGTAGTGATTGCTTTTGTAAGCAGCCTCTCTAACACTGTGATTGTTTTCCTTTCAGTGCCATTCAGGAATCATGGGAGGGGGGCATTATGTGACTTATGCCAAAAACACCAATGAAAAGTGGTACTGTTACAATGACAGCAGCTGCAAGGTAATGTCTCGAATCTCATTATTCTTTTAACATCTCTGGTGCACAGATATAAATCATACATCTGCAAAGATAGAAACAGAAGTCAATATTAAATCAAACAAATTGGACACTACTACCTTTCTACAGTATCTGTCATAGCAATTACCATCTGAATTTGGCAAGCTCAGCATTAAATGAAATTTAATCGAATGTAAATAAATGTTATTTTAATGTTATTTCAAATAAATACAATAAAAAGAGTTTTTTGAACTCTTAAATAAATAAATATTATTCAATAAAAACTGTGCATCTGAATTTTAAATTCTTGAAATTTCCCTTGCATCGGTGTTGAATATTGGAAAAAAATATAGTGCACTGTGTTACTGTGGTATATTCCTGAATTTGTTGTTATATTATATTTATTAGTTATATCACATTATTTTTGCCTTGCATTGTTTTTTAAAATTGGAGGAAAAAATAATAATATAAAATGTAATATAAAAATAATATATGAAATAACACAAAATAAAAAGAAATGTATTAAAAAAATAATATTTTAATATTAGTAATGTGGTATTAACAATAATAAATAAAATGATGTCTGGAAATCATATAATTTAAATTTCTGGTTACTCGTTATGTTAAAGTGTCCTTGTTGAAGTGTAATTATACATTTAAATATTCTGTAATATTAATTAACTGTATGTATATGATTAGGCTTTGGTTTAAGTAAAATTACATTTTAAAAATAAAATTATTTTTTAAATGAGTATTAGGCTATCAACATTGAATTAAAATAAAATAAAACAAAATTAGTGTTAAAAACATATATACGATATATAAAATTATATAAAATAACGTGTTTATTATATTATATATTAGTACTGTGGTGTGTTTTCCTGCATAAGTGTTGACTACTGAAAGTCTGGTTTCGTGACAACACTATAGAAGTATTGCGCAACACTTAAAAGAAACCGTTTTTTTTTGCCGTCTCTTCAGGAAGTTCACTCGGACGAGATTGACACAGATTCAGCGTACATCCTGTTCTACGAGCAACAGGGAGTGGACTACTCACAGTTTCTGCCAAAAACTGAAGGCAAAAAGATGGCGGACACCACTAGCATGGACGAAGACTTTGAATCTGACTACAAGAAGTACTGTGTGCTGCAGTGATGCCCTGCTCTTCCACATCAAAGACACTAGGGGGGGTCCGTCAGTACGCCAGTGCAATGAGAACTGAAACGTAGCTCCACCCCAGAGGATCATCATTTGTGAAAGCACAAAATATCAGTTAGCCGACCGACACACCGCCGACTGCGCTTTCAGAACAGAGGTACCTCACACTTCAGATACTCGAGGGAGTGAATCAGAGAGGACTGTCGCGATCATGTGATTGTTGCCAAGCAAACAAATAACTGTTAGCCAATCCCTCGAAATCACCATTACCCAGACAGACAAAACATGCCGGCCCACACAGGTGGATCCACAAATAACACAACAAGAGCTTATCCTTCTGTATTGAGAATAATCAGAATGCTAATTGGCAGATACTGCTGGTGAAGATAGTATAAATTATAGAGGTTTCTCTAAAGCTTTCGTTAGCTTCGTTTTCTCATAGTCACGTTTTTTTCCCTTCAGTAAGTTCCATACACTACCTCACATCTTTTGCAGTGGACCAACTGTTAAAAAAAAACAGTATTATATCATCTGAGGGCAGTTAAAATGACTTCTACTTTATATCCAAAATTCAGTTGCTTATTTTATTTAATAAAAATAATAAAATGTCCTCCCACTCCTCTGCTGCCAAATTATGCACATACTATTTTTTGTTGATTTTTTTCGTTTTAGATGTTATTTAAGATGGTTTCTCTTTAGAAGAGTAAATGTTTCCCTTTTAAAACTTTTTATACATTTATTTTTATCGATGATTTTTTTTAATGCAGTAGTACACTTTGCCTAAACGCATTCGCTTACTGCTTTAGTCTGATCAAACCAAGTTTTCCTGTTACCACTGCAGAGACTAAAAACGGCAATCAGATACATATCTAAACAATGATTTCACACCACGTCCAAAGTGTCCAACCGGTCATGTACATGACGTGCAGGAAGCGTTGCATACTGTTAGACGAGAGCGTAAGAGGTCTGTTTTGTGAACAGTATTAGCGCGGAGGAATCTTTCACAGCCTTCGCTTTTAGAGAACAGCATTCTCACCAAACTGCTTAACGTCAGAGGGGGCTCCAGGTTATATTAGTAGCATTTCTTCAGAGACACTTGATAAGAGAGCCCACCTTAATTACCACTGTGAAAAGACGTATGAAATATTGAACGGCTCTTATTTGTCAGCGACTCATCAACCCAGGAGGCGTTCAATTCTCGGAAATCGCCGGGAAGCGTTCGAAAACATTCATTTTGCTGCTGTACTTTTCAGATTTCCACGTCACATATATTCAAACTCAACGTTTGCCATCAAAGAAAGGTTTATCCCTGTCGGAAAAAAAGAAAAGAAATTAGCTGTATGACTGTAAGGCAACTGTTAATCATCATTGCAAATATGATATATGGACTGTACAAGATTTTTTAGGCATTTTAATGTTAAAAATAAAAGAGATATCCTAAAAATATCCTCCAATTAAAATTGGCTGTGTGAGCAATTACAGTAACAACAGAGTTTTTGAAACTACAAACATGTTTTAAACATTCGCTGATTTTTTTTTTTTTTTTTTTATACAGGGATAATTTATTAAAATGGCAAATATATCTCTTTTCAAGTAGTGCAATCAACTACTGATGCGTGTCTTTGTCCATGTCGTTAGTCCTCATTTTGTTAAATTAATTTTGATGAACTGCTAGAGATGTATTAATTTAATGAACTTTATTTTGTAAAGCGTTGTTTAAAGAATAAAATTGACATTGCACTGACTAATGTACATACAAGTTTTTGTAAATACGCCAATGAAAATGATGTATTTGAAAATGAGCTGTACAAATGTACTTGTAGTTGTATATGGAGTGATACCGTTGATCTGTAACGATTATTCAAGAAACAAATTAAATGCAGCCAAATGCAGGTTGTTCTCATCTCTGTTTATTTGCCGGCGAACGACGCGAGGTGTTTTCTTCAGCAGCAAAGAGGAAACCACACACCTCCCACTGCAAGGCTCTATAGAGTCCAGCAGTCAGACCTGCTTCCTTGAATTCAAGCCACATTTGACATTTAAACTAACCGTATGTATGTAGGACCCTTCCACTTGCCTGACACAATATTTTCCTGCTCGATTATGCAAATTAAACTACTGAGAAATACATCAAGACCTTTGCACCTTTGCACTGTGGGTCGCACAGTATTTCACGCTTTATATTTGGAGTGCAGCATGCTGTAGTCAGGAAGCGCGTCGACTTGCATGTTGTGCTACTTATAGAATTGTGCTCTAAACCACAGGCACTGAAGAATTGCGGGTTATTGTTCTGAAGAGCACCTTAGCCTCAGTGGGCTTCATGCAAAGTACTGTCTGACGCACAATGGTGTGCATTGGATGATGGGCTCAGCCTGAGGACCTGCTACTTCAATGATCTTTTCTACAAGGTGACGAAACCTCTAACACGTTTGTTTTTCAGGTCTCACGTTTAAACAATCAAAGAGACTACGTGAAGGTATATTGTTTATAGTATTTTCGACACAATGCTATTTGAATTCGCCTTTGAGTAACGTCTGTCTTTCATCTTTTTCTCTTTCAGTTCTCAAGAAACATCTCTAAACAACATGTGATGCTATTGGTGTCATTATGGGATCAACTGGTACACAGCAGCCCAGTAAGCTTTTCTTCTCTATGATGTCAAAACATATGCATACTTTAACATTTAATGTTTTGAATTAAACTGAATAGACTATCCAGACTTACTGGTGTATTCCATGCCTGTATGAAAACAGACTGTAGTTTACTTTTTCAGTTTGATAGCCGTCACATAAAACTGTTTTTCTTCCTTTTTACAGAACTTGATTTGGGACACATCGTTTTGATCTGCATTTATGCCGTTACCGTTCTCTTCATGTTTGTGCTCGGATGCCTTTGCCTAAACAAGTATATTTTAACATGTATATATTTACCAAAACATTTTCTTGATATAATTTAAACAAATGTTTTATTAAACAATTTAAAAATAAAAAGTTAAAAAGTAATAATAAAAAATAAAAAGGTTTTTTTATATATATATATATATATATATATATATATACATTTTTTATATATATATATATATATATATATATACATTTGATATATATATATATATATATATATATAAAATATATTAAATGTATTTATTTTTTACATATTGCTTCTGTTTCTCTTCTCAGATATCGGTCAATGAAGAAGGTCATACGGGAGCTGAGGCAAAAGAGGCCATCTGTCCCCCAGGTTCCTTCCCAAGATTCTCCCCCTCCATCTCCCAATGTCTTGAATATTCCTGAAATGCCCGACCATACTACAGAGAGTCCATTACAGAGACACCAAACTAAATCAAGCTGCAGATTTCCCTGGAAGCCTCCATTACAGGTTTACTACCTATTTGTTTCTTTAAAAAAAAAAACTTAATCAATAAAACATTTGTTGATGGGTTTTACAAATGTGTATATATGGCATAACAAGTATAAAATATGATTAAACAACGTAACGTGAAGAAACTATCTTCAGGTTCCTCGGTTCACAAAGGGAGACCTAAATCTTATTCAGCTCATAAAGGCAGGTCGAGAAGGAGTCTTCTACAAGGCAAGGATTATGAGGGGCACATGTAGAGGCCATTTACTGGTCACTTGCAAAATTGGAAAAGAAGGTAGGAAATGGCATGCAGAAGGATTTATGTGAACTAAATGCATTTTACTGCAATGTGTGAATGTCTCCATAATGATCCAGCAGTTGTTCAGATCTGCTGTTGTCTGCAGGTATCACCTCAAAGCAGATGGAAAATGAGGTGTCTGTTATGAGAAAGCTGGCATATCATAAAAATGTGATGCAGCTGCTGGACTGGAATACGGCAGAAGGTAGGATGTGTCGCTTCTCTATGATATGACTTAAATGGATCTTTGCAGCTAGACAGTAAAATACGTAACTTTAGACCACAAAACTTTATAGCAGTACCCAAAAATACAATGTATGGTTAAGTTATCTATTTTTATGGCCAAAAATCTTTAGGGCATTAAGTAACGATCATGTTCCGTTAAGATATTTAGTAAATTTCATACTCTAAATATATCAAAACGTAATTTTTGATTAGTAATATGTAGTGTGAGTAATATTAATTACTCATATTAGTAATATGAGTGTGGGAGCCGCAAATGAATAGGTGAGATCTTAAACAAGACTCTACAGTACAGTACGGTACAGTTAAGAGCTAATGCTGTGAAGATTTTGGTTTGTTGAGATTGGGAAGAAAACAGCATGTCCTTTATATACACAGGAGCCTGACTGTACAGTGTTTTGTACATCGACCTTACCACCTTGTATTGGATTTAATCATTTAACAGGCAACCAATGAAGAGATATTAACACAGGTGTTAAGTGATCCTGTTTTCTAGCATTAGTTAAAAGTATTACTGCAGCATTATGATCACTGAAGACGAGTAACCGGAGAATCACTTACATTAAAGCATCGCAATTATCCAATCTTGTGGAAATGAAAGCATGTTATAACACTTTCCAGATCCCAGGTTGAAAGGATAGGTTTCAATTTAGGTAACTTTCTCAACTGAATGCATATTTGAAACCAAACATCACTTTTTGTAACGCTGTTTGTAACTCTCAACCAGGTCTTTCTAAGAGAGTCGATCCCCAAATCGTACCAGACCACCGAACTGAGACCCAGCTGAAGAGGTGGTCTCGGTTCGGTTCTTTAAATTGTGAATATAACCTGACCTCGTTCCAATTGCAGAACGCACTGTGCTTTTTGAGTTTACAGGCTCCCGTAGTTGGAGTTTTTTTTTTCATGGGAAAGTGTTGTGTACCCTAAATTTTCTACCAAAATGAGACACATGCGATCGCTTTCCTATGCGCGCTGTTTTTGTTAAGTTTCACTTTCGCTTTCTTCATACCTAGTCTTCTGCGCAGTGGCAGAGCTTATCTCTCCGCCAGATTCATGTCGCGTTAGTAACTGATAACAGAAAATTAGTGCACTACAAAAAGTCTCCATGATTAGGCAGTTTTTTTTTTACAATTTCTGGTTCTCTTGCAAAAAAGGCAGTGTGAAAGCGAACCGAACCAAACCAAACCAAAAATAATAATAAATATTGTATTTGGTCCGGACCAACGCAAGAGAACTATGGCACTTTTTCTATTGTGAAAACGAGGGAAAGAATTCTTATGTTAAGTTGTATCCACAATTTAATTAATCGAGGGACTATTTACTAAAACGAGGGAAAAAATTCTTCATTTGTAATTACTATTATTAAAACAAGCGAAGAGATTGTGACTACTATTTACTGAATCAAGGGGAAAAATACTTAATTTGTGACCACTTTAATACTAATTGAGTGAACACTTTTTTATTTTTGGTTATAATTTACCAAAATGTGTGCAGCAAATTAGCAGCAAATAAAGAAGTGTTTTGGAAAAGTCAGCCTTGGATGGTATTTATTGATTAATTTAAACTTAATAAAAAGTAGATTTGAGCCATTTCAAATCGTGAAAGATGAGCGTCCCGTGTTCGTAGACCGTGCGCGCCATCCACTGACATCCAGGGCGCCGTTTCTTCCTGCGGGACAATCCG
>JAUCMU010000027.1:10505491-10516922 GCA_032275025.1 Enteromius treurensis | reverse complement strand
TTCTGGTTCTCGTCTGTTTGGGGGTGGGAGGAGCAGACGCGGGTTCCCTGTCCCGTTGTTTGCGCTGCCTTGTTGAGTGTAGCACTGAAAACATTATATTTTACAGTTTATTCTCTTTTTTTATTATTTATTTATTTTTCTGAATCGTTCGGTTCGTATGCGTACCGAACCGAAACCCTCGTACCGAACGGTTCAATACGATTATGTGTATCATTACACCCCTAATATATATATATATATATATGTTTGTTTTTCTGGGGGGTTTTGGGAAAATTAATTCTTAATTTGTTGCTATGATTTACTAAAACAAGAAAACATTCTTAATTCATGGCTATTACATTCTTTAATTCACAATAAATTTTCAACAAGCCATGATTTGTGACCTCCTTAACAAATATATATATAACATTGACTAAATAGTTGTTTCCATCATGTGACCGAAACAGTGTTTGTTTCCTCAGAGCCGTATATGCTGATCATGGAGTTCATGAGCTACGGGACCCTGCGCAGTTTTGTTCAGAAAAACAAAGATGAGCTAATCGCAGACCCTGAGCTGCAGAGCCAGTTCACCATTGTGTCCTACCACATTGCCCTGGCCATGGAGCACTTGCGCTCCAAAATGGTATCACCATCAGCCACAAACATAAACCAGTTCTGTTAGACAAACAGAGAGTCATATTTACACTATCATTGATTTGGAACTTTTTCTGCATCTTTCAGGTGGTGCACTGTGACCTTGCCTTAAGGAACATTCTGGTGAGCCGATTCCCATGGGAGGTGAAGGTAGCGGAGTTTGGCCTGGCCAGAGACTTGACCCGTATGAGGAGCAGACGCAGCAGCAGGAAAAAACAACACAAGGTGAACTAATCGCACCTGTCTGTCCCACGTCCTCATGGCTCATCTCGCTGATGCTCATCTTGTGATATCATAGGAGCGTGTGCCGCTGCGCTGGTATCCTCCGGAGTACTTCAGGAGCAACTACTACAGCTTTAAGGGGGATGTCTGGGCGTTTGGTATCGTGCTGTGGGAGATGCAAACATTCGGTGAGACATATCTTGTTGATGTTGTTTGACTTTTTTTTACATTTTTAAAGAATTAATTATAAATCATAATAAATATGATAAATAATAAATATATAGAGTTTTTATATTTCACAGGCACATTACCATATGTAAGTCTGACCACATCTGAGCAAGTGGTGTATAGCATCTGTGCTGGATGTAAAAACACCGTGCCCAGCACCTGCCGTCCAGAAATGTTAGTGACTATTTAACTCTGCTTGGTTTATATATATATATATATACATGTAGGTATTTATACATTTTCAATAGTTAATTTCTTTTTTTAAATGTAGAGAACATGTAATGGAAAACTGCTGGATGGATCCATACACAAATAGACCCTCATTTACAGACATTGTCAAGATCCTGGAGAGTGTTGTGGAGAGTGATGGGGTGAGTCAAACTCGTCCTTGATCTACTTTTTAAGCTTTACCTTTGTCCTATAGATAAGTGATAAAACATTACTAATACGTTGCAGGATTATGTGGACGTCGACAACCAAAGGATCTTGAATGCAGAGGAAAAATGAATTACAAATACGTGTATATAACTAGCTGTTTTTAAATTTCGATGAGAATTCGGTAGCAATTGTTTGGTCTTTGTTCTCATGTAACACCTAACTGTGTGCAGGCATACATTTTTGAAGTGTTCTATTTAAGGATTTGATTTTACATTCATTTGTTAGCAGGAAGACATTACACAACTCTAATGACCAAATGACATGTTTCTAAGGACTCTTTTGAAAATAACCATTTAAAAAGACAGTGTCTGTTGTGATTAACTTGCTTTTTATTAACACCAAATAATTTAACAATAAATAAAAATTATATCAGTTTTTGTAATTATGTTATAAAACTGTTTCAATAAAAATGTTTAATTTTTTTAACAACATGCAATCATGGTTTAAAAAAAAATTGTTTTATGAATGTGTTTTTCACTATTGTCAATGTAAATCCATCATTTAATATGGGAATAAGTATAAGTGTCTTTCCTTTATTTATTTGTTTGTTTTATTTTATTTTAACGTGATGACACTGGTGGCTGAATTTAATTATAACTGCAGCATCTATTTAAAAAAAAAAAAAGGAACTGTAGTTGCTATGGTAATTTTAGTAAGACTTGTGATAATGCTCCATGAGCCAATGTGCCTTTAGGAATCCGCCCACTTCAGGAATCAACCGAGCCGATGGACCAATGGAATGACAAGGATTACCTACGGCTGAGTTAAAGGACCAATCAGAGACCGAGGAGTAACACGCTACTCTACGCTGACCACTGACACACCGTGTACTACTGCTGGAATACCGACGGAAGAACGACTTGCCAAAAACACTCGCGAAAATGTTTCTTCGCGCTTTAGAAATTATATTTTTCTTTTATTTTTTGTCCCATATTCCAATTACTCTAATGGTTGATCTTCAGCCTCTGCTTCCTGAACATCTTTATCCATCCGAGGTAAGTTTGCACCCTTATAAGTTACTGCACGCTCACTAATGCAGCCCTATTAATATCTAGGTCCCATATAATGGTAAATAAATATGAGCACTTGCTTTACAGCTGAAAAACCTATTGCACTGGTATGCCGCAGAATTCAAGGATCCGATGATGATGGACTCTCCTGTGTGGTTCAAATCTTTTGTATTCTGCGAGGCTGTCGTTCAGCTGCCCTTTTTCCCGATCGCAGCTTACGCCTTCTTGAAGGGTCAGTTAAAACTCGATGTGTTAATGATTTGTGAAAGCAATGTTTTTAATGCCACAACAGTGACATCTAGTGGTCAGTCACTTGTGTCAGTGGAGACCAGTTACTACAGTCACATTGTGCCTGCTAATTGATGTATTTGTCTATTTAATAGGTGGATGCAAATGGATCAGGACTCCAGCAATCATTTATTCTGTTCATGTGGCCACCACTTTAATCCCTATTTTAAGTCACATCCTTTTTTATAACTTTCCTCTGGCGCCACATCCGGGACCCCAAACTCTTCAGGAACGCCTGACCCTGGTGTCCATTTATGCTCCGTACCTTATCATCCCTGTCATGATACTCTGTACCATGCTCTTCAGCTCAAGATATAACTCAACCTCTACGAAAGGAAATGCTTCCTCAAAGTCCAAGAAACAAAGATAGATGCAGTTCATCCCTTCTTTATGTTCATTATAGTTGTAGCTAGTAATTAAATGTGATCTATGATCATTGTTTTTACTCCGTTTCAAGTTGAGTAAACTGACCTCATGGTGTTTGATTACTGATGAAAACACACGTAAATGCAAAATATATTTTTTATTCAAATGTTCTTCAAATCTGTATGAAGTTTGTCAAATATTGAGATTACATACTTGATGATCTACATGGTAAATGTAGACAAACAATAAATGAATTACATTTCTCATAACTTACAGAATTTTTTTTTTTGGTAGTGGTCCCATGAGGATATGAGAAAATATAACCGGATGAGTTCAAGTCATAAACAGCAGTTAAAATACAGATCATACAGAAAATAAACATTGTCTCATAATGGAATTATTTACAGTAACATGCAAATACTGTATTTTCCTGCTGTAAAAAAAAAAAAGATCAGATTTACAAACGAATTTCAATATAAATAGTATAAATAACTTGTTTTATATAAATAGTATTCATCTGAGATTTCGATCTGTGGTTGTAAAGATTAAGAGTATGTGCCTCCTTGAACTGGCCATGCAAAAGCACTCAATGTTAACACAATACAGTCAGAGGTTGAGGCTTAAACAGACGTCTGTTGTCACCTATTAACTGGTCAATTCAGTTAACCTAGTTAAGGACCCTGCACCTATTAGGAAGTCACTGTAAATCATGATGCATAGCATCACTGTTCCTGTCCAACAGAAAGAGGGAAACACTTATTTCTGCAGTATAAACTGATCGATGAATTCATTCTGCTCTGCTTCGACTTTTTGAAGCGCTTCATATTCTATTCGATACCTGCAACAACAAAAAAAAACATTTGCTGTAAATTTACTCAGGCCATCTGAGATGCAGATGATTGTTTCTTAATCAAAACAGATTTGGAGACATCATTATCTCACCAATGGATGCTCGGCAGTGAATAAGACAGATAAGACTAAAAACACAGATATAGCACCGTTTACAAGTGAAAACAGTCTATAAACAAAACAATCAATCACTTTTATTTATATAGCGCTTTTAACAATACTTGAGAGAATGGGGGGGGAACCTTAGGAGAACCAGGCTTAGTTGGGGCCAGTTCTCCTCTGGCCGGACGCCCAGCACCTAATTTCCAGTTCAATTTTAAGCGCATGTCAGATTGTGTAAAGGACTTCTAGTTTGTGTGAAGGATTACTGACGTTTTTTTAACAGTTGAAGTCTCATTTTGATGTTGTTTTCATTGGTGAGCAAGTGATGCTATGGTAACTTTCTACTTAATCTGTTCTGATGAAGAAACAAACACTTCTACATCTCGGATGACCTTTGGGTTAGTGCATTGTCAGCCAATTTTCATTTTTTGGATGAACTTCTCTTGTGATTACAAGCCTAATAAGATTGGATACCTTTCCAACTGCATTTTCTTTTCTGCAATCAGAGCCTGAAGCTGTTGCTGCTGAGCCTCCCGTTGCTTTTCAACCGATTTCAGCAAATTTCTTGCTCCTATAGCCTGTAGAAGAATAATAGAAATATGAATGAACATAACACACATACAGTATGCACCACCATTCATACAAAATGCAAGAGCGTACCTTCATTTTTTCATTTTCGGCTTCCTTTGCTAGCTCATCTACAAGTTCAATAAGTCCACCTACAATTTTCTGAAACTGGCCGATCTCTGTTTTTGGGAAGAAGAAAAAAAGTCCGATAAACAATTGATCTGTACTCTGGATGAAGCGAAGCAAGCGGTTCAATCTGCAAGAGGGATAAACTTCACAATAAACTCAATAAAAAACTCACTGTCAACAAATTCCTCACATTCCTCTTTGAGCTCAATCGTTTTCTGGCTCACATCAGGCTCTAGTACTCGCAGTTTATTGAGTTCATCGAAATGAAGACCAGCCTCTGCCAACGGGTCACCAGCCATGACCAGAGGACCTAATCCTGCCTTTGAGATTCAAGAGCTAAATTAAAAATCAAAGGAATATAAACACGTGTATTTTAAAAGAAAGCACACGTGCATCATTTCACTTACTGTCATCCAAAACTCCAAAAATCCAGCACACACTGCCCATATGTTACCAGATTACAAAAAGCTAATTTAGCTTACCGATTAGCTAGTTAGCTGGTTAATTAGAACTACATATAACTACCACTCCGTGCATTAAATAAACCAGGTAAAGTTTAAATAACGTTAAATATATTAGAGAAAAATGCTACAGTTGACAAATATCGCTTTTGTTGCTGACAAGGTCTGGTTGCTATTGAGACAGATAAACAAAAAACAGACCAGCTGTGGTATTCAAAAGCTTGGTAAACATTGTTGAGAGTACAATTACACTCCACATAATTTTCCCCTTAAATTATTACACCGAATGAGACATTTAAATAAAGTAAAAACAGACTAGTGACCGCTTTAAACGTACCTGACTTTTGTTTGATTATGTGGCACTTCTGCTGGACCGATTGACCGCCTCTGACTGTCTCTGCTGCCAGGTGACGGCCGGTCCACCCCATCATGAGAGAGAGAGAGAGAGAGAGGGGTGTGGAGGCGCATTATAAATATTTATTTTTGAAATCTTACATTTTTGAAAATTAAAAAAAAGCACAATTATACATTTACAAAGGCTAGATATGTATTTAAAAACTTAAATTATGATAGATTGCTGTTAAAAAAATGTATATATGCCTACTTTTCCACACCGTCCACCCCTCCTAATATTGTAAAGGCCCGAGCTCTTCCTGCAGATCCGGGTCTGACCACAGCGGAGCGTGCGAGGGACCGGATGAGATATTAAACTCTGTTAAAAACACCAGAAGAAGAGTACGCAGGCCCCCTTAAGGGCGCCAAACTCTAAAAAATATGTAAATTTGTATACTTCGTATATAATTGTAAGGTTTAACGCATACAAACGATATGTTGTTCTTGTTTAATGTTCGTTGTTAACCACTTGATTGAGTATCTCAGTGGGTAAGTTAACCGGTTTAACGTAACTTAACGTACTGTCATTATAAATGATCATTTGTAAACAGCTAACGTTAACGTTAGTTGCAGCTTGTTAGCAAAGCAGTAGTTGGCTTTAACCTGTCAAGACTTACATAAAATAATAATCAGAATAATATATTCTTAAATGGATCAGTGGCTTTATATGGCAAAATGAAATGTTTATATACTGAAATGTAAATCAATATTACTATAATGCTAATATTTAGTAATACTTTAAATGCATATACATTTCAACTGTCATTCTGTATCTCCCAATAATTTGTTTTAGTGAGATAATATTTAGAAATGTAATTTTACTTTATTTTTTTATTTTTTTCTTGAATATTTAAAACGTATAAACAATAAATCAGACAAAAGATAGCACCTGTACAGCAAATGTTTTCTGCAGTTTTAAGCATGTTGATTATTTAGAGGTTATTCAATTTCATTCATCAACTATGAGAGGATTTATAGGTGTAAATGTCATTTCAGGTGCTAACAAAGCAGAACCATGCCTCTGTCCACTCAGTCCCAAGCAGATATTGACCAGTACATCCTGATAGCCAGTTTGGATAATGCAAGGAATCTGTCCAATATCCTGAAAGCCATCTCTTTCAGGGACCATGCCATCTTCAATGCAACGCAGAATGGGTTAAAAGTCACTGTTGAGGACTCCAAATGCCTTCAAGCCAATGCATTCATTCAGGTTAGTGATAGAGGACAGTGTCTTACAGGTTCAGTTGACAGGAGTTGGGTCGATCAATTTGTGTGTCTGATTCATCAGGCTGACATCTTTCAAGAATACATAATCAAAGAAGATACAGTTGGATTTCAGGTTAACTTGACTGTTCTTTTGGACTGCCTTACTATCTTTGGGGGAAGCACGGTCCCAGGTGTGTATCACAATGATGGTCCAGACATATTTTTATTTTTTTAATGCAAAAGAAAAAGCTTATTTCTGTATTTTTTATTTCCCATCAAGGTGTGTGCACCGCTTTGAGATTGTGCTACAATGGCTATGGATATCCACTGACCTTGTTCCTGGAGGAAGGTGGTGTGGTCACCGTATGTAAGATAAATACACAGGAACCGGAAGAGCCACTAGACTTTGACTTTTGCAGCACAAATGTAACCAACAAAGTGATTCTGCAGTCAGACAGTCTTAAAGAGGCTTTCTCTGAGCTTGACATGACCAGTGAGGTTCTGCAGATTACCATGTCACCAAGCCACCCTTACTTCAGGTACAGTAACAGATGAACATGCTTGTTCTTCAGTTCGCCTGCACTACACTTCAAAGGTTTGGGGTCAGTTATCTAATGTTAAAAAAATAAGCCTCTTATATTCACCAAGATTGCATTTATTTGACAAAAAATATAGTAAAAACATTAATATTGTAAAGTAATATTACATTTTCAAATAATGGTTTTCTATTTTAATATAAATTTTAAATATAATTTATTCCTCTGATGCAGTGCTGAATTTCCAGCAGTCCTTAATTCATCACTGTAGTCTTCAGTGTCACATGATCCTTCAGAAACCATTCTGTCAATGTGAAATCAATGTGCTGATTTGCTGCTCACAAAACATTCTTATTATTATCAATATTGATAACAGTTGTGCTGGTCAATATTTGTCCAGGAATCTTTGATGAATAAAAACTAAAATAAGGTTTTGTATAATTTGTTTGTTTACTGTAATTTTTGATTGGTTCAATGCATCTTCGCTGAATTAGTGTAGTGTTACTTTAAGAAGAAAAAGTTAAAGTTATATTTTCAGCTCCCTTTTACGTGATTATATGTTCTATTGGTGACCGTGAAAAACAAATAGGGGTATTGTCAAGTCAGTGGCAAAACATTGAATTTATTTCCTTTGCACCCTAGATTATCCACATTCGGGAATTCTGGAAACGCTCATTATGATTATCCCAAAGACTCAGACATGATGGAGCTCTTCCAGTGTACTAAAATCCAGACCAACAGGTAGGAGGAACTGAGGAGGTGTTTTAGACTTCATTGCCCATCAATCATAGCTCTTTATCTGTAAATTCAGACTTATTATAGCAGCCTTATGAACTGTTATTAGCCCTACGTTCACATGTAAGTGTTGTTTATTCTCAAAGGTATAAGATGTCCCTGTTGAAACCCTCTACAAAGGCCTTGGCTCTGTCCTGTAAAGTCTCCGTGAGAACTGACAGTCGAGGCTTCCTCTCTCTCCAGTATCTTGTGAGGAATGATGACGGTCAGATTTGTTTTGTGGAGTATTATTGCTGCCCTGATGAAGAAGTAGAAGAAGAATAGACTGGAAAGGACCACTGTTTTTGTTATGTTTGACGTTTAGTGTGTTCTGACCAGTTGTATTCTGATTTTTATGAATATTTCATAAACTCAAATATGTCTATATTAGAGGTTTATAATAGTTATCAATGGGTGGGTGGGGGAAAGGATTTTGTATTGAATTTAAAACAATACTCTGTGTGTTCGGCAGGGGGCGGCAGAGAAATGCTAATTAGGCTGGTGCATGTAAAATTAGGAGGCCTATATTGGTTTAATATGTATGTTTCATTAATCTTACTGTTAGCATTCACACACACAAATATACACGCATGCATATACGCACTGTTATATTGAATACACGATTAAAAGCTGAATTTAAAAAGTATATAAAAACAAACCAATTTGTAACGTTACATATTTTTGTAATAGTCGGTTTATAATAAGACTTAATTTTATTCTGAATTAAAAGAACACAGCCGACCTTGAAGCTACTGTCTGAGACGTGTAAATTTTTAATGCCCGTTCATTTTATTTCACGAATGGGTTGCGAGGCAAACATGTAGTTAAGCAGAGCAGCTTGATGTTGATGCTGCTTGACGCACGCACTCCTAAAAGAAAGTCCCAGAACAGCGCGCGATGCTTGAACTGCCGCCTCGCGACCAATCGCTTCTCCACTCGCAGCTGTCGAGGCAACACTGTTTCCGGGCAGAGGAACATTACAGGAGCAAAACAAGCGCACTTCTGTCACTCTCTCATCTCAGCGGGTTACTGCCCTCATGATGTATATCTGCCACAGGCGAGCTGCAGCAAAGCCCGCAAAAAAACAACCAAAGTTGTTATTAAATATATTTTAAACAAATTGTAAAGAGCTTTGGTTTCATTTGAATTGTATTCCCTTATAACTAAGAATGAAGAAATTAGTTTGAAACCTTGCAGTGGTTTTAAAAAAAAAAATCATTTAAATATAGTAATACTGCAAAATGTTTTTTTTTTGTTTGTTTGTTTTTTTGTGAAAATTGTTAAACATAAAATATAAAGCCAGCAGATCTTTACAGTCTCGTTGTGCATATTATTCTGCTCATGGTCCATGTACATCTTTGGAGCTACATTGTAAAAAAAATATATATATATATTTATATTGGTACAAAATAATTTTATATCCAATAACTGCTAAAAAAAAAGATTTGCTTTAAATGTTTTAAAATATATTACTAAAATTTTCTAAACTTGAAAGACAGAATGTTTTAAATTATAAATGGGTTGCTTCAAGCTTGGGAAAAAATGTAATTGTAGTATAGGTTACATTGTTAATTATTTTTGGGGCAGCCAGCATAAGTTCATTTTTTCCCATTCTATGTAACAAACCCATTTATTTCTGTTTGACAGAAAACAATTTCTTGCAGTTTAGCCATTCTGCAATTCTCCATCCGTCAACCTAACACTGTTTTGGTGACTCTTTTGCCTGTAATAAATGTTTTTAAGGCCACATAGTAGCAGTTATTGATAGATCTCTTAAAGGGATAGTCACCCAAAAATAAAAATTCTGTCATTAATAACTCACCCTCATGTCGTTGCAAACCTGTAACACCTTAGGTCGTCTTTGGAACGCAAATGAAGATATTTTTGGTGAAATCTCAGAGTTTTCTGACCCTCCGTAGACAACAACACAACTGCCACATTCAAGACCCAGAAAGGAAGTAAGGACATTAAAATAGCCCATGTGACGTTAGTGGTTTAAACTTGTGTGCATTCCTCTTGCAAACTGTTGCTTGCAAACAAGGCTCAGCACATTGTAATACTGAATTCACATCGACCATTATAGAAGAAATCCTTTAAGAAAAACATTGTTTTTATGTACTTTGAATACAAAAAGTATTCTTGTAGTTTCCTAAAATTATGATTGAACCACTAACTTTATGTCCTTACTATCTTTCTGTGTTTAAAACGTATGGTTGTGTTGCTGTCTATGCAGGGCCAGAAAGCTCTCAGATTTCTTCAAATATCTTAATTTCTGTTCCGAAGATGAACACACAAACTGACCAAACAGCATCCACCAACAACATCCAGCGTAACCAAGTAAACACAGTCCACAGAGCGAGACCAGTGTATCATTTGATGAGGGTGAGCAACTTGATCCAGCCGGAGCTACATCACTCACAGCAGGTGATGTCAGAGGGACCTTAAACACAAGCTCGCTGGATGATAAAGCGGGTGATCCTCTGCCGGTTCCTCAGATAAACAAGCTACAGTGTTGCTGTGTGATGTCTCGGCCTAGCAGTGAATCAAGTGGTGTCAGGTTCTAGGTTTTGTAAACACAAACTCAGCAATGACCTAATTGTTGTGACACTTCAACAATTAGCAACAAGAGAGCCCATGGGAGATGAAGAGAAGGTGCACGGCTTTCAGCACTGCATCTCCAGGGACAGTGAGTCATATTGTCTGTTACATTAAGTGGCGGAGGTTATATGAATTACAAGAAAAAATGCAGGCGGCTGTGTGCACTGTAACTTAATGAAGCTGAATGGAATTAAATACATTTTACGGAAAAAGGGTCCAATAAAATGTTATTTAAAATGTTTTTAAAAATGCAATTAATATTAACAGGTTCCTTATTTTTAATTGTGAAAACAGTTCTTGTGGTTTAAAAACTTCATAAATTTTTTCTTTTAATGAACAGAAAGTTCAAAAGTTCGAGAATATTTTTATTTGTCTTTTTTTTTTTTTTTTTACATTTTCAAAAATGATGTTTGTTATTATATTTTAATGCTTTTTTGTGTTTTATTGTATTAGTTGTATTATTTAGATATGTTTTAACCCAATCAATATAACCCAACTGCAGTTTGATTGCGATTAATTGGAATAATAAAAAATGAAATTATAAAAAAAAAAAAAAGCTTTGCATCACAAGAATATATTTTGTTATTTTATATATAAATATATATATATATATATATATATATATAAAATA
>JAUCMU010000027.1:10462624-10505375 GCA_032275025.1 Enteromius treurensis | reverse complement strand
ACAACAATATATTTTGTTTTTTTATATATAAATATATATATATATATATATATATATATAAAATAGAATATATTAATATAGTTATTTTTTTCTGTAATATTCATAATGCTATTTTACAGTATTTTTGGTAAGCATAAGTCAATAATTTTGACTGGTATTGTAGGTCAAACTTATACTCTGTTAGTAGATGAAAGCTTGATATCAACATCTACGTGTCATAAGTGATGTCTGACTTTCCACAAAACAAATGACCGTGTAATTGATATGCCAACAAACTCATCGTACCAACTCCTGCCTAGTCAGCAGAAAGTAACCCTGCAGTGGGAAACTCCACAGTGTACAAACATGATTTGAGTTGAACATTCCTCCACTTTGTGTTAAAAATACCCTACATCAACAAGCCATTGTTTGGGGATTGTGGGTGTCACATGGGGTCATGGTGGCAACAGCTGGCCTTAACAGCCCTCCACAATCCACCCCCAAACCCATTAATACTGCTCTCCCTCTGCCTCGGCTTGCAACCATGTGTGAAATCATCCTTGATGGAGATGAGGTAATGCCTTCAGCAGCTCTGACATCACTATAGCCTTTTCCATCCAGAGCAATTGACCATCGCTTCCACAATCAGCATTTTGTCTTAAACTACCTTTCCGATGAATGAATGTCACACGATGAATGTCACACCTGTGAACATTAGATGTTGAAAGTGCATACAAGTGTGTGTGTGTGTGTGTGTATATGTATATATATATATTCTGGGTACGTAAAATATTCAGACCCCATTACACTTTTCAGTCTTCTGATTGGTTGCAATCCAGGGAAAGATGAATGCGGCCAAGTACAGGGATATCCTGGACCAAAACCTTCTCCAGAGTGCTCAGGACCTCAGACTGGGCCGAAGGTTTACCTTCCAACAAGACAATGACCCTAAGCACACAGCTAAAATAACGAAGGAGTGGCTTCACAACAACTCTGTGACTGTTCTTGAATGGCCCAGCCAGAGCCCTGACTTAAACCCAATTGAGCATCTCTGGAGAGACCTAAAAATGGCTTTCCACCAGTGTTTACCATCCAAGCTGACAGAACTGGAGAGGATCTGCAGGGAGGAATGACAGAGGTTCTCCTAATCCAGGTGTGAAAAAAAATTGTTGTATCTTTCCCAAAAACACTCTGTATTCGGTCAAAAGGGTGCTTCTACTAAATACTGAGCAAAGGGTCTTTACTAAGGACCATGTGATATTTCAGGTTTTGTTTTTTAAGAAATCTGCCAAAATGTCAATTTTGACATTTGACAAATTCTAACAAATTCTGTGTTTTTCTGCCAGTATGGGGTGCTGTTTGTACATTAATGAGGAAAAAAATGAACTTAAATGATTTTAGCAAAAGGCTGCAATATAACAAAGAGTGAAAGGGGGTCTGAATACTTTCCATACCCACTGTGTATATATATATATATATACATATATATATATATATATATATACTGCTGTCATCGTTTACATGTGTTTACGTGTGTGTGTGTGTGTGTAACCACTGTCACACAATGACATCAGTATATATATTTATATGTATATGTGTGTGTAACCGCTTTTAAACGATTAATCACATCCCAAAAAAAATTTGTTTCCATAGTTTATAACTGTATATATAAAAAACGCATTTAGATATTTAAGAAAAATATGTTAATATATTAAATTAAAAACACATTTCGGGAGGAGCACGTACGAATGATTAACCACGGCTGGCACCTCGTTTCCCAATCAGCCTATTACCTTATTACCCTATCAGAGCTAAGACGTTTTCCTTTAAATAGAGCAAACTCCCCTTCTCTGGCATCTCGTTCTTTGCATCCACTTACTCCACCTTTAGACCTCACCTTCCTCCCAGCTCTGTCCAACCCTCGCCGCCTAGGGGTTAAAGTCTCTAGGGCTCGGAGCTCTGCTGAGCTCTTGGCCCTCTCCCCCCGGACAGCACGCCAAACATGCTCATTCTATTCGATTAGTGATGAGGAAGTGTGAACTCATGAAATATATTTGTATATAATATAATAATATTAATATGTAATATAACTGAATGTGTGTGTTTATATATACATAATAAATGAACACAGCACACACACATATATTATGTAAACAAATAGTTATTTCATCATTAATCATGATTAATTGTTTGACAGCAGTAATATATATATATATATATATATATATATATAAATGTATGTATATGTGTGTGTGTATGTGTGTGTAGATTTATAAAGTGCCCAATTATTACTATTCTAATTTTTACTATTAACTAGCTGCTTTTAACATATTGGGATGGCATAATATACTCTTTATTGGTGCTGATAAAGCATATATTCTACTGTATATTCCTATTCTAATCCTACCCAATACTAATACCTAATCTTAACAACTACCTTACTAACTATTAATAAGTAGCAAGTTAGTTTATTGAGGAAAATGTAAAAAAGAAAAAATATATATATATATATATGTATATATATATATATATAATTGGTTCTTAAAATAAAGTGTGACTATGAATAATTCTAATACACAATTAATCATGATCTTGTAGTAAATGTGAAGAAGACACACTATAATCAGCACAAATATAGCTTAATGTGGTTGCAAGAGAAACATTCTCACTCTGGTGAACAAAACATGGTGTTCTCTGTTAGTTCCTTTTCTTTTTTACTATCCTTTATGTAAACACTCATAAATGTGACTGAAACTGGGTTTCAATTGAATGTTCTCTCACTTCTGTTTCTTTATTAAGAATATTTATGTAAAAAATAAATGTTTTTGCTTACATTGTTGCTGTCATGGTCAGTACAGCTGATTTATGGCTTTCATGTAATCAATTACAAATTTTTTTTTTTTAGTCATGCCTGATAACCGTATATATGCATAATATTTTTACAGCTCTTTCACCCTTAAGGTGACAACAATGAAAACTAATATGTGAAAAATATGTTATGGGAGGGACGAGCAGTGCCCGGGACAGGTTTATCAGATATCATGAACACAGCAGAGAACGAAGGAAGGAGGAGGAGGTGAAGTAAAGGATGATGTCACCGGGACACAGTATACTTGAGCCTTGCTCTCATGTCATCACATTCACACACACGTGGATGTTGTGTTTTGGTAACGGATGAAGCCGTTGCAGGCACACAGAAACATGCACATGGATAAAGGCAATCTATATCTCTAGTGAACTTTGAATGTATTGTTTGCAGCTGACACTGGAGCAAAGGGAAAAGTTATTTATTTACAGTGCAGAAACTGCCTTTTGTGTTATTGTGCTAAAATGTCACCACAGATGAGATGGGAACAAACAATGTTTAACCATTGCTTTCTATCAGTTGTTCATGATTATGTCACTGTTTATGTACTCTGTGTACTGGTCTGACCTCAGGGTAAAAAAAAACAGAAGTAAACTCTATACTATGCATATTCCCACTAGGCTAATACTATAATAATAAAACCAATATTAAAAAAACTAAAATTATTTAAAGTATCTCTCTTTCACACACACATACACTTCAATGGTAATTATACAATAATAATGCATGCTAATATAATAATTATTAATAAAAGTTATAATTTTGCTGTACTCAATTTTTTGACTATAAATATTTTATGTATATTAATGTAATGTTTTTATCTATGTATGTAATATATAATAATACATTGAATTATTATTAATAAAATTCTATTAATTATCATTGTTTATATATATATATATATATATATATATATATATATCATTCCTTGTATATTACATTATAATTATGCTATTATTGTAGATAATATATAATATTATTATTAGATTTTTATTTAAAATAAAACATAAAAATACGTTTGTAAGACTACAAAACTATTTTATTTATATAAATTTTATGTGATCACTAGCTCACAATAAACAGTATTAACTGTTTCTAAATTAATGCATTCAACAATGAGAGGACTCGATGTATGCCACCCAGAGCAGTCTGCGTGGGGCTGTATGCCCAGACATGTACCTGCGTGGGGATTCCCCTCTGCTCTTGTTCCGCAGCCTCCCTCTGCTGTGGGTAACAGGTCCCCGTATCTCTACAGCCCTCCATCATCCACATGGCGTCTGCATTTAAACAAAGGATGCAGTCGGAAGCTGCTGGACAAAGGTCAAAGGGGATGAAATGGGGAATTCCGTATTCAATTAGCATAATTAAATCGACTATTAGTTTGTTATGAGCGCTGCACATCAATGATCGGCGACTGTTTGATGTTAACGAGTAAATATAGGCTACTTTCAATCTGAAACCTGTTCCCTGCATTTATGGGATTTATTTTTTTATGTTTAGGGTCTACGGTGATAGAAAATCCAGGAAATAATTTATTATAATGATAAATTCTACCAAAAAGAATATCAGTCAAAGATGTGTTTGAATAAAACGTAGAACATCCCCAGTGGAAATTACGCCCCTGGGAATGACTAATTACTAGCACGGGTCAAATGTTATAGCAGATATAAAAGTTTGCATCAAGCTTCAGAGGGCTATAGTGCATATTCAATATCACAATTTTACACACACACTAATGCATGCATGCATATGCCCACATTTATGAGTCATATATGCTGCCTCAAAAAAAAAGCAGCAGGTGTGCACTGTATTTTCCCAATGAAAATAAATTTGCTGCCTTTTTGAATTCAATGCAGATTCCAGCGGCGTAGCTACAGACCGTGCAGCTGCGCCGGGGCACGTGCGACTATAATTAATAAAACAATATAATTCATGCCGAGAATTTTCACCGCGGTGAATAAATGTATACATTTGCGCTATCGACTTGTGTCCTTCAGTGGTCTAATAGATCTTTTGTCAAGCATTACTGAGGCCGCGGGTTCTGATCCTACCTCGCATAGTTTTCACTAAATTGATCGTATATCAAGAGCCAGGACACGTTTGTGTGCAATTTATTCTTGCATATCTGGCATATTATTGCATTGCGCGTCATAACACATTCAAACGATCAACGAATTTATCATCGAACGGAAATGTTACTTTCTTTAAAGCACAACCGACCGTGCGAGCCGCGAGACGGTCGGGCTCTCGCGCCTCTCGGGAGAGGAGTGCGGTTGCAATTTAATATAAGAAAATAGAAAGATACTGGTTTTATTTGGTCGAAAATAAGTAGGTTAGGCACACATTTGCTTATATTGGTTCTCTTTTTTAGATATGAACCCTGTGTTTGCACGTGCTTCATAACCGAGGTGCAGCCCAGAGGGGCCCGTCATGACTAAGTTACGCCACTGGCAGATTTCGTTTTGTTTTGAATCAATAATTAATGCCAAGTCACACAATTTTATGTTTATTTATTGTCGTTTTCAAATATTAAAGCAGTAGGCTACGGTTTTGTATGCCAAAAGAGTACTTTGTAAACCGATAAGCATGGACAGGATCTACACTAAAGCCACTCGCGTTGCGAATCGACAAACAACAGTGGGCGTAAAGGGCTGATGGTTCCTGTGCTGTCTTGGCTGTTATGGCGCGCGCGCGCGTGCGCGTGTGTCTCCACTCTACCTCTCACTAGCATGTCAGGACTTGTTGTGAGACGGGCGAAGAGGCGTGGCCTTTTATGCGAGCACTTCGCGGGAGTGAAAGCAACTCGCTGTCATCAGAAACCTACAGCTTCATCTTCACAAGCACACCTAACTGCCGATCTGAGTAAACTGATGCCGTTTTCTTTCCTCGGGTTGTGGAATAACATGCACGGACATCTAACGAAGTGTTTTTAAAGCACGACACGTAGCTGGTGTCAGAGCATTACAAACCTGGAATAACATCTAACGTTAAACGTTACTGACTTACAACCCATTTTGAAGGTAAGCATAAATGTGTTTTTATTCTCGTTGAGCGTGCATCTCTTTGTTGTTTGCAGGCATCGATGTTCAACGTGACTTATTTTGAAGACCGAAGACAGCATGTTACTGCTTATTAGCTTAATGATATAGAATATGATTTAAAATGACAAAATCCGCCAGACTGCATTAGGTTACACGGATACAAGTAATTTAGGGTTAGATCAAGTAGAGACATGTCGTTTAGTCAACAGCATGTTACCACTTTTTACAGTTCGTGTAAAAAAAGGGGGTTTGATGTTTTCCTTCCTCCTGTTGAAAAATCCAGTTAAAGATGGTAACTTAGCTGTGTTTTGGAGTACAGTCGGTTCCTGGTTGGTCTGGGCTGCTCGGTTGTTCAGGTGCAAAGCTGCTCAACCAGCAGCCAGGTGGTCGGTCAAGCTGGGTTTGGAACTTGGTAACTGGTCAACCAACAAGCAAACAGCTCTTAGACCAGCTAAAAACCAGCTCCAAACGCAACTAACAGCTTCTCTTGGAAAAACTGTTTTATTGTGTTCAACACGCAACGTTGTAGTATGACAACTGTATATTTAAAGATAATAATAAAACAAGCATGCATGTCAAAGAACTGTCAGTTTCCAAAATCGTACACCTCCTCTTCAAATCTTTAACCTTGCATCACTCAAGAAGTCGCCGGCTGTGCCACTTTTCCGACGCTTCAAAATTTCCACATCATGCCCTTGCGGCCAATTGTGCAAAATCGATAAAATCAAAGTCAGTGTCGTAATTAGGAAAGTGTAATATGCATTCAGATTTTAAAATGCATTGGGTGTCAGAGGGACTCGCTGTAGCGCGTAAAGTCGAGTTAAAGCGCGGGAGAAACGGTGCGTAACATCGCGTGCACGGATTTGTTTACAAACACATCCGTGAACACGAGGCTGTAGTTTCTGCCATCTTGTGGACGCTCAAAATATAGGTTGCTGGGTCACATGAAAAAAAAATGCATTGCTGGGATGTTTTGGTATTTTTGTCTTTCTGAAATGTAAGTAACGTTACATAATTATTATTATGCAGCCTATTAAACTAGGTCTAAACAATTGTAAATATATTTTCATAATTACGTGAGGATTATGTTTTTATTTATTTTATGGCATTTTTAAATATTTAAGTCTAAATTATTTCAAATTTATTTTTTATCATCTTTTGAGTTTATTATTTTTATTATTATTCCATAAGCCTAAATTATTTCCAATTTATGCCATTATTATTTGAGTTGGATATTTAATGTATTTATTTATTATTATTTGTAATGTATTTATATATATTATTATTATTTATTCGATTAAGTCCAAATCAGTGCACATTTTTTATCTTTATTTTGGGCTATTATTAAATCATTTTGACTGCTGTCCATTTAAAATTGAATTTGGCTAACATAAGTTATCATTTGTGTCCAGCTGCATTTTTACCCCGAACAGATGGCATGCAAATATGACTGATGTATGTAATGTAATGAGCTTTTTTCATTTCAAGGCAGTATCTGGTATGGCCCGTCCAGAGATGGAAAGAAGGGCGGTTGATCGCAACCCCGGAGCACCAAATGGAGGATGCAGAATGGAGGTGCTGCGTCAGGACGCCTGGCCCTGCCACCGGCACCGAACCATCGCTACACAAACCAGCAATGTCTTGCCACCACTAACCCAAGTCCCCACACAAGATGCCTTCAGCTCGGACAGCGTCCCGCAGCAGGACAATCCACTCAGGGATAATACAGGTAGAGTAGAGATTTGCGTTTATGCGATGTGCATTTGTGGAAATCATTAGCATAATATATTTAAATGAGATTCAGAAGACAAAATCACTGGCTTTGACTCCAAGGGTTAAAATGCACCAGGAAGTGCCCTCCACCCCTCCCTTGTCAGAGAGCTCTTGCTGAGGCATGTTTAGACATGTTCTTCTCTGTTGGCTTCCTGTCAAGTGCTGCGCGGTCCACAATGGCCGCCTGTCACAGAGAATCGTGTAACATCTGAATGTCTCTCACTCCTCACGCTCTCTTTTCCCTAATGTTTTTAACCTCACTTTAGCGATCAGTTAACCTTATCTGACAATTCTGCTGACACTCCTCCTTAAAGCCTTTCCTCACTAGCTGATAGCCTGGCCCTGGTCCCTCCCTGTCCTCCAACTGTCCACCCTATCCCAGCCCACCCCTCATTCCTGTCCACCAATGGCTGGATTTCAGCTCAGGCTGCACCGGCTTGCAGTTACCCTGGCAACAAGCCAGAACCCAGCACTCCCGCTCTCTCTCTCAAGTCACCTGCGCTGAGGATCAGCAGATTCTTTCGGCTGTGCCACTAATCCTCTGCATGGAGGCATTTGCTCTGTGCACACTTGCGTGGAAAGCAAGGAAATTATATTCCCACTTCTTTTAAAATGCTAATGTAATAGCACTTAAAAAACATTTAATACATTATAATGTTGCTACACCTAAATTCAGGTTAGCCTTTTTCATTGATTTAGTCAAAAAGTTGGTAATTAATGGGTTAGTGGTCATAGATTTAACTACAATCTTATTTGTATTAGCCAGAATTTTTATATTCATGCATTCCTATTGTGTAGATTAGAAAATAAATGCAAATTTTCTTCACTTTGAGGGGCCACAACTATGATGTAAGATGTCTTAGGCTGACAGATGTCTGCCACTGACTGTGCACTTGTAGTGTACTTTAAAACTTGCACATAAAATAATAATAATAAACCACATGAGCATCTTTAGAGTGAGCACACCTGTTAAAAAGTGCTCTTTGTAATGTCAAAAATAGTGCTATATGCTAGTGTACTTGTTTTTAACAAGGGACTTACAAATAAAGGTTTACTTTAAAGACACAAGTATAACAGTTGGGCATTGGGATTTGAAAGTACGTTAGCTGTTTGCTGTTTATGAGTGTTGAATTGGGTCAATTGAATGCCAGATGTCATGTAATAAAGTTAAGGAGGCCATATTTATGTCATAAGGAGGTACAAGTAAAAAATGTTAGTGCATTGTCTTATGCTTCAATAGCAATACTCATCTAGAGATGATGTATATTATTGTTGTTGTCCTTCTGTCACATAAACGATGAGGACTTGAACTTTGCATTCAATCAATAAAAGTTCATGAGCGGTCATACAGTTAATCAGACAGCATTGGTGCTACCGTTACTGTCGAGAATAGAATGGGAATATTATACAGAGCTTATAGAACTGACCTTACGAAACAAAACACTGTGGCTCAACATATGACATCACAACCAAAGTGCAAATAGAGAATTCGGCTCACCATTGTGTATGAAATCTCACTGCTATTGTAATCCCTGCTGAATCTGTATTTGGTTAGATTACCCACTCCTTTGCATGTCTGCCTGTTTAATGGATGTTAAATACTAGTGGCCTCGGATGAACCTGTCCAACAGTTCCATACATCAAGGATTTGTCATGGGAGTACTGTTCACATTGCACCAGTGGCGTTTTACTCAAAGCAGTTACCCGAAATGAACCGTGACACTAGTTTGACAGAATTACCACATACTCAAAGTAGTATGACAACAAATGACGGCTCAATGGATCAGTTGCACAACTAGTCCTCTAAGTACAACTAGTATGCCACAAATGCTGATGAACAAGTGAATGTGCCAAAAAAATTTAAACGAAAACATAAAAATGAAATGTACATTTAAAATGACATCAGTGTTTTTATAGGACATGTGTGTGTGTATATATATATATATATATATATATATATCGCATCTCTGCATCCACTCCTTCACCTAGTTATTATAGTCATCATTCCACAATTGTTAGGGTGATACGAAGAAAAAATCTCAAAAAGAAAACGAAAATATTAAGTATATTGGCACAATCTTTATTTTTTCTTTGAATATACATTTTCAATACTACTAAGTGAAATTCATGTGGTGCTGCCTACACACGGAATAAAAAACATAAAACAGGAAGTGGACCCCTTCAGACCCTCACGATCATGTCAAGTCTCTCAAAATTTCATATGAATTCAAGTTGCAAAATATCATGTTGTGTTACTCCCCAAAAACGTTGATATTTGTGAATTATAAATTACTAAAAAAAAAAAAAATTAAGTTCTCATCTATTTAAGGGAATTTTCTGGCATCAGTAAACTTGATATATTGTACTATTCTTGTTTTTATGTAGGTACAGAACAAGATCTCTTCAGCTCCAGAGAAAGGCTGCTTCCCCTTCCCGATCTGCTCCCAGACAGCCACAGCTCCTCCGAAGACTCGATGTCCAGCAGCTCCACGGCCGAGGACGAACCCAGGCTGGAGGAGCAGGCGGTAGAGAGGGTGGCCCTACAGCTGAGGACCATCGGAGACCAGATGAACACTGTTTTCCTCCAGAGGGTAAGGATCATGTTTGTGTAGTTGCGTTGGTTTAAATGTGCCACAGCCTGTGCCAAAGCCTCACAAAGTAAACGGCCAGAGTCTCTTTGTTAATATGAGGTAGGGTGGCAGGGCGTTCACAAATCTAGCCTCTGGTGGCTCTTCTAGTAAATGGATCAATTTGATATTCACAAGGCTGTAGTGAGTGTTGTGACTGGAGTCGAGTTTCCAGTTGTGGCTGAACTTAATAACCCTCCCTCCTCTCTCCGTCTCTCTCTCTCTCGCGCGCGCTATGGATCCCTGTTGTATCGCGTGAGGAGCTAGTCAGTGAAGCGAACGGGAGTAAACAGAGGCTAATCTCCCCCCCCCCCCCCCCAAGCAAACCCACCTCCCCCTCGTCTCCTCAGACAAACACACATGACGTCAGCGCTTTGCCTCGGCGTGCTGCTCCCCGCTCTTTTATTTACATATTTTTTAAGTGCGTGCGCCACTTTTTTATAGGGATTTAATTGCTTTTACACATTCGTCCCAGTTTCCCGCACTTGCTTACACACCTGCACCGTCACACGCGATGTAATAAAACCAAGCACGTCTCGTCGAGGCAGCTGTCGGAGCGGCCACGTGCAGAAAGCCTTCGACCTGGCGTGTGGCCTCTCTGAACTCTGATAGCAGTGTGTTTTTACTGGATAATGGCTTTGTTTACTGAAGCCGGCAGAAGAATGACATGACAGGGACTTCCCTAGCAGGGCAACAAAAGCTCAGTGTGAATGTGCAGCATGCATGCTCGAATATACCACTCTCTTTCACTGTCAACATGTGAGACTGGCAAACCACAGATCCTCCTCCCACCATCTTGAACTCAATCACTTCTCTCTGTTCCTTGTCCTCTTTGGTCCCCCTGTAGTTGTAGCCTTCAGTCGTGCAGACACTTTCTCTTAAACAGTCTCGTGTTTTGTCTTCTTCATCTTTTTGTCGTTCACCGACCGGGGATCCTCAGCACAATTCTCTTGTATGTAGTATATTTATCATGGAAGTTAATGAAAAGAATTGAAAACGATTTCTTTTTTAATTTTAGTTGTTGCAGTAAATGTAATTTTTGGAAGTTATATCAGTTATAAAAACACTAATAATTAAAATTATTAATTATTAGAATATTTTGTATAGGATATTAAACATGGCAATGAATAAAATCTTGGCAGTTTCTGTAATTAATAAAATATTTAAATGTATTATATAATCTTAAGTGCAGTCAAATGATCAATCACAGTTAATCACATCCAAAATAAAAGCTTTTCTTGTGTACTGTGTATATTTGTCATGTATATATAAATACAAACACATGTATGTATATATTTAAGAAAAATATGTTATGTTTATATGCTAAATATATTTATATATAATTATGTGTAATTTATATATAATATATTAAGATAATAAATGTATATACATTTTCAAAATTTTTAAAATATAATTATTTAACCTTTTCATAATATAATATTATTTTATGTAGTATAGAGTGTTAATGAAGCCAAATTTATCCTCATTTTAAATTGAAGGCCTGTCTTCATTCGTTATTTTGTGATGTCATTAAAATGATTTAAACAAAACTATTGTTGAGAAGACCAAACTGTTCTTAATGTATTCTTTTTCCTTAGCACAGTTTACTTGTGTGATTACTTGGGGGGGAAAAATTGAAGTAATTGTAATTGACAAATGATTAGTGAGTTCAATAATATTTATTTATTTCAATATTTAATCTTTTAAACAAACATGCTAAATAAACGCGAAAGGTGTGGTAACCCTGACCTTTTCGACACTGTGTTTTTACTGTTCATCTTGCACCTTTCTCTGCGTGTAGCTCATTCTTTCACTGTCACTCTCTTATTTTCCCTCTGTTTTACTTGATCCCCCCCTTCTGAGGAGTTATTTTTAGCGGATGACTCATAGCAGCTGTTGACAGTAATGTGCTGCCTCTCCTGATTCTTCTTTGCAGACATTGCCTGTCTGGGACAGCCTCGCCCCGCACTGTGTCTGTGCACACACACGTACACATCTATGCTAACATAAACCTCGACACACACACACACACTCCCACTCAAACACACCTTGTAACAGCATTATACGAGCGTTGCTAATGGTCAAAAAAGTTTAAGCTATTACCTCATCATCGCTGATTGCAGATAGAAGAGGTGGAAAAAGTTAATGACACAAAGTCAAGGTTTCGAAATTGGGTTTCCACACAAGGAAGGAGCTGACTCGACTTTGAAAATGAAGGGCACTTAGCAGTCTTCAGTGTGCATCTGTATTCTATAATATTTCTTAACTCCATTTGCAGATATATTAATGAGAGAGTATCTTAACTATTAAATGCACTTAAAAAGTGTAAACGTTTTAAAAAGTACACTTATTTTGATGTGCTGAATAACATACGAACAATTAGTATCTAAGTCAAAATATTACTTGTGGTTAGTTTTTTGACATCAAGTTAAAATACATTTTTAATTTAATGTATTTTATGTTCTAAATGAAGTTTTAATAATAACATTGAAGTATATTGTTTACCATAAATGTACATTTCAACGACTATAGAAACAATTATACAAATTACATCACAAGTTTTGATTAGATAATAAAACATAACATTCGGTTCACATTATAAGTATATAATTTCAAGAATGAGTACTTTAAAAAAAAAAAACGTTTTCACAGTAGGTAGGTAGATGATTAGAACAAAATCTGAAACTTAAGTAGGTCAGCTTCGGTTTTACAGTCCCCTGAGCACTTAGCTGCAATGTACAAAAACAAGTTTTTATGTTCCCTTTCGCTTTTTGCATTACATAAAAAACATGATGAGCTCATCCTCCTTGCATCTTTTGTTTCAGAATGCTGTCCCACACTGGCAGAACTGGAGAGGCTTGTACCACGGGCTCTTCGCATTCGTCGCCGACACCATCAATGCCCTTTACCAGCATGGCCTCAGATAAACAGACGGGTTTTACGTCACAGGAAGAGTGCAGGCGCTCTCCTGACGACCACTTAGAGACTCTGGGACTTCTCTGCAGGATCGGATGTCATGTTTGTGTTTTTGTTTGTTTTTTTGTACATCTTTTCCCATGGATTCTCATGTAGCATTAGTGACTGAAGAGTGTGTCCCGATATAGACGTCAGTAGGAGCATTTGGCTCTCGGTGCATTTGCATCAAACTCTTTTGCATCTTTAACTGCAATGCTGGTGAGTTAAATTAAGCCGGGTTGCTCTCAAGCAAACAAATTGATTAGATCTGAGTAGCGCCTAGAAGTGCTTTGCTTGTCGTGGGTTCTCCTCTCAGCTGCCTTACAGGAGCAATAACTGCGCTGCACTATCAGTCACCAGCGACCCGCACACCATTAATGGAAAATGGGTGATGATCGAGATAATGGTATGCTCACGCACTATACTAATGGAGCACAGTCGGATCGTGCCTTGCTAACGCCTTGCTAAGCCATCAGGGACAATCACTGGATGGTGTGCGGGTCAGCCGAACCTGTTGCCCCCATCTGAATCTATACTTCGGGACACAAATTTGCCACTTAATTCAAAGATTGGTCACCTCCAATGGAGGTACGGGAATGAGGCTGGAAGCCTTGTGGGAAAGCCAGACCACTAGTTATTGAAATGGCTGGAGAGCAGTGTTAATATTTGTATCAATTACAAGTGTACATATTTTTTTGAGAAGAAAAGGACAGGACGGAATAAAAGGGGAGGTTTGTTTCTTATGTGGTTTGTATATTTTGATGAAATGACCTTAAAGTACTTAACATTAAGTTCCCTTTTTTTCAGTTTCTGTTTTCTTGTTTTGTTCTTCAAATATAATTTTGTTTTTGTTTTTGGAGCAGCACTGGAAAGCAGTTGTTTTAAAATCCAGTGGATTTCTGCTTATTTGCGATTCCTTTAGATTTACATGAAATAAAAGAGTCCTGTAAAAAAAAAAAAAAATCCCTATAAGTAAATATTTGAGAAGCACAAGCTAATTTAATTTGTATGTCCATCTTGGTTATTTTGATGATTTGTTATTGACAAAAAAATGTTCTGTGATGAGCAGGTGGATTAAATAAGCATGGAGATATTCATTAGTGTTGTGTTTTTTTGGACCAAATATCTCTGTAACTTATTTGTCGACGTTCCCCCGAAAGTTGTTAAATAAATCCATTCATATTTTTGTTCTGCTCTTAATTTATTTGTCCACATTAAGGACTAAACTGAGCCAAAATTCCACGATACTTGAACAGACGTGTTCTTTATGAATCGTGTCAGATCCAGGTCTATCTGGGATTTTTACAGATACATAACACTGTTAGGGGTTTCAAGCACTTCCTTTGGAAACCACATTTGAAAAACTGTGGCAAGTCGGTGGGAAAACTCTTTAAACCACTCACATTTCTGCTTGCTTTGGCTTTGTAATATTGGTACAGAATTTTCATGGCATATTGTGGAACAGAAATGTCTTTCCTGCGGCTGCCTGTCTCATGACTTCCTGTAAAACAGTTGTGTGGTCTCTTTCCAGTGGCCACCTTGTGACTTCCCATCGATACATGCGCCCTCAGAAGCAGAAAGGCCTTATTTGTACCGTCAGATTTACACTAAACTCATGTCGTTCATTTTCTAGCTTTGTACCTTTGCCATTTGAAATTTTCTATGTAAAATTTCTATATGAATTTTGTATTGTTTTTGTTTTTTCCTTACCATTTTCAATAAATATGATAATTACAACAGTGTTTTGGATGTTTCTTTCTGTATGATTGCACACTTGACAAGTTAAATACATCGTTTCCAAAGCCTAGTCTTGTTTTTAAAGCCAATGTGATCCCATCAATAAAGATTAGGGGTCTTCAACATGCCAACAATAACACAATTTTAGAGACTTGTTTCCTATAAAGGGATAGAAAGGCAACTTCTCGTCTCACAGCTGTCTTTTATTTACAAATAGCTTTTACATCTCACCATTCTGACTTTTTTAAAAGTCACCTTTGCCTTTTTATATTTTATTTACTTTCTATCCTGAGACAGAAGTTAGTTTTTTTTACACTATTAATTCAGAAAAGTGCACAGAACAAACATCTTTCCATATTTCATCTGATCTAGTGTTGGGACTGTTTGACAGTACATCAGGAGTCTTATCAGGACAAGATGTGATAGATTGTGATGCTATGATTTGCGTGTGCCCAGAACATTTCAGACTTAACCAGAGTGTTCCTAAAAGAGCTGTTGATCACGTGAGGGCTGTTCTTTCTCCCGTCACATGTTTATGCATTTATAGCTTGGAGCAACACATCTGTTCTGGAGTGAAAACATCTCGCCTTGGGGGTTCCTTCACGATAAGAGGAAGGCTGCTTAATTAAAACGAGTAGATTAACGGAGCGTCCGTAATTAATCCTGCTCTCTCCTCAGCTATAGTGGATCTTAATCAGTCAAGGTCTCTTTACAGCTCGGGAGGATTCATTTCTCACTATATTGGCAGCCATGTGGAGGACTTAAGTAATTGGACTTCATTACCATACTTCCTGATCTTGGTAAATTTGTACTTGACAAACACTGAAAATGAAAAGTCTACTTGTACTTTCAATGACACCGAAAAGGGAAAAAAAACGGTTTAGGCTTGTTTCAAACAACCAATGAAATGAATATTTAATTAATAGAAATTTTAAATGTTTCACTTTGTGAGTCATCACACTGCTTTCCATCTAAAGCAATGCAAGTTACTGCTAAGATAGACAAAACGGATTTAAGCGACAATAATCAGTATATTAACAACAATACAATAAAAAAATAAAAAAATCAGCTGCTGACAATTTCAGATAAAGAAAAATATCGGTTATAGTTTAACATATGCTTACAACATTTTTTTTTTTGTCATCCCAAGGAGACAGAAATAGCGACAGATCATTTCAGAGATGGTTTTGGATCTTTCTTTTTTCTTTAATATTGTGTAGTACATCCAAGTGAAACGGATTATTCTGCTTCCGGTTCTGTTTATCGTTGTTGATTGGATGGTGTCAGGTCTGAATTTGCGTGAGAAGAAAAGGGCATTATTTATTATTTTCATTTCATGCCAATGTCTTATTTTTGGCTACTGAATTTCAATCAAGATTACCATAATACCCAGACTTCACTTTGAAAGAGACATCCTGTCTATTGTGGGAGTTCTGCCTTTCAGTGAACTTTACCCTAGCGGTTTTGTTATTATTAGCACAAAACAGTTAAAAATCTTTTCCATGCTAATGCTTAAATCTGCAATGATAAGAATCTTTAAAAGGTCTGGCCTAATAGTGGTACTTAGCAACCCATGTTTCCACTGTCAACAAATAAAATTAAAAAAAAGAAAAACGGTTACATGACTTGCTGCCACTCCCGCTTGAGCACCTGCTCAACCAGTCTGACCAGTCTTCTCATCTGACTCAGACTGACTCACTGATGCCGTGTTGTCATTTAAGGCACACTTTTACTATCCATTTAAGGCCTGAAAGTCCTGATTTTGCATGTCTGCAGCAGACATCATAATAATACGCTTCAACTGAAAGGCAAACAAATGTGACATATACAGTAATATTTGTTCGAAGATGAAACATGAGGCATGTGGGTTCAACGTGTGCTTTTACTATCAGTCGTATCGAATGTTTTAATACATACTTTAGCATTCCTCTTCGGCTCTGACTGGACAAGCGAGATCATTTCCTTCTATGAAAACATCAAAAACAGATTACCTCGGGGGGGTCATAAAGCCTGCAGGACCAGTCCGGTAAATTACATACCTGGGCTGAGCTATTAAAAGCACTTCCCTTTACAAACGTCACCAAAAAAAAAAAAAACCCTAGCCCTGACAAGATACGTCAAGATGCGCCTCAGGCTTTCATGATAACAAGCATCAGAAAATCCACCCGGCCTCATTTCAGCGCAGGGATGGGATGATTTGTGGGGTTTAATTTTCAGAAACAAATGGCTCAAGGGAGCATCAGACATTTTTGCATTCATTTTAAATTCCCTTTAAAGCCGTTTGCCTAAATTTTTTTGGCCATTTAGCGTCACAAGAGACCTTTGGCAACAGATTAGAGGAAATGATTGAAACCAATGAAAATAAACACATCTATTTTCTACTGGGCTTTTATTGTTTTAATACAAAACGTAGAAATCACATAACCTTGGTGAAAAAAGTGTGTGCATGAATATTTCAAAGCATGTGGACAAAATGTTCTCATTGCTCTTGGCATCATTTGATGTGTGGCATACTGCTACGCAAAGGTACCGTCCAAAAGACAGATTTTGATGCCTGCGGCCGCTGGCAGAAGATGAACTCCATGGTGTTTCGGGAGCACACATGCATCGCCACACATCTCCCCGTGTTCTCCAGAGGCCACTTATTTGGATCCGAAGTAGTCGACCACCCCGCTGCCCTTCAGGCCGTCGAAAAAGAAAAAGTTCCTGTGCGGAGCATCTCTTTGAGACAGCGCCTGCCGAACACATGCAAACAAATCTTCAGACACGTCAGACCTTGAATTCTGTAATTTACGGCTTTGATGAAACGCGTTTTCTGTTGTGGTGATGGAGACTGATGGGCGAGGGGCAGTGAGGAACAGAGAGCCATATGCGAATTGCAGCCTGTTTCATCATGCAGGGAGATGGCGAGACAGCCTGGCTTCACTCCACTGCCATGTGGGTTCAAGGCCTGCTCAGACACCGCCTCTGAGACCACGGCGTTCACTCCATCACCCCACACAGCCCTCATAAAGACCCCACCGCATCCCGGCCTATGACATCACCCTCTAAGAGAGATATTGACGTTTACCATTTATTGTATTCTGTTGTGTTGTAACTATGTTTTTGATGGCAGATCCTTTTTCTGTCCATAATCCAGGTGTAATTATCCACTTAAGAATGACTGATTACATCACTGCGCTTAGGGTTATTTAATCTCGTTCGGTTTATGGAATCATTCGAGACGATTTCAGGCGCTCTCCGCTGGATTTCATCAGTGACCGGAATATTACCTCGTCATTTCTGGCATTTGCACACCGTCAACAGATAAAACTTTTGGATTTAGCCCAGATTCTGATGGAGACGGCAGCTGCCGTACACTTCTCACTGCGCCTCGTCAGAAAAATCACTTTCGCTGCTAGCGAAAACGAAGGGCTTCATGGATGTGTGGAAAAACGGATTGAAAGGTTGCATGGAAGGAGAAAAGCAAAGCTAAAAAGAAAATACATTTCGCAAGTAGTAAAGTAAAAGAAACCTAAACTAGAATGAAGACTTCGGACGTGTTACTAGATCAAATCAAAGATCTCACCTTGACTATCTCTTGTCCAAGGACCCCTCCGACTACAGCACAAACTGGAGACATCTCAGAGAAACAGTAACTGTGAGGAACACACACAAGACTTAAGTTGGTGTTAAGTTGGAGACAAAAGACTAAAGTATACTTTGGTTTTTAGACTTATGGTGCACTTGAGTCATGTTGGAAAGATAATATTTATGAGTTGAATGGGCATGAATACTGCAACAAACTTAAAAATGGGAAATATTATATAAAAATATAATATAATATAAAAATTTGTATAATGACATGAGTATTACAATATGTAGGTGTTTTATGGGGACATTTTCAGTGTCCCCGTAATTATATACTACATACTAAACATACTACATGGTGTTTTTTGGAAAAACTAAAAGTGCACAGTTTCCTGTAAGGGGTAGGTTTAGGTGTTGGGTCAGTGTAGGGCAATACCACATACAGTCTGTACAGTATAAAAACCATTACGCCTATGGTGAGTCCCCATAAATCACGAAAACCAACATGTGTGTGTGTGTGTGAACACAACTGGTCAAGAAATGTGCACAATATGGTTACAATTTTGACCCGTAAAAGCTAAAACCAATTAAAATGTCTTTGTCCTTATTTAAATGAGTTGCATGTTTCTTCTCAGAAGTGCTTGCCAATGTGGGTGTTTTCGCTAGTTTGTTGTTGTTCCATTCCATCTAATCCGTATCTATTTTGAATGTGAAACAACAGGCCAGGCTAGTGTTGCCACCTGGTGCAAAACCTAATTTGTGCAAACAGAAATAAAAGTCAAAATCTGTGCGCCAAGTACACAAGGGCTAAAGTAAGAGAACACCGGTATTAGCGATGGATTGACTAATCATTAAAAAAAAAAAAAAGTTGATGAGTTAATCTAGATATTTTCTTTCATATTTTAGCTGGTATTTTAATTTGCTTGCTGTGCTTCAGCTGTTAGGTACAACGTGCGTGTTAGAATTCACTGATTTAGGCAGGTGTGTTTTTGGATGGTACTTTCTGTCTCTTTTTTTTTGTTTGTTTATTTGTTCTCTACGCTAGAATCTGTTTCTACTTTGACATTAAAAAATAATACATATTTAAAAAAACGCCTGTATTCAGTTCCGTTCTGTTGCACTCTGTCTACTTAAAGAGACACCCAGTCGGGGTCTGGTGAACCAGAAACCAGACTTGTTATCATCTTCTACTAGTTGTTCATGCAACCCACCCACTGGCTTTTCTCATCTTTGCTCGGTAAGTAAGACACATGTTGGAGGGAATGAAGAGAACACAGTTTTTCATCTGTAAGTACCTGACAAAGGTGTTGGGGAGCAGCTCTGAGCTCAGGCCCATGGTCTCAAGAACATCATCACGGATTTGCAAGAGCAGCTGAGAGTCTTCAGCAAAGCTGTCTGGCTGAGGATCACGACCTTTGTCTGTACGAAACTTCAGAAGCACTGTTGGAGGAAGTAAGAGAGATTGAGTGGGTTTTCCACGTTTAAACAGGACGTAAGTGGTGGAGAGATATGTCTGAAGATTTGTGCAGCACGTGAAACGGCATTAAGCCCCTTTAGGCTATTTTCCAAAGTATTACTTCCCCTTTTTGACTGCCCACCAACTACAACACAATGAACCCCAGCCCACTGCTTTTCCACCTGGCAGCGTAGCACATACACTTACATTAAAGAAACGCACACCCACTCGTTTACGTTATCTCACTTTATCTGGCACAATTTCAAATTTCATAGCTGAATTTCTTGATGGAATTTTCTCCAGATTGTGAAAACAACATCTGAGGGTTTGGAAAAAAAAAAAAATCATAGATGTAATAGTCGCACCACCGGGGTGATAAAACCTCAAATAAATCAGTGAGTTAAGACAGAGGAAACGGCTCTTCCTCAAAAGCTGTTTGAACTGACGCGTGGTATTTTTGAGCACAGCAATGTATTTAAAGTCTTGCTTCAGTGCACAAATAGGAAGTGTTATTTTTTCCATTAATGTAATACTAGATGTTGAGGGAGGGGCAGAGGTGCAGTGAGAGTCTGTTATAATGATAGAGAGTTGCGGAGGTGGCATGTTTTGTTTTTGAGAGCCACTGCACATGACTGGCCATGGACAGCCTGTGATGGAAAATGAGCCAGTCTCAGTGAGGACACCAGGTGAGCGCTAGTATAAAAAGAGAAATGTTGACTATAATTACACACGTCAACAAGCCCTCCCCCTGATAATGGTGTACAAACGGTGTTAACCGAATGAACATTTGTGATTGACATTATGAGTCGTACTGTATACTAAAATGTTTTCATTCTTTAACTGAGTAATGACAATAACGAGAGTGGCATTAATAGTTGATAAATTAATTCTATTTCATTAAACAATGTTGTTCAGAATTTTATTAATCAAAGAATCCTGAGAAAAAAAAGCTAATAGTAATATTTATTGAGCAGAAAATCATTATATTACAATTATTTCTAAAGGATCATGTGATCTTGAAAAAAATGGAGTAATGGCTGCTGAAAATTCAGTTTGTTTTTCACATCACTAAATATATAGTTTAACATCAATTAAAGGAACCGTATGTAAGAAATGTATTGTAATAATTATAAAATGTCTCTGAAATGAGGCATTAAGAGATCATGTTAATTTCAAGTACTCGTATCACTGACAGCAGTCGTACAGCCTGGATATTCTCGTTTAAGAAGCGCAGTTGCAGCCCTCAACTGATGTTTATGTTGTCATGTTTTGTTTTGACCTGAAGCGCCACCCTCCATCTATCTCCCAATCACGAAGTCAGTAGTGTTTCAGGCATCCAGGTTGCCTGATCTTCATTAAAGTGACGCGGCTTCAGCAGCTACAAAAACAAAAAAGTCTAACATTTCGAGTACGAAATCTAAATGACCTTGCTATGAGTCCGAAACACAGCTTGACAAAGTGCGAAATAAGACAAGGGTTTGCATTGGAGAAGCGTTTGAACGATGGAGACGGATAAAAGCGGAGAAGAACTTGAAAACAGACGCCAATGTTGCAAATGTTCTCCTGGACAGGTAACATTCATAATTTACTTGTATTAATAAATGGGCCTTGCAAATATTCACTACAGTCGAACAAAGTTGTGCATGTTCCTACATAGTAACGTTAGCGGAGGAGGTGCGTCACCGAATTGAAAATGTAATAAACTGTTTGGGAAATTAAAACGGTGATTGGGAGCAGCCTAAACATTCCTGGATCCCGCAGCTTATCTGGCAACCTCTAGTCAACAGGGAGGGGAGACACCGCTCCACAGTATTTTGAAAGTGATTGCAGTACCAGTTTTGGCCATTTCTTACATACGGTTCCTTTAAAACAAAACAGTAATATTACAATAATATTTTGCAAATCTACTATATTTCTGATCGTGTAACTGCAGCTTTGGTGAGCAAGAGAAATATCTAGAATATAGCGTTCAATACTGTACGACGTAGGAAGGAAGTTGCTATTTACTGAACTCTTTCATGAGTTATTGGATTGATTAAATGTAAAAAAAAAATTCGGAAGGTGTACCTTGCAGAAGGAAGTAGTCTGCTGGAGTGCGCTTCAGATTGCTTTTGGCCTTCTCGTTAGTCCAGTCGACCTCCAGGGCTTCTTTGAGAGAGCAGAAACTAACGGACTATACAAAGAGAGACAGAGGTCCTGTTAAAGGGATAGTTCATCCAAAAATGAAAAGTATCCTTAGTCTTTTACACATCTTTGAAGCATCCTAGGTGTGTGTGACTTTCGTGTCTCCATAATAAAATGTCCCTCACACAGCTCAGAGGGTGAATAAAGTCTTCCTGTAGCAAAATCATGCATTTTTGTATGATAAATATCCATATTTTAAACTTAATAAGCACTTTTCTGGAAACCGGTAGCAATCCCGGCTTAAGACATATTGTGTTGTGTTATCAGTGATGAGCAGAGAGAGAATGCAGTCATGAATTAAAAGCACAAACCGAGAATTTGTTAATAATAATTTAAGAGGATTTTGATAAAAGCCAAGAGGAGACTGGTTTTCAAGTTTGAAATATGGATATTAATGATACAAAAATGCATGGATTCGCTACAGGAGGACTTTATTAACCCCTGGAGCCGTGTGAGGGACATTTTATTACGAATACGTGTGCGTTTTTTCACGTCTTCTGAAGTGTAACGGCGATCACCCATTTAAAAACCCATTCAAAAGCTTGGAGGGGTCTGGACAATTTTTATCATAACTGCGACTGGACTCGTCTGAAAGAAGGTCACGTACACCTAGGACGCTTCAAAGGTGAGTAAAAGAGGTCATTTTTGGTTGAACTATCCCTTTAACTTAACTTTAAAGGGTCATTTAAATTGGATTTAATGTAAAAATATAGTTATCAGCCAACAAACACCTTTTTCACCATTGTAGTCTCATTGGGGTCAACCTTTGGTTTCTTTGCCTCAGGACCGTCATTGGCCTCAGTCGACGCTTTCACCACTTTAGGCTTTTCTCTGGTAAGTTTAAATGGGACTGTCAGGTTTTTTTTTCCACATGAAAATCCCAAACACAACCCCCTTTTCATCCACGTTTCCTGACTTACTCAACGTAGTGATGCTCCTGGCCAAGGTCGGAGAACATGTATCCATGATAGCCATACACATCTCCACAGAAGACCTTGATGTTCCTGGAGGCACAGAGCTGGTCCACTCGCACCATGAGGTCTTTGGAGCACCTGGTCAAACAAACCTGAACAAAACAATATGCTTTAATATGTGCTGTTTTCAAACCAGTGAACTTGATCTTATGAGCACAACCAGAAACTTGGAAGGACAAGGGTCTGGCAATGACAGACAACTGACCAAAACATTGGCACTCTTATCCAAGGTCCCAAACATCTCACACCCCCAATTTTGGGTTTGAGATAAGAATGGGGTGGCGTATTAATACCAGTTTGACATACTGATGGCATGTGCCATTATGCGTTAACTGGGTGGATTTTCAAAGACTTTATCTGCTGACTTGAGTTTGTTTACCATTGATTTTAGTTGTTTACTGTCCTCATCCAAACACCATAACCACAGAACTTTAAGTACACCTGAACTGAACTGATTATCAAAACTGATTATTAGCAGGCCCTTTTTCTAAACGATGTTCAAAGGTTATGCAATCCGCTTCAGAAAATCAACAACAATTCTCAGAAACACTGTTGCAATGAAGAGTGCCCTGAGGAGTAACACCTTCACTACTGTTCAAGTTCATCTGGGACCAGGGTGCATAAAGAAACATTATGAAACATGTGGCGAGACATTGTCTTTTGACATGTTCTTCCTGTCAGCATTGCGTGCCTCCAGGCAGCCAGACGACTCAAGAACACATCTTTATCAAGCAGTGACCCCTAGAGGATGCAAAGAAGAAATAAATCATGCCACAAAGGAATATTAATCAGAACCACCAGCAGCTACCATATGCTTCCACTAAATAGCTGCCACTTGGCATTACATGACGTCTATGCTGGCAAACCTTTAATTCAATTTAAGCTCTTGGCCTTAGTCCTCCACTATCTTCAGTCCTTCAAAATGCCCACCCCAGTCAAGCTACTGTCCACCCGCTCCGTACAAGAAGGCTTCCTGCTTGACCTTGTCCTGGAGCTCCATGTTTGTTTTCTTTTGGTAGCATGAACTGCCAAAACAGCAGACTCTACATAAATATTCAAATTAAGCCTTGGAACACACACATTTTTTTAAGGGAGGCCACTATTTTCTAAACAATGCTAGTCAATATGTAAAATTATACTATAAACGTATCATATGCTATATGTGATGACTGAAATGTAGGTTTTATGTCACCTTTGATTTATTTTTAAAGGCTTGAAAGCTCTTCTGACCATTAAGTGTGATCTGTACATTATTAGCTTTTCATTTTATATTATGCTATATGCTTCTTTATTAATAGGAATTTTTAACAAGTATCTCACACTTGTGTTTCAAATGAAAAATATGTATGATATGATGAAATTATAATAATGAGATTAAAGTCAAAATGATGACATAAGTCCATTTATGAATCAGTTGAAATTGTCATTAAAAGACGTAAAAAGATTTTTTTTTTTAAAGAAAAAAAGGTGACGTCACATTTAGAAAAAAAAACGTTACAATTGATTAAAAATGATTTGCTGCCATTCCAAGTTTTTATTTTAATTTGAACTACCATAATTCCAACTTTAAAATATCATAATTACGTCATAGCATGTCAAATTCAACTTATTATAGCATATTATTTTTATGGGCTATTACTCGTAGCACATAATTTCAATTTATCTCATGATATGATTTACTAAAATATTATAATTGTTGTTTTTTTTTTGTGGCAGAAATGGGCTTCCAAAAATATAAATTGCTTATACACATTTTACCTCAACACCTGCACAAGCAATCCCCTGTACTTAAAGCCTATTACTTGTTGTCTTGAATGATCCTTTCATGCATGTACAGTTCATCCAGATGATGAAGTAATTCAGGGTATTGTTGGCTTCATCCTGACTAAACTTGCATCGTTTATTAAGAAAAAGCCTGCCAATAACACCACACATACACAAGAGAAGACAAAGACATTCACTCACAATGTTTCCTGTGCACCTCTCAAAGAAATATCAAGAGGAACGGATAAAAGAGAATAGATGATGTTAAACCCCCCTCCTCTTTCTGTGTCCCCCAATCTCTTCCCCCTCATCCTGAACTCTCACTAGCACTCCCAGAGGGAGGGTTCAGACAGCTCCCAGACAGAGAAAAGATGAAAGACTGCCTGTCTGTGCTTTGAACAGGGTATGTACACTGACTGCATCTTCCACAGCCAACAACAGAGTTCTGATTTAAAGATGGCCCGGAATATATCACATGCTTGGAAAAGAGCACACGCTTGAAAAAGACCAAACTAAGTCTCAGATAAAAGTCTGTGTCTAGATATGATGCTGGCTGTGGGTTCACACTAAGGTTGAGCGAAAACAAGTTCTAACCACATTAAATGAAAACCCCATTAAACTGCTTGTTTCAGGACTCACCGCATCAAACTGGAAGAAAAAATCATCCGGCTTGCTTTCCACCTCATCAGTGTCTGCCTTCACTTCAACCATTGGGTTGAGTATCTGAGCTCTCTCCAGAGAGGCCTGGGCCTGGTTCTGACCATCTGCATTCACAGGGACCAGGAACTGAGCACGTCTGGACTCCTCCGTCACCTGAAGCCAAATAACACTTTGTTATATACCTGTTAAGATGCTATTGTGAACGGTAAATTTAAAGGAATATTTCATCGTAAAAAATTAATACAAGCTTGTGTCATTTCAGACCTGTGAGGTCTTCAGTGGAACACTTTTAACACATTTTACCTTAAAGTTTCTTTGCTATTCCACAAAAAATTAGGTTCAGTCTGTATATGATACCTGCTCATGGTCCAGGAGAGTCAGTCCTTTCACCCCAGCCAAAATAAGGTTCTTTGCTACTTCTGCACCAAGACCCCGGAGACCAACAAGAAGTACTCGTGATCCCCTAAGTCTGAAAATGCATAAGCATGTTTATGTTATGTTACATTTTATTGCTTATTATTCATGCACACCTAGTTTAAAAAAATATTAAATGTATGTCATTGACTCTTAAACCCCATTTGTATTTCAGACAAAAAGCATGCACGTGAAAGATACTTAATGCATTTGAAATCGCATTTAAAGGGTTTAAGCATTATTCGTTAACAATTAGATATAAGCACCTTAAAACAATACCGAGTACACATGTCCTTTGCGTACGAAATAGTTATCCACAGACCTCTTTTGAGCATCGAGACCCCAAAGGCGAATCTGTCGATCATATTGAGCAGCCTCCTCCTCGCTGATTATGTTGTCTTCTTTTTCGATGGTATCAATCATTTCTAAATCTGTCCGTTTCTAATAATATCCTTTAACGAATTAGCTGAGAGGTTAGTTTGACTATTCTGCGCTGTGTTTTTTTCTACTGCCCATTCAATGGGAAAGAAATGCCGCTTAGTGATAGTCGTTCTGGCGCGCAATGATGACGTATGAGCGGTGGGAAAGCGCCAGATTCAGAGCGAAACAACAATAAACACACTCCAATCTGGAGACCCTTTCTACCTCCAGCAGCTCTAAACCTTTAAAAAACATAAACTCGTAGTCTATATGATATTTTTGAATTCTTATAATATATATTTGTATAATTGAATGATCGTGTGCTGTGTAAATCTAAGCCTTAACTAAATACGTTATAACTAACATTATATTATATAAAATATATAAAAAACATGATTTCCTCCGTTAAGTTAATTATGTTTATGTAGCATAATTGGAAATAAAGTCCTATGCGATTCTGTTAGCACTGCATATAAACTGAACATATAAATGAAAAATTAAAAAAATCATAGAACATCAAATATTGTCGGCGAACATATTCAGTAAAATAAGATCATACTAACTTTATTTTCATTTAATTGCCTATTAGTCTTATCCATAAAGGGGGTATAATAAGTTCTACAATTAGTGAATACAATTATTAAATAGTCTATACAAATATTTCAGTAAGAGTTGATTATGTCACTGTGTAAATAAGTACATTATTAAAACAGAAATGTAGTCTTCCAACTTCCAAATCCATCCCAAAATGACTACATTATAATTTACATTATTAATATATTAAAACAATTTAATTTAAATGCTTAATAATGCAATACTAAAATATGTATTTCAACGTAAATTTATACCGATCTTGACAATATGAATTGTCGACAAATATTAAAAGTTGTTAAACAGGGGCCTTCGATTAAAAAGAAAAATGTAACCTATTTGTTCTTCGTGACCCGATCGTTCATTTCCGTGACAGACGACGTCACGCCGCGTAAGCCTGCCCCTTCTCCTCGGAGAAGAAGCGTCGCCATTTTAAGTGAATGAGTTTCATTTCACATCGCAACTGTAGGACGGAGAACCTCAGGAACGTTTTCAACCTGTTTCTCTTTTAAACTGTTAGTGGGGAATTGTCTACTATGAACTGAATCTCTTCCTAAATCCAATCAACAAGTAGATCAAAGTCAAGTAACGCATAAGACAGTTGATTTTTTGCACTGAATGTAGTACGTTAGAGGAAATGGCTGTGGAAAGCATGACTGTCCATCCAAACTCCCCAACAGCCAACCACGAACACAACAGTCTTCTCACTGACGAAAGGTCGAGTAATATCATCATATTTCTATCCAACTATTGATTTGTCCTTTGCTTTTTTTCCAAAAACAAAAAGCACGGGCATTTGCTTTTTTTTTCTTTCAAAGGGATTAAAGTCGCCTTTTCTGGGAACGTACAGAGGTAACGAAACGCCATCTTGAAACGTTACACAGCGCAACCTGGAAGGTCATAAGCGAATCAGGAAAACATTCAGAATATGATCAAATTTACGTTTTCAGTCACTTTTCGAAGCTTTTTAAGCGATCGAAGACCAAGGGGCCACCACTACGCCAAAACATTGCTCCAGTAACGCAACGTTTTCATCACAGATACAGAGCAGACGGACAAAAGAAAAACATTTTTGGTTTTTAACACAAAACTAAAATTCGACGTAATGCCAAAAGCTCACTGTATGTAATGTGGCCGATAAATGGTGAAATAGATCCCCGGTTACGCATTAAGGAATTTGTATCTTTAACCATCGCGAGGCCTGGACCGCGCTAAAGCTAGCAGTGCTAACAGTTAGCAGACGACTTACAATCGAAAAGCAACAATAACACGGCTAACGGAAGCTAATGAAAAGTGACGGACTAGCATGGTTTAAAACTTGTCCGCTTGATTTATCAGTCTTTTGTTTAACTTAACCAGTCGTCGAATATTGCGCGATTTAGTTTATCTTTGCGGAGTAGCATTATTTACACTAGGCGATGTTAATTTGTAACAGTTTAGCACTTAGCATGTATGATAAGTGTCACGAGCTACGCACTTGGATTTAATCGGGATCTCACTAAAACAACTTAAATATATATGCTCATTTCATTACGGGTTTGCATGTTTGAGTTTTGCGTTTGTATTTTAAAGCCAATAACGTTAATGTAAACTCTATAATCTTTCCGATATATTTTAATAGTAATTTCTTGGAGTTGACTGGAATTTTTATATATATCATTTTTTTTATATTTATTATTTTATCTATTTACGAAATCACATTTTAACGTCTCAATCATTTTACTTTAAAGAAAGTCCATTAATTCTACTACATTTTAATGATGCAAACTAATAATGGAAATTTGGCTTGTTAAATACTGCGTCTAAAGTCCTCTAAGTTAGTTCATAAAAATAATATTGCTTGTTAATAATTTGTTACTTGTAGGTTTCCATGTTTTTTTCATATTTTAGTTGGATGCGCATACATCCCACATGAACCAGTGCTTTCTCCAATGTATCAAAAGCATTCCAGGTATTACCAAAACGTGAAGCAAAACACAAGGTTTTGAACCATACCACAATGGTTTGCAAATGCCCAAAAAGATGCAACCTCTCACCTCCCTGAAAAGTCATTTATGCTTTTATGCATAAGTATTTTCAGTTCATTAACAGAAATTTAGAGGCCAACTTTTTGACTTTGTAGGAAATTAGCCTTATTACTTGTATACTTGCAGTAAACATAACTTATTAACATTTATTTTTGAATTAGAAGTAATTGTCATACTGTCTGCCAACACTCTATATGTCTAGGCACTCTGTTCCTTTTAGCAGTTGTCAGTTTTCCCAAGGTGCATTAATAATATGAGTAAATAATACAAGTGTGACCCTTATAATGTGTTGTCTGGTCTGTGTCTGGCCAATTTTAAATGTACTAATCAAAAACTTGGATGAGTGACAGATTCACACAAGTGAAGTTGTGGTTGTTAAAAACCTTTAGGTCTCTTCACCCTCTTTTAGATAACTGCTAAAGTCTTTTTTGTTGTTGATGCCGCTTTAATCCATAAATCCATTCCCTCTGTAGTATGTTTAGGATTTAATAACTGTTCAGAGAAGTAGATGACATGAGTTTAATTAAGTGTCTGAGTCATACAGACAGTAGACACGGGAGTTTGTATTTTAATTGTACAAAGCTTTGGAAGAACCCTGAAAAGTATCCACCTTGAAGTTTAAGATTAAAGTAAAATGGGTTTTGCGTTCCGGTGAAGTTTATAGAAATGTGTGGATTAAGACACTTTCTTGTGAAGAAGACGGCTTGTGACATGTCTGGGTGTATTAAACTGTCATCACATGATGATTGCTCTTTTGTACTTGTTAAAGAGAGTAGGATACATTATAAGAAATATACAGATGTGTCTGCTGATTTACCTTCTGTGGTAATCATTAATCTCATATTGTTTGAATTATATGTCCCCCACAGCTTTGCATTGCTTTTCATCTGGTAGCACTGCTCTTGTCAGAGGTTGCATTGCACAGACCTGTTGTTTTTATAGGCCAAAGTTGAGGGCTTGGGTGATAGTGTTTTTTTTCAGTGCTTCTTTGTCTTATGTGGCAACATCTTATCACTGGATAGGAGTTTTTAAGGGCTGGCCTTCCTGAATGTAAGTTCTTAGTCCTTAATAATACATGTATACATGTTAGTTCTCCTATAAACAGAGTGGCTTTGAGTTGTTCTCAGCAGGGCACAAATGAGCAGTGAATATGACACCCTTAGTATGATGACTGAAGCAACTAAATTAAAGTATTGCATCTGTGGATTGGCAGCCCTGTTCATAAAGAGTTCTCTCTTGCCCTTCTGCCTAATCTCACTGTCTATAGTTTGAAAAATTAAATGTCATTAAAATCAGTTAAGACGTCTCAGTTTTGCTTAGTTATCTGCAATGTAATGACAAGTGAATTGTTAATAGCCCAACCAGCGGAAATCATTTTGTCAGAATGAAGGAAAAAGGCCCACTTAAAAAGCAATTAACAGATTGAATGTTCTGTTCTGCACAGTTTATGACAGTATGGCAGTCAAAAAAAAAATTCCCATTGAATCCTGTTCAGAGTTGTGACAATCTTTTTGTATTTTGTCAAACAGGCAAGAAGATGGGGAACTGGAAGAAGGCGAGCTGGAGGATGACGGCGGAGAGGCAGAGATGCCCAGTGGTGAGGGAGCTGATCCCCAAGATAAACCTCGCAGAAGCAAGGAGCACCATGCCAGTGAATCCGATGATGAAAAGTCACATCGGCGGAGGAGAAAGAGAAAGAGGGAGAGAGAGCGTGAAAAAGAAAAAAGGAGGGCCAAGAAAAAGCGTAAATCTAAGCACAAGGTAGCCTAATGTTTCTGTGTGTTTATTAAAAAATCTCTTACTCTTACCAGGGCCACTTTTATTTATTTGATCTTTTTTCAGTATTTATTTTAAATATATTTTAAAATGTTTTTCATTCCTGTGATTGCAAAGCTGAATGTAAGCAGCCATTCATCACATGATCCTTTAGAAATCATTCTAATATGATGATTTGTTGCTCAAGAAACATTTATTGTTATTACTGTCAAGAGCAGTTGACTGATTCATTTTTTTCTCTATCAGGGTTTGTTGATTAATGTTCAAAAGAGCAGCATTTAAAATGGGAATATTTTGTAACACTATAAATGTCTTTGATCAATTTAATAAGTCCAAGCTGAATACAATTATTAATTTCTTTTGAAAAATTCCTACTGACCACAAACCTTTGAGTGACGGTGTATATCTCATCTTCTCAAATATATTTGTGTGCAATGCAGCGTCACGCATCCTCCAGCGATGACCACTCGGACTTCAGTGACGAATCAGATTACAGTCCCAGTGAAAAGAGAAAATACAGGGAATACAGCCCTCAGTATCCTCCCACTGTGAGTAAATCATTTTTTTGGTTTATGCCTTCATTTATTAAAAGTCACATTCATGATACAACAATTTTCTTATACCAGCCAGTCAGATTTGGTTTTAATCCCAATTTTGGTATCTGTTTTAGTCTCAAGGAGGATACCCTCCTGCTCCCTCTGGTCATGGAGGTCCCATGCCAAAGAAAGGTGGCTATATGAAGATGGACAAGCAGGGGTATGGTGGCTATGATGACTACGAGGAAGAAACATATGAAGGTGAAGAGGATGAGGACATGGGTGATGATGACTATGATGATTTCACCAAGGAACTGAACCAGTACCGCAAGGCCAAAGAGGTTGGAGGTGGTCCACGTGGCAGAGGTGAATGTTAATGTCATTACTAAATGTTGCGATGCATATTAACAAAAGTGGTATATTTAATTTCTGATGATCATCACGTTGGCAAGACAATTATCACATGTTCAGTGTATACTGCATACTTCCTCTGGCTCAAAGAAATATGTGAGTTCACACCAGTGTGTCAGCATTTGTGTGATTACATTTGGTGACCTTTATTACTGTCACACAGGTGGCAAAAACCGCATGAAGAACCACAGAGGTCGAGGCAGAGGAGCAATGAGGGGACGTGGTGGGAGAGGAGGAGGCAGAGGGAGAGGACGGGGCAAAATGGGCGGAGAGAATGATGATGGGGATGGCATGTACGATGAGATGGAGGTGGGTCATAATTAACAAGTTATTAACTTAGGGAATTTTTTGATTTGTGAAAACACCATAGAAAGTCCTGTAGGGGATAGAGGTCTGCAACAAAATAGCTAAAATTGCATTTTGCTTGTACAGTTTATAAAAGTTATTTTCTAAAAATCATGAACGACAGGATTTGTCCATAATTCGTCAGGTATCGCATCTATCCCATAACTAGTATTATCCTATCTGTCATTACTGCTTTGCATGTTTTTTTGGTTTTACAATTTAAACCAGTCATTTTTTCTTTGACTTAACCTTTTTTTTTTCTGGGGATAGTATGGAGATGATGACTTTGACAACATGGGTGACGATGACTATGATGACTACTCAAAAGAGCTAAATCAGTACAGGAAATCAAAGGACAGAGGGCGGGGTGAGTTCTGCTTGAATAGAAGATGTAAGAACACACCTAAATCTCAGATCAGCATTGAAGGTAAAGTATTATTTGTTTGAGTGTTTGGTATTTCTAAACATATTTTTTGTTTTCTTCAGGTGGAAAAGGTGGGCGAGGACGTGGGAGAGGCAAAGGAGGGCGAGGAATGAACCGGGGTAGAGGGAGAAATCGAGGACGGGGCCGTGGAGGAGACCAAGGCCCTGATGAAGATAACAGCGGAGATATGGACATGGGGGTAAGACAGTTCGTCAGATTGTCCACTTTGTTCATAATTAATCAGCAGAACATAAATTAGGAACTCAATTTTTTGTTCTTTGACTGCTTTAGGATGGATCTGGAGGCCCGAGGAGGAATGATCAGGAGAAACACGGGCCGGACAAGAAGGGGAAAGCCATCTGTAAATACTATATTGAGGGCCGCTGTACATGGGTAAGAACTTTGGCGGATGTTAAATATAACAATAATTGTAACAATCTAGACGTCAGTGTCTTTTAGAGCATTAAAACAAATTATTGTATGTTTAAATGTCAGTCATGTCTGTCTAATAAGATGATGCCAAATCACATGTGACTTTGTGGACAACATGAGTCATTTCTGTATTTCTGTCAATGTATCATCAGGGTGACCACTGTAACTTCAGTCATGACATTGAGCTGCCTAAGAAGAAGGAACTCTGCAAGTTCTACATCACTGGCTTCTGTGCGCGAGCTGAAAACTGTCCCTACATGCATGATATCCTTTGGTCATTTTGCTTGCTGTTATTCACATCAGTGCTTATCTATATAAGGACATTTTCATGGTAAAGTCATGCACTCTGATTAATCTTCACGTGTCGAAATAACTCCTTGACTCCACTGCACGTGATTTCCCTTGCAAGCTGTTCCATACCACGGGGAACTGTGTGAATGGTGAGGAGTGTATGTTCTCCCATGAGGCCCTAACAGAAGATACTCAAGAGCTGTTGGATAAGGTGACCTTCACACTTATTTTAAATTCAAATGCAGTTCTTTCATTGTTGTTTCTGTGCACTTAGAGTAACCCTTCTGTTATCATTTTCATTGAAGATGCTGGCAGAAGATGCAGAAGCTGGTGCAGAAGATGAGAAAGAGGTTGAGGAACTTAAAAAGCAAGGCATTAACCCACTTCCAAAACCACCCCCTGGTGTTGGTCTTCTCCCAACTCCACCAAGACCTACTCCAGGGGATTCCTCTGCACCCGCAGACTTTGGAATACCTGGCGCCCCACATGGTAATATCCCTCCAAGTGTTATTCCAACAGCTCCAGGCCCTTGCCCTGGCCCTGGCCCTGTTCCTGGAGTTGGGCCATGCCCAGGCCCCCCTCCTCCCTGCCCAGATGGAAGCACCTTCCAAGGGCCACCAAACCCCAACGGCGGTCCTCCGCCACCTATGGGTCCACCACCTGCTTGTGGAGGAAATGCTGGAAAGAAGATTCCTTCATTATTTGAGATTGTGGTCAAGCCCACAGGCCAGCTTGCACAAAAACTGGGTGTCAGGTTAGCTATCTTTATCTTTTTGCCAAGTCATTTTGGTTTACTTACTAGCCTAATACAGCACATATTGACACAGTTGCACTCTTTACAGGGGACCAGGTCCTGGCAATGCTGCCGCAGGTGCTGCGGGACCTCCAGGTCCTCCTGCAGGTCCCCCAGGTCCTCCTCCACCTCGCTTTCCTGGGGTCCCACCACCAGGACACATGGGTCCAGGTGGTCCTCATGATATGCCTCCGATGGGTCCATCTATCATGAATCAAGGCCCTCCACCAATGGGCACAGGACTGCCAATGATGCCGAATTTTGGCCCGGGAGATGGACCTCCAAACCCTGGCCTGATGCCTCCGGGTGGTGGACCATCTGGTAATAATTTTTATGACAACTTCTACCAGCAACAGCAAACCATGTCGATAGATGGAAGTGGAAGAGATGGTGAGTTCATTTTGTATTTTAACTTTAACCAAATTACCTTTTATCAGTACTTGCATTGCCTGAGATAAAGACACATGTCCTCGCACCATGCTGTACCATCTGAGCTGATATGAGCTGCTTGTCCTATTCTGTTCTACTTCTGAAACAAGAGATTAGTATTCACCCTCATTCTTTGCCACCCGGTACAGGTGACAACTTTCAAGGTGTGGGTGGTGGAAACTTCAATGATCAGTCACCTGGGAACCAGAACTCTGGAAGCATAGATGGTGCAGCTAATGTAGGCCCACCTATGCAGCCTGGGATAGCAGTGCCAGATTTCCTGCCCCCAGCGCAGCGTGTGCTGTTTATGAGACTCCAGCAGAAACAACAGGAGGATGAGGAGAGAGCAAGGAGACTGGCTGAAGGAGGAGGAACTGAGAGGGAGAATGAAGGTACTAATGAAAAATACTGCCTTTGCTTGCAGCATTTAATACTAAATGTTATGATGTATAATTTCTGAAAATCAACACGCATTACGTTTATACAAGAATGTTCACTCTTTACCAAAGTACTTTACAAGCAAGCTGGGTTTTTTTTTTTAGTTTTACATTTTTGTCATACAAATAGTTGAGGTTTTCAAAGCGCTAACTTCAAATGTATATGTTGCCAAGGTTATTTCTGGGAAGGAAACATCTCAAGGGCTCTGCTCAAAGCTTGACCCTGCCCAGGACCTCATAATACTGTAAACATCCTCTGGCCTGGGGTTGCGCAATCCTGCCTCAAAAAAAATCCTGTCCCTCCACTAGATGGTGCTTTCTTGCAAACTTACAGAGGCTGATGTTTTCAGATGAGACTGCCAGTTAAAAGAAAGTCCCATTGATCTCTGAAACTTCAATTTACTTTCAGGAGATTCAGCAAACTGGTATTCCAGTGAAGATGAAGATGGTGGTGGCAGTGTCACTTCCATTCTTAAAACCTTGCGGCAACAAACACAGACCCAAGGCCCTGCCAAGCCGGACGGAGCTCCCAGTGACCCTCGTCTACAAAAGTCTCAGCCTGCACAGGCACCCAGTCGACCAGCAGACCCACGGCTAGCACGAGACCCTCGCCTATCCCGCAGCACAGACTGTTCTCAGGCCCCCGAAGCCAGTGCTTCATCCTCTCTATCTCCTACCCCTTCAGACCCCCGTCTTGCCCGCCATTCAGCCACCCATGCTCCTAAACCCGAGCCCCCACTTGTGTACAAACCCCCACCGTTGACTGCCCCAGCCAGTAATGAAGAAGAGGAAGGTGAGAGGATGCTGAGGGACAAGCCCGTGCCCATTCCCCTTGATCCTTTAATGGGCATGGCTTTGCGTGATCCCCGCTCCCAACTACAGCAGTTCAGCCACATCAAAAAGGATGTAGTACTGAGCAAGCCTTCATTTTCTAAGGCAGTGCTGTGGAGTCCTGAAGACCTCATTCCTATTCCTATTCCTAAACAAGACTTGCTCCCACTGCCCCCTGGGATCCCTCCAGTTACCGCCATGGATCCTCGTCTGTCACGCACACAGCCCCCTCATCAGTCTGTTTCTCTCCCTACTGCTGCTCCTCTTGCTGAGCAGCCGAATCAGCCATCCTCTTCCCTACCAGACTTTGAACTGCTCTCCCGCATCCTCAAAACAGTCAACGCCTCTTCATCCAGTCCTTCTCAGGGCGCTTCTACAGGAATCTCATCACCTCCAACTGTCTCTGCCGAGAAACCCGTTGATCCTCGCATGACACGAAAAGCCCCTGCAGACCCCAGACTCCAGCCACAAAAATCAGCCCTCAAGTCCACTTTGGAAGCATCTGCCTCTCAAGGATCTCCCCCAGCTGCCTCCTTATCTCCACCTTCCTCCAGCCCCACCATCGCGCCCTATGACCCTCGGCTGCTGTCAGCCGGAGGGTCAGTTCGAAGCGTTGGAGCTGGTGGCGTTGGGAGCGGCGGCGGCGGAGGCAGTAGTGTGCTGAGCGGCATCAGTCTGTATGACCCTCGGACTCAGGGCTCAGACAAAGCCGAGGGTTCAGGGGCCTCTAGAAACACTAGTCCTCCCCCTGAGCCCAAGCCAAGTGAAAGTACGGTGGCTTCATCTAAACCCAAATCTAAAGAGCCCCTGTTTGTGCGCAAGTCTGCACTGGACCAACCAGAACCAGAGAAGAGTTCGCCAGAGCAGACTACGGATCGCTACAACAGCTACAACCGCCCTCGACCCAAACCTTCACCTTCGCCCAATGCAGGGACTGCTGCAGGGGCCCCTGCGGCAGGTGGTCCATCCGCAGCTGGTCAGGGCCCTGCTGGTCTGTCAGAGCAGCCCGCAGGAGTCCACAATCTTCCTGTATCCACATTGTTCAACATGGTTAAGCAGGCCAACAAGCCGAGCGGCACTGGCAGCCCGTTTGGCGGCAATAGCCCCGCACAGCCCGATGTGGCTGAACAGGACAATGCCTCTCTAAAAGACGTTTTCAAAGGCTTTGATCCCACAGCGTCACCGTTTTGCCAGTGAACTCTACAAAGCCGCTTTAGGACTTTTAGGTGTGCGGCAACACAGATACCCGATATATAAAGATATTCATTCTTGCCAGGTTAAACACCACAGTATTCACATATAGATTTCTATTGGACGGTTGGGCTTTGGAGGGATTATATCTGTACTAGTGAGAGAAAGATAAAAAGTAAATGTCTATTTTAAAACCAAATGAGAAACGTTTAAATAAAATGTTCATTTTTAAGGACCTCCATGGGTGTGTACATCAAGAAACACTGAATTACATTAAATTTTGGCGTTGCGAAAGACAAACACTTTAATCAGCTTATTCTGAACATGATCATTGAATTATTACCCATTACCCTCAATATATCATCCTGCTCAAGTTTGCCAGCTGACTTTTTCATTCCACCTGGCTTCAGGGAGACTTTATTTACTGCCACTCCCTTTGCCTTCTGCGGTGGAGCTGAACTAGTCCACCTTGTTCACTTTTCATTTGGTTCCCACCAGTGATTTAGATATTTTTAAGAATTTTAGCTCTCCGTTTCCCCTCAGCTCAGACTAGTTAGCTCATTTTTCATGTCTGTTTGGATTCCCCTTGTATTCCTACTGCTTCAAATTCGTGTTTAGTCTGTTGATGCCACTCCACAGATGAGACCTACTGTTGTTTGTGTTTGTGTCACATGTGAAATCATTTTAATTTATTTTTTTATACTTAAGCAGTCTGTTCTTTTTCTCTTTTATTTTTCTTTGTAACATGGCTGTCAGATTGAACAGTTTTATGAATGTGTATATATATATATATAAAAATATAAATATATATACATGTGTATAGTACATATTCTTCCCACCTGGTTTGTAAATTAACTTGAATTGTGCAACAGCTAATGTTGATGGAATATATATCATGTCATGTTTTTGTTTTCTCACAGCTCTGTCGCGCTTTTCCTGAAACAGGCAGTATGTCGCAATGACTGCTCTGAAGTATCTTGGTTTTTTTTTTGTTTGTCTTTGGGTTGCCTCTCTGCAAAACGACAGCTTTGTAAATTGAAAAGTGTCCATATTTGACAAAAGGTAACATTTTGTAACCATTCATTGTAAGTGACGTGAAGTATTTAATAAAGGCAATACCAGATTGAAAACGAGCAGGACCTCAAACAAGGGGTGAATCAGTGGTGTTGGTTGTATCATGGTTCCTTCATCCATATGTGTGAGTCATTTCCTGTAGATTCCAGGTCTACGACATTCTTTACTTTTTACTGTTTTTACAAAGGTATGGCAAGAAGGATAAAGATTGGGTCATCTTCTGAAGAACAATGTTGGTAACCAAAATTTTAGTGACATTTGACCTCCATTGAATGGGAAAAAACTTAATCTTTGCATTTCCACGGAATTAAGTCAAACCTTCCTAATTCAGGTTTTGGATAGGCATAATAAAGACACTGAACAAATGTTATTTTTTGGGGTGAACTGTCCCTTTAAGTGCAACGTAGGTTACCTTTTTGGCAATTCACTCATCCCCAATGTCATCTAAAGAGATCTCTGAAGTTAAAATTGTGTCCATCTATCAAAGTACAGCATCCCTAAAATGAGAAACCACAGAAAAAGATCCTATTTGACTTTGGTTTTAGATTTAGTCTGTTGTAAACACGTTTCTATACAAGGTTCCGCCACACCCTGCTGTTTTTATAACTGGAGTGGCAAGAGTGTTGATTTTCTTTGGCAGTGGAAACTGGCCTTGATTAAACGGAGGCTAAATTTGCTTAATGTTCTTATGAAGATGCTTATTTTAGCCCAGGTCCTTTGTTTTAAACTGTATTCAAAGCTTTTCTCAGAACTAAACTACAGCTGCCCGTCTACCGTTAACACTAAGTGAAAATAGAAAAGTTCATAAGAATAATGCATTGGCTAAACCAGCTTTTTGAAGCTTGCGTAAATACTTATCTAAAAGGATTATAATTGCTCTTTTAATTTCTTCAATAAAATTGTATGTTTATGTGCTTTACAGGGCATGAAATAATAAAATGGCATTCAATTTGCAGCCAATGCAACAATATCCAATTATCTTTTATGTGTAAAACAAAATGTCAGAGACTTCTACCAATAAAAGCATTTTACTGTCAGCCTATTTTTGGATTTACTTTAACTGGAGGCCCTGCTCTCAATCTAGAACTGTTTAGGAGATTAAATTGTGCTCAACGTCAGGCCAAATTTCTACAGCCATCATGTTTGTGATTCCCATGTGGACACAACTACAACCTTCTCTTTGGTCCCTCCACCCTATTTCCTGCCCTCTTTGAGGAATTCCACCCAGTACTCATTTTTCTTGGGAGGACAGATCTGAGCCAGGCACTGGAGCGGGAATGAGATGTCTGCTTAAGAGACCTCAAAAACAAAACCGGCTTCCTCTGGAAAAAACAGACAAGGAAATGCATTGAGTCAACGAGTGGAGCCTTCCTTTTCGCTCAAAACACTTTCTTCCTATTCCACTGGTGTGGATAAAGGGGAAATAACATATTAAAATAGATCGTTATGTAAAACAGTTCTCTGGTTTGAGACAGAAATAGCCTGGAATAAGTCCTTTGCTTTAAAGTTTGAAATCCCAAAATCTGAATGGGTGAGGAAAACGTTAGCAAATAGTCATAATAACATGGATAAAATTACATTGCTTTTTAAAAATAAATAAATAATTGCTTATTATTATGGCCAGGATCTCCAATAAATTTAGTTGTAATTATGATTATTTATTTATTTTCATATAGTTAAACTCTCTAACCCTACATTTCTGTACATCCAAACGTTTCATTTCCACTCGACATGCGTGTGTGAAAAAGCTGCTTAATGATAATTACCGCGGTCAATTCAAACATAGTATACCGAGTTCCCACAGCAGCCCCTCTGCCCTCTGGGAACTATCTGCACTAAATGGGTCATACGGTCTGTTTATTTCCTTTTCCCAAGTCTGCTCTCATTAAATTGCTGAAGTAAATCACACCGATTTTGTGACATGTCAATGAAACTAAAGTAAGCTATTTCAGACCAGGCTAAAGATAAATACATGAATATTTTATTTGTCGCACTTTGTTCTATTTCAGTCCTTTCTATTGTTTTCTTATCTCATATAGTGATCACTGCTCACACTGGCAGCCATGTGTCCTTGTGAGGAGCAGACTAAATAGACCATGAGTGGAAACGTAGTGTGACTAAACTAGTGTACAACTGTTTAAATGCTGTCCATTTATGTTTAAGGCAGGCTTTAACAACATCCTTCTAACTTTTGAACTCTAGTTACTTATATCTGTCTGTACAGTAATTAGTATAATTTATTAAGCTACAATGTTATTTATTTTTTAGATGAGAGCTAAAAAGTACAATAAGAATATCCAAAATATGCCACACATCAGTAAAAGTCACAATTGTCTGAGTCTAGTGTGATTTCATGGTAGAATTACAGCTCTTTTTCCATCTCAGCTTAGTGTGTCATCCTCCCAGAATGCCTTCTGACAGGCCTGCGCCCTGAAAACACTCCAGAGCACTAATGCAAACCACATGTCTTATCCCGCTAGTAAGGTCACTTAGCTAGTCAATTGTCCAGCAAAATTGGTCTCTGGTTCAGCATTCCTCATTTACTGCCCATTCATACAATATACACAGTAACATCTTTGATGGATTGATGACTTGAGAGGGCTTCTCAAAAGGGGGTGTTGGTTGACCTGAGGGGTCATTTTAGCCCTTTGCGTCAGAGCTGACCAGCAACTGAACCCTCCAGTGCTGAACCACTGATTAATTCAACCGGAACAGACATTAGATCTTCCAAGAAATTATATCTGGAGGAGGATGGTCTCAATCCTCACATGGTTTCTGCAGTAATCTGTAAATTGAGAGTTGTAACAAATGTATGACCTTTTTAAAGACTCCCCAGTTGCACAAAATGACACAGACGTTTTATGCCATTGTAGTTTTGTCTGTCAGCGGAGTAAGGGGAATTTCTAGGTCACTGAATCATAGTCTAAAGATCTTTTTCACACAGATAATGAGACATTATGGAATAGTGTTCAGTCTGCTGGGTCATCACTATGATACATCAAGTGGAATCATGTTGAAATTTACAGGAAAAGCTCAAAGGTTTAATCCAAAACAGTGAATACTGAAACTAAAAAATGGGGTAGACTGCGGTGTTTTGAGTGTGTGTTAAAGTTATAAATGTCAGGTCTGTGAATGTTGGATGTCTGATAATAATTCCAGAGGTAGTCGTTGATTTTTACATTAACTAGAGCTTAAACCCACAGAGCCATAAAAACAGAGACCTGTTTTAAAGGATGGTTGGAAAGGGCCTTGTGTGCATATTTGTAGTCTGAGATCAACTTGGCTCATAGTCCTGTCGAACAAATCTTTCTAATTTGGCGAAAATTAATTTAATAAGAGTTGGTTCTCTTTGCTGTTTTCAGTGTCTTTATAGGTGCTCCCTTCTGCCTTTTTATCTTCAAGTGTGCTGATGATCTGGCTGTCCGTCACAGAGACTCATCACATAACATTCATTCATTTACTACTTTGGAAAGATGATACACAGTTCTGATACATCATTTTTAATTCATTTTAAAATTATTATTATCTACATTAAATAATAAATTTAACTAAAAAAATACATAAAACGAATCATAGCCACAAAGCAAATGTTTTTTGCAAATCATTTTAACTTACAGTAATAGGTCTTTGACAAATATTTAATGCTTACAATATGTACGTCTTGTATTATTTGTTGATATGTACCTCTTTTATTATTTGATATACTACTTATTAAAAACGATAAGTGGTATTTCGTTGCCAGTAAAGGGATATTACAACATTGTTTCTGTGCTTATGCAACATGATTTGCTTTGTTTTTAGACTATTAGTGAGACAGACTTACAACAGGGTAGGGCTTGTCTATCCCATGAGTCAATGCAGCATCAGCATGGGAAAAGACATTGTCAAGCACTTGCTATGCTGAGTGGCCTGAAGGTAGAGGAAGAGTTCACCACTAAATCTCTTCTTTTCGTCATTGTCATGTCATACCAAATCTACCCAACTTAGTTTTTTCTTAACAGAATGTTTCAGCTCCTTTCTTCTATATAATGTAAGCATATGGTAACTGTGCCGTCAAACTTCAGAGAGGACAAAACACCATAAAATATCATAAATATGGTCTACTGCATGTACACTGTATTCAAAGACTGAAACTGAACGTTGACACTTTTATTCATGGAAAAGGGGTTTTGACATTATTTAAAAAAAAAATCATTTGTGTGTGAGTGAGAGAGAGTTAAACGGATGACAAAAAGCTTTAACAGAATTCCAAACATATGAAAATTATTTTACGATTAATAGTGTAAAAAAAAAAACACTTATTTTTTTAATGAACTGTTCCTCTAATTAGATTACAAAGAAATAACTTAGGGAGGAAGCGAGCACTAAGGGGGCATTTGTCTTTACAAGTTCCCACTTTAACACTTAAAACAGATAGACACCGTACAGCGTTGTGTGTGTGTGTGAATTCACTTTAGGCGTCCTCCTGCCCTCCTCCTGTATGGCAAGCCATTTTAACATTTAATCTATAAACCACACTAGTATCTATTTCCATGTTACTAGTACTTATTTTTTAGATACTAGTATATTTTCCATTAAGACTAGTGCTTATTCATTAACTACTAGTGCTTATTCTTCAGGAAGAACTGTTTTTTCTAAAGTTACTAGTACTTATTCATTAGATACTAGCAGTGGTGGACAGTAACGAAGTAGTTGTAATTCGTTACTGTACTTAAGTACATTTTTCAAGTATCTGTACTTTAC
>JAUCMU010000027.1:10417497-10462524 GCA_032275025.1 Enteromius treurensis | reverse complement strand
TCTGCAAAACAATAACCTAAGCTTCAAAACAATTTTTTCTTACTGGTGAAAATTAGTCTCTTAAATCTGTTTTCTCTGGAGTACATTTCAGTGTAAGCTTCACATTAAACATTACTGCATCATGCTCGTCAAAAATTTCAGGTATTTTGAGCAGTAATATTATGAAAAAAAAGTGCTATATAAAATTAAGTAGACCGTAAAAAATTGCAGTACTTTTTTACTTTCACTCAAGTAAAATTGAAAAATGAGTACTTTTACTTTTACTGGAGTAATATTTAATAGTATGGATCTGTACTTTTACTCAAGTACTTGATTTGTGTACTTTGACCACCTCTGGATACTAACACGTTTTCATTAGATACTAGTACTTATTCCAATAGTATGGAGCCCCTTAAGGGACATGGTGGAGGAAAAAAATCGTTGTGGGTGATAAAAATTCTGCAAGGAAAAAATATTTTTTCAAATATTTTGCGTTCTCTCGCAAACATGTTTGCATTCTCACAAAAATTTGCGTTCACTCGCAAAAAGATTTGCGTTCTCAGGCATAATCAGTTGAGCTCAGATAAACACTTCCTGTTTACTTTATGCTTCCAGTGGTTCAGACAGCTCTCTACATTCATAGAGATTTACTTAGAATTTGGACTGAAGTATAAAGAAATACGGATAATGCTTAGTTCTAAGTACAGTTTTGATGTCAAACTGACACCTGAAAAGAATATTAGGTGAAAAATAATTAGGTGTGTTCGACTTTAAGCGCTGCAGCGACCGATCTGTGTATGACATCAAAGGGAGAGCGATCATTACGCGCATTTGGAAGCATCAGCTGTCAAATGCATCGGATATGGATGTAGTGCCGCTTCAAGTCCAACACACCTGTTGTTCTCTCGTGAGACATCTGCATAGTGCTTTGTTGGCATCCGTGCAGACAATAGGTGTGTTCGACTTAAAGCGGTGCTGCAGCCACCGGTCGGTGTATAACATCACAGTCTTGTCCCAGCATTCCCCCAAGGACAGGAGGGTACACTCCTGTGCATTTTTATCAATTCAAATTTAATTATACTTTAACATAATCTTGTCAGTTAATAATGGGTTAACAATGCAGTCTAATAAAAATTAATCAGGAAAAAAATATATAATACAATCTAGTCTATAACGAAGTACAAAAACAAAATTTTAAGAATAAATATAATAATAAATATAACTGCTAGACAAAAGCAAAATAAATAAAATAAAAAAATTTACTTCCCTACACTGGAGAAAAAAACAACACATTCTCACTCCCCAGTCGTCACATTTTGACGCTTGGTCAAGACCCTTTTGCATCACTTTTTAACGATCAAGGTACCCCTTTTTAGTCACTTTTCGACACAAAGGGTCCTCAGTTGTTTTAAATATGAAACCCTTAGCGTCAATATGCAGACGCAATAATTTTTTAGCATTTTATCATCATAATTAAAAGATATATTGGGTAAAAGCAATGGCATTATTGCATATACAGTACTGTATGTAGGGGTGTGATTTTTCAATGTAAACAGTCATAACAGTTTTATTTAAATTATATTATTTACACATTTATGAACATGTAACCCAACCCCTGTCCCTAAACCTACCATCTGTCAATAGATATAAACACAAGATATAGCAGGCAGATACAACCACGTCATAATTTATTAAAAAAATATTAATATTCCTTTTGATGCAAAACAATCGATATGTGAGAGGAATAGATGCGGTCACTGTCTCCGTCTTCCATGTACTTCCTGTGCGCTGCTGCAATTTGGGCGCGATTTCAAAAAATGCAGCTACAAGAATGGTTTTATCTGAGCTCTTGAAGCCATCTCTGCCAATTGACAGCCTTTATAATAAAATGGCATGGTTTCTACCTCATGTTTGACTGATGTTACGAAGTGAATTCGGAGTAAAAACATGTATCGTTTTTTGTTGGACAACAGGTTTGTAATCTTTCCTTGTGTTTTCATTATAAACAGTTAGCAAGATGGGCTAACATATAAAGCCCTGTTTAATAAAATTTATTTAGCAAATTAATGTATTGTATTGCCTTGTCGACTCTGATTGGAATGAATAAGTACAAGTGCCTAATAATTAAGTACTAGTATCTAATGAATAAATACTAGTAACTTAATAAAATACACTAGTACCTAAAGAATAAGCACTAGTAGCTTAATGGAAAATATGCTAGTATCTAAAAAATAAGTACTAGTAAAATGAAAATAGATACTAGTGCGGTTTGTAGATTGAATGTTAAAGCGGCTTGCCATACTTCTGCAGCTCGTCACCCTCAGCTTCAGCGCGCTTAAGAGGTTTATAGCTACCCTACCGAGAACAGCTTATCCACTAACACCCCGGAATAACCTACCAGAACAAACGAGTGATTTCAACGCAGATATCAAAGGCAAGTACAGATACTTTCACCTGTAACGTTAGTTTTGAATTTTAGTACCTAAATCTCAATTTACTTACTTAACTTATCAGTGCTGAGATTTATTGTGTCGTGATGAGCCATTGATTACTTGTTGAATCAGATGCACTGTCATTTATACGATAAAAAACAAAAACAAACAAACAAACAAACTAAAAATTTAAAACTTTGCTGCTGCTTGAATGTTTCAGTATATAGCATTCGTCACACTTTTTGACAACCTTTGATTTAATTTCCCTTGACGGAAACTAAACTCAGAACTCTTAAAATCTAGTAGAAATAACAGACGTTATTGTAAGTTAAACAGATATTATGACATAAAGATAAGAACATTGTTTACAATGTGCTTAAGGAAAGTTCAACATTTAAAACTGTACTGTCATATGGCTTTTTCATTGCACAAATAAGGGTTTTGTTGACTGTGAAAGCTCTTATAATTATTATAAATTATCAAGGTTTAAGTCATCCACATTGTTCTCTCATTTAGTTATTAAAAAAAAGTAAAAAAATAAAAATAAATACTATGCATTTTCAAATATTAAAACGTATTAATAAACAGATAACCAAGCCTCTCACTTTCTAAACACCATGGTGGGTGTAGACTAAAGTCTCAGTTATGTTAAAGCAATGACACCATGTGGTTTACTAGGGAAATCCGAGAATTGGCTGATCTCAAGGACTAAAGGTGTTTAATCGTTACATAACAGGAGTGTGTTAGTGTAACAAGTCCAAGTGATTTTATGAAGGTCATGGGGACAGATTTCATACAGGACATGTAAATCATCTCCATTTACAGAAGCTTGTAAACATTCAATATATTTTTTTGTAACATGTTTTCACAATTGAGTCACAGCTGTGAACAGTCAAAATGGTAAAAACATATGGCTCTCATAGTGAAACAATAACAAAAATGTGCTTGTTTTAACACATACTGTGCCAGTGACAGCATAATTAACTTGGGTCTCTTGGGTAAAGTAAAAATAACCACTTTGATGAAGTCAGTGCTTTCCTCTCCCTTGTTTTCTCATCAAATGGGCTTGGTTGCATGTATATGTGGATGTATATATATATATTCAAGTTGTACAACAACTTGCATGCATAAAAGGGTTCAATTTGTTATTTATTTATCTATCTATCTATCTATCTATCTATCTATATATATATATATATATATGTCTATCTGTCTGTCTGCCTATCATTATTCTAAAGTATAAAGTAAAGTTTCACATTTATGTTTTGTTGTTATACTGAGAAAATAAGATCTCCTTGTTCAAAAGTGACAAATGTGCATATATTTCAGGGAGACTTGATGTAAATAATGCATCTTTGCTGCATGTTATTCTGCTATAAAAGTTTCCAAATGTTGTGCAATCTTCACACTACATTAAACTGTTGAATACAATAGCATACGTCAGTGCGGATGTAATTTAATGGCTGGAGTTCAAAGGAGAACAGAAGTGAGGATTTGTAGACTTGTTCTATACTGCCAGTAATGTTCTGGGGGAGTTTCATAATATTCTCATAAAGGCATGCATGCAAACAACATCCTAGCTATTATATCTTTTGAAGTCCAACATATTCCTGCAAGCATGTTGTGGAAAGATTGACATTTCTGAGGGTTTGTAATTTATAGGTAAGTAGCAAAGACTAAAAAGGAGAAAAACAGAGTTGCTTTCTTTGTCGTTGAAACTGCGGAGTAAATATATGTGCTTTTCTTTGCTGTTGTTTTTTTTCTACAACCCCACTTTTGAGATTCACAGGTTGTAAATCATTCTTTTCTTTGTTTTTTTTTCTCCTCCAGTTGTGATGATACATTCCAGGAGCTTCTGAACACTTCAGACATAAAGGACGTCACTTCCAAGTGCCAGCGGAAAAACATTTAGAAGTTAAATAAAGGAGACAAACCAACCCAAACGTATGAAAGAGTTAATATCAGACTGAGGACTAGGTTCCTCTCCATTTCTGAGACGAACATCATCATACGTTTGACACAAAATACTGGGAAACAGAATGCCAGCCAAGACACCCATGTACTTAAAGACATCCACACCAAAGCGAGGCAAAAAGCAGAAAATACGGGACGTTCTTTCAGGAGACATGATAAGCCCGCCGCTTGGAGATGTGCGCCACAGTGCCCACGTCGGGCCTGAGGGAGAAGGGGACATGTTTGGCGATGTAGGATTCTTGCAAGGCAAACTCGATATGCTTCCGGCCCTCAATCAAACGCCCGGCTCTCGTTCTCACAGCATTGACAGAAGAATGGATGAGATCTTCGATGTGAACAGCAAGAGCCACATTTACCATCGCAGTCATAATTCTCATCACGGTTCTCTCCTCAAAACAACCATCTCCATGCCGGTGTTCATCACACCCGTGCAACCTCCTCCGAAACCCCCACGTCTGCATTTAGATGAGCAGCCGTCCCCCGTTCACAAGCAGCAGAATCACCATCACAGTCCATCGCAGCAGCGCTCCATGTCTGTGTGCGAGGAAGGGATCGGGAAGCATAGGGATCCCTGTTGTGACCTCACACTCTCTGCCTCCATCGCTGTCCTGCCGCACATGGTGCCTTCCACGGGCTCCTTGTCCGAGGCTTCCTCGGACGACTCCATGTCGGAAGGGTGTGGTCCGCTCGACCCTAAACGAGGCTTGAGCCTGGACTCTGATGCAGGGCTGAGTAATGAGGACCTGCGGAGCGAACACTGTGAATCTCCGGGTATCTCCCCCAGCATGTCTCGCTCGGAGTCTTTAATGGGTTTGGACCTAGACCTGGGACCATCCATTTTGGAGGATGTTCTTAGGATCATGGACCGTTATAAGAGCGTGGAAGAGAGACATGAGATATAAGGGGACTCTTTCAGATACTGTAATATAGGCGTCAGCTCACCCATGCCATCTTATTATGCCTGTTTCAGAGGACAACGAAAGAACTGGGATGAGCAATAGCTGGCTGTGGCACAGATGCTGCCGATTTTTATCCATGAGCAATTAAAACAAACAGGCAATAATCTTTACAGCTTCAACTCAAAAATACAATCGATTAATCTATTCATTCCCATAAGGACAGTGTTAATGGATAACATAACAAGAGCAGTGTTTTGCTGGGATTTGGTCATTCTAGGGTAACTGGAGATGTAAAATGTTTAAGCACTAACGATTTGTTTATTTTTATATTTGCTATTACTTATTAAGCTTTGCAGTAAAAGGAATTGGGATTTTGGCTATGTAGTAATTTTCCTGGAAATTGTCAAAGTTTTTGCATAAATTTCAGAAAGTATACTAATTTTTAGTCAGTGTAGGGGAATATTACCAAGTAATGACACAAATGACTTCCACTGGAGTAAACGTATTAATGCAGATCTAGGTGATCTAAGATAACTCATTTCCCTTCCTATGAATACAAAGGAAATCACTTTGTAAAGGTTTATCTTTGATGGAGTGTTATATTACAGTATTTTATTGCATTGTAATATATGAAATAAAAAAGATTATGTAAATAAAATATTATGAGAAAAAAATGCCTCTACTGTTTTAATAAAACAATTCTTTCTTTTCTTTCTTGTATTTTTTGAAATTATATTATATAATCTAGAATTATATAAAAAAGTATTTAATAAAAATAATTTACATGCATTCATTTTTTAAAAAAATATTTCCTAAAATTGTTATTATTTTTGTGTAACATTAACACTAAATTCAATTTAAAAAAAAAACGATGGTAGGGAAGTACAACCAGTCGGCAAGAATGTTTTTTTTTAGTAAAAGTTTAGTCCAGACTTTTATTTTGTTATTTAGGTTTAACCCCGAAGGTGCAAAATGTACTTCCGCTGATAGGTTGAACTGACATGCACATCATCCAATAAGATAGCAGCCTGGGGAGGGCTTTCAAGCGAACAGCCAATCACAGAGTCAAAATATCATACGCGTTTTACCTGCGACAGATTTCATGCTATTAAAAACGCCTGTATAACTCGATAGAAGTCTGTTGTGTAAGATACAAATGACAGTTACAATTACTGCCATATAAATGTGTGAAATTATAGAAAACTGACCTCTAGAAACGCGCCAGTGCTGCAAATTACTATCAGCCAACATGAAGTGAGTGTATTTCTAAAATTGCAATGTATCGACAAGCAGCATTGCAAATGTCCAGACTGGTTGTTTGTTAAACAAATTTTCACCCTTAATGTTTCCTTCATCCATTCAGGTTGAATATCGAGGGGTTATTAGTCTACTTTCCGTATGACTATATTTATCCTGAACAATACTCGTACATGCTTGAGCTGAAGAGAACGCTGGACGCAAAGGTGTGTTATAATCCATTTATAAAGCCAATATCGTAATTAGTTATTGTTGGTAACTTATCTTAATTATGTGTGGCAACTTATTTGTGTTTCTTCTTATTATTAATGAAAAGCCAAAAGAAAAATTTCACATCGGTGGAAAATCAATCAGTTAGTAAATCATGCATGCAGTTTTTGTAGTCTTATATTTACTGCGATACTCTATTTATGTAACGTTATATATATATATATATATATATATATATTTATCTGTCTGTCTACTTGTTTCCAAACTTTATTACCTTGCAAAGGGTCATGGAGTTCTCGAGATGCCTTCAGGAACAGGAAAAACGATTTCTCTTCTTTCCCTCATTGTTGCTTACCAGAAGGTGAGGGATTTCTGAATGACTGTGTTATTTAACTTGAAACGTCACTATAATGAGAGTCTGATTACTGCATATAATTAGATTTATATTTTCATCACTTGCAGGCTTACCCTTTAGAAGTCACCAAGCTTGTCTACTGTTCCCGCACAGTACCAGAGATAGAGAAGGTATTCAACATTATATACGTTTATAACCAATTGCATACATTAAAAAAAAATCGTTTTTTGAAATATGCATTTCATCTTTTAATTGTGTAGCAGCCTATGTGTTTTCTGTAACTCTCTCTGTTTTCCCGTCAGGTTGTGGAGGAGCTAAGGAAACTAATAGATTACTATGCGAAGCAAACAGGAGTGAAAAATGACTTCCTTGCACTGGCGCTTTCTTCGCGGAAAAACCTGTGCATTCATCCCGAGGTAAAAGCTTGAGCAGATTTGCGTGTGGTTTCAGTTATTTCGTGTGTGTGCAGGTTTAACTCATTAAGTAAAAGGGAATGTGTTATAGGTGAGTTCTCTGCGTTTTGGAAAAGAAGTGGACGGAAAGTGTCACAGTCTGACAGCATCGTATATTCGCGCACAGCATCACAGTGACCCAAATCAACCTGTCTGCCAGTTCTATGAGGTGGGAAGCATTTCTCAAGCATTTACTGTAGCATTTGACTTTTTGTCTAATCCTGGCATTGTTTGTGTAATTTAGTCATAAGTCACTCTGATTAAGGTTGACTTTCATTTGCATTTTTTTTTATATTGTGGAATTTGAAACATGTAATCGTGTCCATTTTTAAAATATTTTTTAAATACATATATATATTTTTTTGCATAGCCTCTGATCACAATATATATATATATACACACACAAATGAATTTAGAGTAAAATATTCAACTAACATTAAAATAATAATTTCCCTGTATGCAGGAATTTGATGCAGTAGGCAGACAGGTTCCCATTCCTGCTGGTATATATAACTTGGATGATCTGAAGGACTTTGGGCGCAGAAAAGGCTGGTGTCCGTACTTCCTGGCACGTTACGCAGTGAGTACTTGCTCGTTTTAACATGGTGAATGTTTGCTGCAATTGATTGATGAGTGCATACAACTGAGCGTCGTGCCTTTCATGCGTTTCTTCCTTCAGCTTCTTCATGCAAACATTGTAGTGTACAGCTACCATTACTTGCTTGATCCAAAAATTGCAGATCTGGTCTCGAAAGAGCTCGCGAAGAAATCTGTGGTTGTGTTCGACGAGGCTCACAACATCGGTGAGCAGAAAATTTGCAGTACTTTCCATGATCGCCGGTATCACGCGGATAGATCTAGGTTATTAAAGCTGATTGTTCCTTCTAGATAACGTGTGTATTGATTCCATGAGCGTCAACATTACCAGGAGGACTCTGGATCGCTGTCAAACTAATGTGGAAACCCTGCAAAACACTATTAGCAGGTGAGACAAAAGTATTTGATTTATTATTATTATTAAGTATACTTTCCTGCCATCTTTTTGTGTTCCTTTAAAGAATTAAGGAAACAGATGCTGCCAAACTCAGAGAAGAATACAGGAGATTAGTTGAAGGCCTTAAAGAAGCCAATGTTGCCAGAGAAACTGACATCTATCTGTCCAACCCAGTTCTTCCAGATGAAATCCTGCAAGGTCAGTTTTCTGGTATCTGAGTCACAAAAAAATGTCTGTCTTTGGATTAGATAAAGAAAATCAAACCAAGTAGCATCTGCGAACAACATCTGCTGCAGTATCCAAATATATTTGGCACATGCGACTCTCACTACAGAGGCTGTACCTGGCAGCATTCGCACTGCAGAGCACTTCGTGGGCTTTATGAAGCGCTTCCTGGAGTACCTGAAGGCACGTTTGCGAATCCATCACGTGGTTCAAGAGAGTGCCCCTCAGTTCCTCAAAGACATCTTTGAGAAGGTCTGCATTGACCGCAAACCCCTGAGGTGAGTTAAAGAACCGGTCCGTTTCTACTGCCGTCCCATACTAGAAGGTCATCATTATTAAGTAATAAAGCAACATATTCACCCCAGTTTAAATGTGATCCACTTCCAGATTTTGTGCCGAGCGGCTGCGCTCACTGCTGAGGACGCTGGAGATCGCAGACATCGCCGACTTCTCAGCCATTACCCTGATCTCACACTTTGCCACACTCGTCAGCACCTACAGCAAAGGTAACAACGCATCATCCTGAGCACCGCCCATCAAAAAGCTGGGGTCTCATAACATTTCATTCTGCAAATTAATGCTGGAGAATTCCATATTATTGGGAATTTTGCATGTGAGATAAGTTTCCCCATGCAGATTTTGGTAACAAAGAGTTGTCTCATTGACCAACAGCTGCTTTATTTGACTGCACCTAATATCTCAAACCTCTGTTTAATAATGATTTCCTGCAAAAGTGAGTTAAGTGTACTTGTTTGTTTTCTTTTAGGCTTCACCATCATCATTGAGCCCTTTGAAGATAAAACGCCAACAATAGCAAATCCTGTTCTTCACTTCAGGTGCATTCATTCTGCTCTAAAACAATTTCTGATGCGTTTTCGCATCAAAAATATCATTTTAATTAAGTTTATTAGCTTCGTCACTAACTTTGGATTCTTTCGATGCAGTTGCATGGACCCTTCTATTGCCATAAAGCCAGTGTTTGGGCGCTTTCAATCAGTCATTATCACATCAGGGGTAAGCTGTGCTCCTCAATCCACATGCCCCATCTTTCCCTGAATGTTAGATCACACACACACACTGCTCACTAATCTCTTCATTGTAATCCCACTGTAACATTCATGCCATCTGTGTGAGATGCACCTCACTTTCACCTTAAAGCGTGCAGGCTGCATTTAAAACGGGGTTGCCAGTTGGTTTAAAATGAGCAACCATTTATTCAACATCTGTAGCCTATACTTCTACTGTTATTGCAAAACACTAATGATATTTACCAAGACTCCTGCAGTTGTTTGATTTAGAAACCTAGCAAATTTAGTTAATTTTTGATTCTCTCTCTAAATAGACACTCTCTCCTCTGGATATCTACCCACGCATCCTTGATTTCCGCCCAGTCACTATGGCATCCTTCACCATGACGCTGGCACGGACCTGCCTGTGCCCTCTTGTGAGTTATAACTGGCAATGCAACCATTCTAGTTTACTATTTGAAGAAAGCAATTATGAAAAAATACATACAGTGGTTTTCAGTCTTCTTGACCCAGAGCCCCCTGTTGCCCTACACGATATTTTAAAATATTTTTGATATTGTGTGTGTGTGTATTTTTCAATATACTGTATATTCAAAATATAATTTCAGATTGTTGGGAGAGGGAACGATCAAGTAGCGATGACCTCCAAGTTTGAGACCAGAGAAGATTTTGGTGAGTTTCGTTGTGTTTGTATTTGTGTTAATGATTTTATTTTGCAAGCGCCGTTGAAAGACGACCAGTTTATTTAAAATGCATCCCATAGCTGTGATCCGCAATTATGGAAACCTGCTGCTGGAAATGTCTGGCATCGTTCCTGATGGGATCGTTGCGTTCTTCACGAGTTACATATACATGGAGAACATTGTGGCCTCATGGTATGAACAGGTATGAAGAGACTACTTGATTCCTTCTCGGATCGTTGAAAGTGCTGTTATGAAAATCATAACCCATTCTCTTGCTGGATTTGTAGGGCATCCTAGAGAACATCCAAAGAAACAAGCTCATTTTCATAGAAACCCCGGATGCAGCCGAGACTAGCATGGCCCTGGAGAAGTATCAAGAGGTCAGTAAACACTGGGGTTTTAATGCTCCCTAATCCAATTTTCTGTAATCCTGTTGTGTAATGTTGACTTTATTTTAGGTTCGCTGCGTTAAAGTAATCACTTTTGTTGTTTTTTTTACTTTCAGGCCTGTGAGAACGGCAGAGGAGCAATTCTGCTCTCAGTGGCAAGAGGGAAAGTGTCAGAGGGGATTGACTTTGGTGGATACTACTTCCTTCAGTTTTAATATTTCTTTATACAGGTTTTTTGCAGGTCTCAAACCTTAATTCCCCCTGCCATAAATTAAGGCCGTAGAAATGTCAGAAAGTCTTAGATTCATGAAGTCATAGCTTTAAATGTTGCATGCACTAAAAAAAAAAATATATATATATCTTTCTCAGTATCCTTGTGTTTTTCCCCCAGTACAAATATTTAACATTCTTAAAACAAGATCCTTTTAGTTGAAGTACGAAATAAAGAGTTAAGTTTATCTTTCTAATGTTACTGGCAGATATCTTTGCTTTATTTTAATCAAACATTGTGTGCTACCATTAATTACCTGTTATAATGGGCAAAACCATTAAGTTTAATCATTTGTTCATCAGTTTTTCTTTTCAACCCCCAGTTCATCATTTTGGCCGTGCTGTTCTCATGTTTGGCGTGCCGTATGTTTACACCCAGAGCCGAATCCTCAAGGTCTGTAGAGATTTCTCAAACATTTCTAATTTATAAAATTTCTGTACACTCTCTAATGAATAAAAATACCCTGACCTATTTGATTGAATCAGGCACGGTTGGAATACCTCCGAGATCAGTTTCAGATCCGGGAAAATGATTTTTTGACGTTTGATGCGATGCGCCATGCGGCTCAGTGTGTGGGCAGAGCCATTCGAGGCAAAACAGACTACGGCTTGATGATCTTTGCAGATAAGGTAAGTAAACTGGGGAGAAGGTAGCCTGTTTCTTTTCCCCCTAAGTTGTTAATTGTTGGGTTTCCTTCAGCGTTATGCACGAGCGGATAAGCGAGGAAAGCTGCCCCGCTGGATCCAGGAACACCTTACAGATGGAAGCCTAAATCTGACCATTGATGAGACTGTGCAGTTATCCAAACACTTTCTACGACAGATGGCCCAGCCCTTCAGAAGGGTAACCACAGTAACCTTCCTGTTCAATAATCTAAACCTTTCCTGCTTAAAGTTGAGTTATGAATTTAAACTAGTTGAACTCTATAAACACAAAAAGCTAAAGCGCAATAACACATTTGCAGAGATGTGTTTATGTATGTTGTGTTAAGAGTCTTTGTGTTACGTTTGTGTGGCAGGAGGATCAGTTGGGTCTGTCTCTGCTGACCCTGGAACAACTGCAGTCTGAGGACATGCTTAAGAAAATTGCTCAGATCGCTCAACAAGCATGAGGTCTCAGAAGGAACAAAGTCTGGGAGATGTGTGTGTGTATATATACATATGTTTTTTGTTTTTTATGATTCTTTAACAGGGTTTTTTCTACAACAAGGTGCATTAATAAATGCTGTTCTTTAGCTAGTGTTGGTCTTTACTGTTTGAAGAGAAGCTGCAGAGGGCACACAAGCACACTACATTTAAGGGGAAACTACTAGAGGTCACCAAGAGTTGGGAGACCATTTGGCTATATCAGCTGTCCCCCACCTAATTATCTTAACGCTTTTTACACGATTTTAACAGAGGTAGAACAATTTTATTTGGTTTCAGAAACATTCAGTATATTAGCGTATGATCCTTATGCTCACAGAATATGTAACAAGATTCAACAACATGCAGCTGATTACGTAACGGCTCATTTCATATCTAACCTCTCAGTAACAACATCCACCAGCGAGATTCAAGTTATATACTGTATATTAGCCTTGTACACTGAAATTCTGCACATGTAAAATTCTTCCTATTGTGTTGAGAAGTGCTTCAACTAAATCAACAGCACAGCATAGAGTACATAAATATAAAGTACATGTGCTTGAAATTGAAAAATCAACAGTCCCTTATATTCTAGGCACAATACGTACCACGATTGGTTGATATTTACTCCGAAACATACAAATGAGTATGTAAAACAACTGCATGTCTTACACTCACTGAGGAATGTAACCTCATCGATGACCATTCATTAGGAATTTTTAAAAAATTATTCTGTCATTAACTATTCACCCTCGTTAAAAAAAAAAAAAACACCATTCATCTTGGCAACACAAATATAAATATTTTTCTGCAAAGAGTTGTTGAATAAAGTTGTTTTTCTTTTCTCTGCGCACAAAAAGTGTTCTCAAAGCTTCGTAGCATTACGGTTGAACAACTGAAGTCCTCACCACCATTCTAGGCCTGGGAATGTTTCAGTTGCATGGCTGTCTATGCAGGGTTCATCAAAAGTATCTTAATTACTGTTCTGAATGCCTTGCGGGAGTAATTAATGAAAGAATTTTTCATTTTTTAGTGAACTATCCCTTAAGTGCAAATTGTTCAATTCCAATACTATAATTCTATTGCCTGGTAGTGTGAGGATAAGGAATGTATATCACATATTGCTACAATATTTTAAGTAAACAGTGGTAAGGTGCGGTCACATTAGTAACATTTTTTGAGAAATTAAGAAGGCCCAAATATTAGGCTTACAAAATAGAGACGTTCACAACAAAAGCTTTCTGTTTTTGTTTGTGTACAATGGCTGCCTCATATGCATCCAATGTGCACGACCAACCTGAAGATGAGTAGAATCTAAGTACATGAAACTCCTGCGTGCATGGATTTCAATAGAAATGACAGGATTTTGCCTGCTGGGCAATAAAATGTGACCGCACTTTTATTAAAAAAAAAAAAAAAAACCTGCACCCCGCCTAAGGCTGCGGTAACGCTCCTATCTTTGAAATGCAATAAATACATTTCTGTGACATTTTATAACGCAACAGGCTTTTAAAAAAAATGAGTAGGCTGAATTGTTATTACAGTGTAAAAAAGATTTGCGTAAAGCCTAAGTGTGCTCTCTTTTTCCAGAAGCACTTAGACTGCTTGGAAGTGTGTGCATTCATCGTCACATACTATTCCTCAAATATGACCTTTGCAGTCATTACAGACCAGCCAGATGTGAGGCTGACATCTCTGCATCAGTCCTGATGTCATGTGGCGTGTCTGAAAGTTAGCGGTCACCGCTCAGGGATGCGCGCCGTGCTAAGCTCTGCGTGCTGGAACTCAGACCCCGTGCATCTGTCAGCCTGTTGGGCTTCTGAAATCACAAAACAGACTTTATTTATCAATCACCATCCGGTAACTCATTCTTAATTACAGAATTTCACTGATTACAGTAAATTTAGCCATCACATGAGTTGTTTGCATTTTAAAATATATTCAAATAGAAACCTTTTTTAAATAATTATTTCACAAAATAACTCAATTCAGTTGCTTGCTCAAATCAATGCAGCCTTGGTAAATATAAGATTCTTGAGCATATTGGAAAGAGACTCTTACCATAGCATCCTCTTGACTTTCTTTGAGCCCCACATTAAGCACATTTAGAGAATTGGCCCTCTTCATCCTGTTTAAAAATAAATGAATAGTTAAAAATACTACTCTCATCATGAAAAGTGATGAGAGCCGAACAGTAAGCAGAATATGATTACCCAGCAGCTCGAGGGGCTGTTTCCTGTGCTCCAACTCCTTTCAGTTTCCGAACAAGTTTCTCACTGCTTCGTCTTATGGATTCCCGGAGCTTGGTGAAAGATCCACTGCGCTTCAAACTTCCCAGACCATCCTACAGTACACACACGCACACATAAAAGTACATTACAAGGCTATTTCTCCTAATAGAACATGTATATTTGGATTGAAAACTTACCTGTCTAGAGCCTCCCTCCTCCGTATGTATCCAAACTGGCCGCCCATCCCCTATGTGAAAATATTTATTTACTATTGGACAAGTATGCTCGGTAGGTGAAGCTATGGCATTTAAAAAAAAATCAGCTGAAAGCAGAAGTAAAATAGATTTTACCCTCTACTGAGCCAAACTCCTTCTCATGAGCACGAGTCAGAATCTCTTTATAAAGAGCCTCAGCTTGCCTGTATTTGCCCTGCTTGAGATAACAGGAGGCCTGAAGGGCACATGAATGCTATATTATGTCACATGCATAATACACTACTGCTGCCATTATTAAAACACTAGCATTCGTCAAGATACTCATTTCCTCTCCTGACCAGGTTGTTCTTGGTCTTGGCCACGTTGGCATCGTCTGGACCCAGCTGGCTCTGGTAAATGTGCAGCGCACGTTCATAGTACTGCTCCACCTCCTGGTATTTGCCCTGGTTCTGACATAGCAGGGCTAAGTTATTCAGCTGCTTGGCTACATCAGGGTGATCTGTCCCAAGCACCTGTCAACAGACAAACATAGGCAAGACATTTCAACTGGACCAGTGCTTCTCGAGCTTTTTCACTTCCAAGGCCACAACAATATCCATGATTTTTCCAGTAGTTCTTGATATACTGGATAAGGATAAAATCTTTTTTTGATCAATTTAATGCATCTTTGCAAAATGACTTCCACTGCCCCAAAAAGGTAGTGAACAGGTAAAGTATGATCTGATGGGAAAACCATTTAGTTTTTTTGAATCCGTACCTTTTCTCTGATCTCCAGAGCTCTTTTACACAGCGGCTCTGCCTCTTTATACTTCCCTCTTTTTCCATACAACACAGCCAGATTATTCAGAGTAGCTGCCACCTACAAACATAAACGCAAAAATGGGACCTAATGTATATAGATTGCATATGAGACTATTGACTTTTCAGTGAAATACAAAAAAAAGATTAAAAAAAAAAAAAAAAGAGCATAAAAGTAACCCAATCCATCTTCAAACAGTACATACTGCTGGATGGTCCATGCCTAGTGTCTTCTCACGGATAGCCAATGCATCATTCAGAAGACTGGCCGCTTCCTTGTATTTGTTCTGATCCCTGTAAAGCATAATAATGTTATTTATATTATAGATTTATAATGATTTTTATACTTGAGGTTAAATGAATGTGTGATGCTCTACAGAAGTGACCTGTACACTAAGGCCAGGATATTAAGCATGGTAGCAACATCTGGGTGGCTGTGGCCCGAGGATTTTTCCAGGTCCTCCAGAGCTTGCTTGCAGAGCGGCACAGCCACCTCATAGCGGCCCTGAGAGGCGTACTGGATCACCAGGTTGTGGAGAGTACGGAGGCGGGCAGGTATCTCGTACCCTCCCTGCTGGGCGGCAGCGGCGGCACTACTGCGTGGCTGAGACACTGCAAATACAAGAGTAGAGCTGAGACTCAAGAGCACATGCCTTCAAACCGATCTTGTGACATTTCTCAATTTCCTGACCTCTACTCTTCTCTCCAAAAACGTATCAAAATAATCTTTAAAAAGTTAAAAATGTAGTTGTGGTTATAGCAAATCCTAACTGCTGTTGAAACTTAACACCGGCCCAAACCTTGCGTCGATCAAACCTTTGCTTGCTCTAACAGCTGACATGGCAAAAACCCAGGAAACAAATGTGTAAAGGAACAGCTGTGGTCTGTGAGGAGTGTCGTACTGTGTGATTGCTCCTCTTCTTCAGAAGGAAAGAGATCATCAAGGGACTCCTTGCCTGAAGTGGAATCTTTATCCTCCTGTAAGAAACAAACATGAACATTTCATGAGTGTCAGATTCAATGTTTCAAAGAGCCTTTAGATCAGTGGCTCATACAAAGGTACACTTCCAAGAGGGCAGAATGATTTATGTACATAAGTAAATTTATTAAAATCATCTCTTCATTTCCTACTAAATTAAAATGCTAAAACAAGGAAATCATAATGTAAATACAATAATTGTTCTTATTGAAGACAAAATGAATAATGGTTAATCTAACCTATCTTGGTTAATTCAATATATTAATACTCCAAGATTTTGTTGATAAAAAACAAGCAGCTTTGATATAATTATAAAAGAAATATGGAAAAAGCTTTGTTCGTATGGGTTAGCGGGCGGGCCTTTAGGTCCAAAAAGTGGGTGTTTTTTTTAACTTTTGGTACTTTTGCGTCCCAAAGTGTTGATTTGTAATTTTTTCTTGTTACATGAAGGTCTGACTTACTTTATGTCATGCCAATCATTTATTTTTCTTTCTTATTAGATGCAATTTTTTATGGATGGCACTGGATGCCCAGACATTTTCTAAATATGAAAATCCATGATGAACACAGTACATTATGTGTAAAACTATGCTAGACTATGCTAAACAAGAAATAAAATAAATATACAAATAAATATAATTTATATAGATCTTACACAAATTGTGATTGCCTCACTGCAAAAAAAAAAAAAAAAAATTATCACAAAGAACCACATAAAAAAAAAAATGCCTTAGATAAAATACGATATAATAAAATAAAGAAAATAAAGAAGATTAATACCACCTATTTCCTATCAATATGTCATTTTGTCAAATATTATTTGTGTGCATTTAATTGTCTGACATGTTCTTATTAAACAAATACCCATATCCACAAAGCTGGTCCAGAACAAACATTTAGCCTATAAACCTAAATGCATTAACCACATGAATGTTTTCAAGATGAAACTTTACCATAGGCGGCTCTTCATGGTCATATTTACGGATGCTGCTCATGAACTGCAGGTGTCTGTTCTGCTCCTCTAAAGTAACCACTTCCTGTTCCCGCTCCTGTAGCTGCTGCTGGGCCCGGGCCAGCTCGTCTCTCAGCCACTGGTTCTCCTGGCACAACCTCCGCACCTGAGCACGCAACTTCTGCTTCTCTGCCTCCAAGGATCCCAGGTGTGCTGACAGCGCCATCATCACCTGGAGGAGCAGGAAACAGACAGCTGGGCGAATGGAAAGGCTCTTAACGAGACAGAAGGTGAATGAAGTTGACTCACTTGCGCCTCTCCTAGGCCCAGTTCAATTCTCTCCAGAGACTGTAAAATGATGTTGGTCTTCTCCTGCTCCAGGCTGCCGCTCTCGCAGGACGCCTGGCTCTGGAGCGTTTCCTGCAGGCCGTTCAGCAGCGTGCGGTTCTCTCCACGCAGAGCCTCCAGCCCCGCGATCACCTGCTGGGTGCTGCATAAGATTTCCTCCCCTGACAACATGTCTCAGACCCTAGAGAGGAAAATATGCATTTGCTATTAACACGCATTTAGTGTGCAAACTGACCAGGAGCCTAGGGACTTATTCACATAGCATGCAGGAGTGCATTATAACATTCACACTGTTTCTGGGTTATGAGTATCTGTTTTGATGATGCAAATGATTATTCAAAGTGGTAAACTGACATGGTAAAATTTTTCGGAGCATGCAAGCGATAATAAATTGATTAAAAGTAAGTGACATTTATAATGTAATAAACTAAAAAGTATGAAACAATGTATCACAGCTTCCAATAATATAAAGCAGCACAGCAGTTTTTACCATTGATTATAACAAGAAATGTTTCTATAGCACCAAATCAACATATCTGAAGAATTTTTTTTTATGACACTGAAGATTATTGGCTGCTGGGAATTTGCCAAAGTCTCAGCATTCAACTTTTACTTGCAGAGCAACTTCTGCTACATAAACCTGCACAGTCCTTGTTGTTAATGTGGGTGGCATAATAAACACACACTGCCAAGAAACATCATGGGTGATATTTCAGGAAGAAAACTGTGTAGACCAACTCCACACAAACAACTACTCAACAAGCAAGGTCACAGGTAAAATTATATCACACACAGTATTGAATATCAAAAACGAACCTTAATTCACACTAAAGCCAAGAATCTCCTTTGGCAGCAAACAAAGAAAAATCTTCATAATAAAGATGGGATATATGTTTTTAGGAAGCACAAGAGAATACTACACCGAATACAAAAGTTATACACCACTAAAAAGTCAATAAAGGACAATGCACTGGTAATTGTCTGCCAAGACAATCCATTAATTCTACAGAAATGTACAACAGTGCAATGAAGTGCAAATTTCAAAATAAAGGTGAACACCTGTAAAAATTTAAAACAGATAGATAATTTTAGATAATAAGAGCATAGTCTCCTGTTAGCCTTTAAGAGAGAAAAGTGAAAGGAAGCTTGCCTGCCACCTCAATGCATGAAAACAAGCAGAAGGGTTGCTAAGTAAGAATCAGTTTACAGGTAGGAACAGAGATGTCTCTGGGGAGGTAAAGGACTGAGCTAATGTTTACACCAGGCTGGTGAGGTCATCAACACGGATATACGGGTTTAAGTTTAATTAACTGAGAAAATAACAAAACAATAATACATGCACCAGTTTACCGTACCAGTTTGGCGTGCTTAAAGGGTGGAGTGGACCAACGGCTAACTTGCATGTGTTTTTTTTTTACTTTTTTGTCAAATTATATTTCTCTATTTTGTGTGTTGCTGTTGAAAAAGCTTTTCAGTTCTGATCGGTATAACATTACATTCAATACCCTGGCTTAATGAATGCAGTTCAACGCTTCAAGTCTTCTTTCAAAATGTCAGCAAATAAGTCACATTGCTACAAAAGTTATTGTGTGGCTTCAGAAGACTTACTTTAGAGCTGTCAATCCTTATTTACTGTCAGTATATTGAAAGGAATGGCACTTGAAGTCCACAAGCTTCATAGAAGAAGCAAGCTCGTACACATTTGGACGTTTAGGTTGAGATTAATGTAAATAATAGCAAAAATGTCATCTGTCGATTGAATAGTAAAGTGGTAATTCTCCCATGAATCTTCTATTTCCAGACACCTGTTGTGTAAACAAAGAATTGTTTTAAGTATAGAGATATATTTACAGATAAATATAAGAGATCCATAGGCATATATGGAATCATAAAGGTATATATATATACTAGGTATCACGAAAATAAAAGACGTTTGTATAAAAATGCATTTTGACAATTAAGCTGGCCAACCTAAAAGGAATGAATTGAATGGATGTGTCCTAAAATAACACTTATAACAATAACACTCTATAATGGGTAGACCTCTTTAAAAGTCATTTTTAGTTACGAAGGCTAATTCAGGAACACAAACAGTGAGCAAACGAGAGTGTAATAGTCTACTAAACCGCAGTGCAAAGCTGTTTATTCTCCCAGGTCGTGTAAAGAGTCTGTCGGCCAGTGAGCGTCAACAGCTGATATTTATTTATTTACCTGCAGTAACTCGGACAAGTGGCCACGACGCGTCCCAACTTACAGCCAGACAATTCCGACTAAAGTAATCCACATCACATCTTTATTTCCTCGATGCAGTGGCGATTAATGGATGTAACAGCCAGGTAAAGCGTCGGTCGCGGTCATTCATTCACCTGTTGTTGCGTCGCAGACCGGCTGAATTAACAGCGCTTACCTGATCCGTCGGTTCATTTACCGCGGCTGCGCCGTGAGCCTCGCGCGCACGGGCCACCTACCTGCTGCAGCTCTGAACTGCGGCTGAAAGAGCTACAGCGCCAACAAATGCATCACGCGTGCATACTTCACGATTTCTGAGGGGGTCATGATGACTAGTCACAAATATGCTTCAGTCAGGTATGCAATTAAAGAGTTCAGATGCAAAAGCCTGGAAGGAAAAGAAATTCCTTCTAAAATTATTATTATTATTATTATTTATCAGGCTGCTATGTGTGGGTTTAGTAATTGCACTTACATTTACATTAAACCAAAACAAATTAGCCATGGTTTGCTACACTAACCATAGTTTAATCATGGTATTTGTAGCAAAACTGTGGTTATACCAGGGATAATCAATAAGCCAAAAACAGTGCTACTAAACTTATCCTACAGTAGAATAAATTACTGGTAAATTTTCGTAAATGCAAATTTCTGAACATATTTTTTTAAGAGAGATTTTGCTGTATGTGAACATTATTCTTAATCATTTCAATTGTTTCAAATGTAGAAAAATAGGGCTAACCATCTAATGCAGCTCCTTAAGAGAGAGAGAGAAAGAGAGAGAGAGAGACTGTAAACAGTTTTACAAATCATTACATGTCATTTTACCATAAAATACTGTCAGATTCATGTTTTGTCAAATGTGTAGTTTTCTTGGAATTTCTGTGAACTCATTATGTGCATTTCTATTTTACCACCTGTATTATCATGAGTACATTTTAGGTCAAAAAGCAGATTTTAGTTAAAGTAGATATATGTTATATTGACATTGTGTCACTAAAAAAGTACAGGCACCATGCCATAATAGCCTGGTGGAAATATTGGCACAGTATATTATGATTTTTTTAAAAAGTCAATAATTTAAATCATTTTATGTTTCATTAGAATGATTTATGAGATTATTGCAATAAACGGCTTTTTTTATCAGTGATAGCAACAAAACCATTTCACATTACTTGCTATAAATGCAAAGCGAATGTAAATCTGTTACGTCAGACAGTCACAAATCATTCTAGATGGCTAGATAGAGATAGATGTTGAACATGCGTAGGGAGGAGTGTCTCTGTGACTCCACATTGGCATCGTTTCAATAAAGCTGCTTAGAGTGAGATGGGGTAAGAGGGAGGGGGTGTTGTCTGGGTGTGTAAAATAAGCAGCATTAGCTTCGGACCCATCAGACAGGCTTAGCTTAACGATAGGAACCATGCAGATCAGGATGCAACTAGGAATCGTCTTTGATTTAACATGGAGCATGCAGAACTAAGTGTGAGGGTTGTGTTGCAGAGCGCAGCGGAAAAAAGAATAGTGGTGACACTGCTGCTGCATGGAAAGAGGAAAACCAGTCTGTGATTTAGGAAGAAAAATGAGTGCAGGGATATAAAGTGGAAGGAGCGTGATAGCAATGGAGCAACTGTGAGCAGATATATGAGACTGGAGTGATTAATGGTTCAGCTGCTAAAAGAGCCAGGGGTCAGATCTACTCCCAATAAGGGCAGCTTGGCTGGGCCAGTGCAGGGCAATGTTCTCAAACACTGAGAGAGCTAATCTATATCTCTAAATGTGATGAGGCCAAAGTCAATAAAAAAACCTCAAACCCCCTTTTTTTCTCTCTCCCTCTCTGTTGTCTCTGCTCAACCACACTTAGCAGTTTCTGCGACATTATTGAATTCAGTTTATGCGTTAGGGTGCTTCTGTCTGTAGTGAGATGCAAATTCAAAATATATATTAAATTCAGCGAGTTGTTAGTTGTTTTTTTAACAATTACCTATCTTAAATACATGGTTATAGACATGCAAATTGGCAGTAAGGATCTACTGCACTTTTATTACTTTAAATAGATAATTATACCATCACTTAGCTTCACATTGTCTTATAAAAGACACATTCTTGGGGGAAAAAATAAATATTTATAATATTTCGAAATATTTTGTATAATTTATTACGTATTACTGCATACTATATTAATAAAAACGAAAAGTAAACGGTTACACTCTATTAAGGTGTCCTTGTTACAGTGTAATTACACATTTACGTACTAAGTAATATTAATTACGAGCAAATACTTAATATAGGTTAGTGTTTGTTTTAGGGTTATTGCATGTAATCATGCATTATTTTGTGCTAATACTATAGTAATCCCATGCACCGTGTAACAAGGACACCTTAAAAGTCAATCATGAGGGGAACAAATAGAATGTTTCCTAAGAATGATGCACAATGTATTTGTTTTAAACAAGCACCGTTCATTAAAGTATAAATGCCTGAAGATGGCTAGAGGTGTCGAGGTTTTAAGTAGACAGGTTACGGGAGAGCAGTGCTAAGCACAGAGAATGCAATGAACATGTCTGCGTGAAGCCCCCCCAAACACCCCAGGTGACGCTCAGAGCACAGCTGTTAAATCTAGCAGTTATAGCTGTGCTTTCAAGGAGTTCTGTAAACTCCACACATTTAGAGCCGATGGGTGTCTGTTAGTATGGCCTGACCGTACCGAAGTGGGATATGTAACACAAAACAGAGCCAGCAAAATGAGAGTATGCAAATCAAATGCTAAATGACCTTTTCACGGACAGTAAAAGCAAAGCGAGAACATATCTGGCACCTTAGCGCTAAACCATATGATTCAATTACAAGTTATCCAGCAATGTTTTTAGCACTTAGATGCACAGACCCATACTGCTGCACTGGACAGACACACTACCTGTAGGGTTTATGCATGAATTTCATGCATATATGAAATTTTGATTATGGCCATTTTAAATTGTGAGGGCAGAGGTCAACGGACAGGCAGAGGGAGGGACGGACAAACGAGGCACTCATAACTGAGTCAGTGCAATTTAATCTGGGGAGGTGGCATGGGGAGAGAGACAACCTTGCAACCTAGCACTAAACATAGTGCCTGTAGAGTAAGCCAACTGACCAACTCTGATTTCAACGGAAGAGACCGCAGCGGATGTGCATATAGGTGCTCAGAATCTCAAGTAAATCTCAGCTTTTTATGAAAACCTGACCTACTGTAAAAGCAAAGGGAGAATATATTTGGCACATTAGCACTAAACAATGTGACTCAATGACAAGTTATCCAGCAATGTTTTTTTTTACAGATGCATACTGCTGAACTAGAAAACACACCAAATGTGGGGTATCCTATTTGCATTTTATGTGCATAAATGAATTTTAATATGATAGAGGGGAAAACTAGAATGGTAGCAGGTAATAAATATTATTATCATTATTACAATTCATTTAATATAATTGCAATGAATTATATCAGAATTATGAAATTATCGGATGATTTTAATTATTGGATAAAGTTGAAAAAGCCAAGCCCTCTAAGAAAAGATCACAGTTTTAATGTACTTTTTTTTTTTAAATGCTAGATTTATGTTATGTTCACTAAAATGTAAAAGTAATCAGACACAAATTTTTACCCTATTTGCAGGAAATGTATAAAGGTCACACATCAACATCAGTCCCAAACTTTTGTCATGGGGTCGCTGGACAGGTCCCATCTCTGCTTCTTACGTAAGACCAATTGGAATAAAAACTGGCTGTCTGTTAAAGCTGACAGCTCTTGTTTCATCAGCCTGGGCCTCAGCAACTTGACTTGCTGACTTCTTATTTGAATGTTGAGTTGGCTGGGTTGTTAACTTTTAAAACCTGAAGTGAAGACCACACACAATCGGAATACTTATGTCACATGTAAATTAGTTTGAAAGCATGTGCATCGTGCAATCCTTAAATACAACAGCTATCTTAAAGCAGGAGACGGTCATACAAATTCAGCTAAATATATCTCAAGGTACTCAGCTGACTGTTGAGTTATACAACAATGAGCAGACAGGTACTGACAAGTGCCACAACTTCTTATTTTCAAGGCATTTATTATTTGCATCGTTCATTATCTTTTAGAGTCAGGGATGAAACGGCTCTCAGAACCAACTAGAAGACTGCATCTGTATTTTTGACACAGAGCTTTCAGAGGTCATGCCCTACGCATGGGATCCAAAGAAGGTGCCATTATAACCTCTCTGTCCAAACAGCTGTAGACAACCCTAGGTCTAATGTTTAGAAGGTTCTCTACATCAAATTACATCGCATGTACACGTGATACTCTGCATGTAGACTCTACATCGGTCCCTTACCCCTTATTATTATTTCCTAAAAGACATATGTGTATGCTGCTATGAGATAGGGGGGATTTCTCTGTTCATGGGGACCCCCAACTCTCTGCTTGTGACTGTTCTCTCTCACTGCTTGGCATGCTATGGTGTTGGATGCATGGCTGCTAATTTTGGAACAGACTGTGAGCTTCAGGTTTTTTCTTTCCCTTTGTAACCCTTGACTTCTCCACCAAATCCAAAGGCTTTTCTGCAAAACAGCATACAAACAATGCTTTTTTTTAAACTGCAGATATTTGGGCATTAGCAAAAAATGACATTTTGATCTGTATTTGTACTTTTTTCATGTCAAGTAATCCTGAGGTAAGAAAAATAGAACTTTAGATCACATCAGTGTCTAGATACAAATGCGATCTGGCAGTTTCTGGCACAAGAAGGGGATAACGGTTTAACTAACTTTGTCACACTGGGACACACAGACAGGGAGTAACACTGAAATTGGACCCTGGGTATTAATATAGAGTTAGGGGGGATGGTTGAGTTGTCCTTTTCCTTATTTCTGTTCTGCACACACACTTTGACAAACCTGTCCCTTCACTGATGTTTTTTTTTCTCAACAGGGTTCCTGAATATTCCACCCACCTGTCACATGCTCAGTCATGTGCTCCTGAAGCATTTCCCAGGGAGGGAATCACAAATGAACCAATGGATGCACACTTGTGTTTTACTTATTCTAAAGAAAACTCCAGTGTGTTTCATTGGGATTGTAGGGTTGAATGAAATTATTATTCACGGATGTCCAAATTTCTGGTTTGTTTCCAAGACAGGCATGCTTTGGATATGTCCAAAGGCAGCTGCTTTCTGGTCTCTGCAATGAAGAAATAGTTTTATTTATACAGGCGCAGGATTGTGTGATGCTATACGTTGCCTTCGCTAACCAATCACATGACTATGCAAAATGTCATACACACATATTCTTGCATAGGTATAATTACCAAAAACATCTCATAGTTGCATATTTGTATCAGTACTCAGTTCTCTAAGTGGACACTGAGAACACTACTTGGGTACAGTACGGACTGTCTTTACCTCAAGGGACACATGATGCCTTCTCTTATGCAAAGTATATCTTACAAGACATACCGGGGCAACTACTGCCTTAGTGAGGATAATTATTAATGTATGCTACTTCATAAGTAAGCAATTAGTTTTAGCACGAATAATGCATCATATCAATTGTAACTCGTACATTCACAGCAATTAATATTATGAATCATTTTTGGGGGCTTTGTTTAAATTTTAGTGCTTTTTCAGAATTTCTCTGTAAAAAGGATAAAGTAGCAAAGACACTTTTAGGCCTCAACACAACAGTACTATGCAAGAATGCATTATAAACGAGATGGGGAAAAATTGCGCTTCGGCAGTGTGTTCGAGTTATTTCATAACTGAACAAGAGCGAGAACGGGCCACTGTGAGGGGGTGTGGACAGCTGTCTCCTCGTCTCGGGTGTTGTGATGTGGCTTCTTTCCTTTTAGAACCCGAAACCCCTATCATGGGCCGCAGCTGTCCAATGAGGCTCAAGCATGTATGAGCCAAGCAACCAATGGGCAGCAAACACCGAGGTATATAAACCAAGGTCTGACATCTTGCAAAGTTGGGCAACCCCTACATTGGCTTGGTGAACAGGATCTGATCCCAAGGACTGTTACCTTTTCTCCCATACAGGTAAACTCAGCTACGGTTCAGAGATTTTACAAGGGTGGGAATATGGGGTACTTGATGAATCATGAAAAACTTCAGCAAAAAAGGACGCAATAAGAAACCTTTTTAGAATTTATTTCCCCATAATTATTAATGAAACCTCATTATTGACCGGATCCCTGAGGCACAATATCTGGATTCCTCTGGAATTACTCTTTTGCTTGTTGGAGTATTATAAATGCTCATGTTTTTTAAAATTGCTTTGCTCATGGCAAACCTGTAGAAAGCTTGTCCTTGCCTCATAACCGTCAAAGAGTCATAATGCACTGGAAAGCTATTAAGTAGGCCGCCTGGAGTAGATTTGCGGTCTATGACAGGAATGATCTGTTTGTGCGTTTGAGACCAGCTGTAATTTAGAACAAAGTCATGTCATGTGGGGGCATTTATAATCATTCAGATATTGCATTCTTTTTGCATGAATGCAACTGTATGCAAAAGCTGTGAATAGGATTAGAATTTGATTATTTATTATTCGTAAAATTTCACCGTTTGATATAAATTCTAAAGTTGGGTTAATTACACTATGCATGGGTGTAATACCAATTATGGGATCGAGTGTGCTTTCTCCACCCCCAGCAGAAATTAGAGAGGTGAATGTGCTATCTGCTTTTGAGTGACAGGACTGAGTTTGGCACCCACGCTAAAAATATCAACTGCTGTCTGATGCATATAAGCATGCGAGCTATTCAACCACCACTCCATGTAGAAATATGAGGTGCTGGTTAGACATAGCAGCATATTTTGTTACTAGGAGACTGAAGTTTACTTGGGACACAAAATATAGTATGCATTAACCTTGTCTGCAACTGCTGGCAACTTAATCTGGAAACTAGCACTGCTTATTCTTGACCGAATGCAAATGGGTAGTCGGTCATAAACATCAGTGTTGTTTTTTCTTAACTCTAATGAGCAAGCTACACCTAGGCCTGGGACAATGTTCCTGGTTGTCCACCTTAATAACGGCTCTGCAGACAAAATTTGCAGATATATCCAAGTCTCCAAAGCACATAGTAAGTACTTTGCCAATTTATCTTACTACTTGTCTATCGGCAGATCGCCGGAAAAGTGCAATCATGACTAAGAACTGCAACAACGATTACAAGATGAAGTTTGCTTTGGAGGAGGAGTACCCTGACCTCTCCCTGCACAACAACCACATGGCCAAGGTCCTGACTAAGGACATCTACAACAAGCTCAGGAGCAAGTCAACCCCCAGTGGATTCACCCTGGATGACTGCATCCAGACCGGTGTGGACAACCCTGGTAAGCAGAACATGTCTGAACACATTCCCCATAATGGCACAATCTCTCGAGATACCTCAAGCTGTTTTTAGTTAGAAGATACATAAAGCACTACCTTTCGATTCCAATTCAAGGCCATCCCTTCATCATGACCGTCGGCTGTGTTGCTGGTGATGAGGAGTCCTACGAAGTCTTCAAGGAGTTGTTCGACCCCATCATTTCTGACCGTCACGGTGGCTACAAGCCCACCGACAAGCACACTACTGATCTTAACTGGGAGAACCTGAAGGTACGCTGAAGTTCTTTACAGTTTCATGGTTGTTTTACTTTACTGTTGCTGATGGTTACCTGTGCGCAGGGTGGTGATGACCTTGACCCCAACTACGTCCTGAGTAGCCGTGTGCGTACCGGCCGCAGCGTCAAGGGATTCACCCTGCCTCCCACCAACAGCCGTGGTGAGCGTAGAGCTGTGGAGAAGCTGTCCATTGAGGGTGAGTCTCACTCACTATGTCCTGACATCCACAAAGCAACGTGCATGGTCTTACTGACGTTCCTCTCACAGCTCTGAACAGCCTGAGTGGCGAGTTCAAGGGCAAGTATTACCCTCTGAAGGACATGACTGACAAGGAACAGGAGCAGCTCATTGCTGACCACTTCCTGTTTGACAAGCCCGTGTCCCCCCTGCTGTTGGCTGCTGGCATGGCTCGCGACTGGCCTGACGGAAGAGGCATCTGGCACAATGACAACAAGACCTTCCTGGTCTGGGTGAATGAGGAGGACCACCTGCGTGTCATCTCCATGCAGAAGGGCGGCAACATGAAGGAGGTCTTCAAGAGGTTCTGCGTCGGCCTGCAGACGGTAAACCCCATTACTAACAATCCTTAAGTCGTCTAATGCGAAGATAAGCAACCAAAGGCCTGACTGATTGTTGTCTATCGCAGATTGAGGACGTCTTCAAGAAGCACAACCACGGTTTCATGTGGAACGAGCATCTTGGTTATATCCTGACCTGCCCCTCTAACTTGGGTACCGGCCTGCGCGGTGGTGTCCATGTCAAGCTGCCCAAACTCAGCACACATGCCAAATTTGAGGAGATCCTGACCAGACTGCGTCTTCAGAAACGTGGCACAGGTGGAGTGGAAATCACTGAATGTATAAAATGGCAGAGAGTTAGAGTGTGACCATTGTTTGAGAGACTCTTTGTGTTTCTGTTATGCAGGTGGTGTGGACACTGCCTCTGTCGGTGGTGTGTTCGACATCTCTAACGCTGACCGTCTGGGCTCCTCCGAGGTGCAGCAGGTGCAGCTGGTGGTTGATGGTGTGAAGCTCATGGTTGAAATGGAAAAGAAACTGGAGAAGGGCGAGTCCATCGATGACATGATCCCTGCCCAGAAGTAAAAATGGCAAAAGTGCTTTTCTTTTTTTATTTGCTCTTTTAAGCAGTCATGCCATCTTGACTTTTCCAAGAGACAGTCCACCCTGCTCCCCTTTTTTCCTACTACCCCCCCCTCTTTCCTTTCTTTCTTCTTTTTCCTGCACTTTTCCTTCTTATTTTCCTGTTCTTCCTGTAACATCCTGGGATCAAACCTCCACATAGCTAGAAAACTCTAACTATGTTGTATTCACCTATCATTTTTTTTGGTTGTACAAAGTTAATAAAACTGCCCCGTGTAACAATCAAACTGTGTTTTAAGTCTTTACATTCTTGATAAGTCTTGATGTGTGCTTCCAGACACCGCTGCAAACAATGTATATCTGTATGTAATGGATTTTCAAAGCTGAACAAAAATAATTGGAAGTGTATGCACACTATTGTGAATCCAGTCAGCTATGCTGACCCCCAAAGTTACAGTAAACAATAAAATCTGAGTAATTTGTGCAGAATAGCACCACTGTCAACAACAGTTAAAGCATGGTTTGTCATTTCTTTCAGTTATTATGAAGCCAGAGCATATTCTCTTGGAATTAATTAAAAAATTAAAAGTTAATTTTTCTTAAGACTTCCATAATTGAGGCTAAATAATAATAATAAAAATTTTAAATTCTTTAATTGAAATATTTTTTGAAATGGACATCAGGTCAAAACAGTTGTACTTCACAAACAATAAACCAACATGAAATTAAAAATAAAATAACACAAATGGTTGATCTTTCCTTGAAGTTTCTTCTGAAGGTAACAAACTTCAACAGAAAAACATTTGAACATTAATTAAAAGCATGAAAGCATGAAACTCTGCTTAACACTGGCCCTCCAGGACTGAGTTTGGACAGACCTGATCCAGCATCATCTGCATCTCCATCTTCCTCTTTGCTATGTATAATGTGAATATCTGAGATATTTCCATCAGCTATATGTTCAAGTACTTCAAAAACTATATAATCTGTGTATGAAAGAGTTGCAACTATTTGTTAGTACATTAATATAGACTTCTTATATAAGAAAGTTCAATCACCATTACTGGAGATTTAATATCAATAACAGACGTTTGAACCCATTATACATTATAATGGACAGATATATTTGAAAAAAAATAAATAAAACAAAAAGCTTGCAATTCTACAATTGTTTTTTAACTTTAACTAGTAAATGCAATCCTTCCTTTTCATATAGGTACAATCTATGAAATATTGGTATTCTGCATTTGGAACAAAGTGCTGCCATGCTTCTCTCCAGCATAGTGGATTTTTTTCAAATGACAGAAGGCAGACCAATACTAGCATTTGATTGGATGACAGACATCCAATTACATGGACTGCAGGCATTAAATTAGGTGAAATGCTCCAGGAGCAAAAAAACATGAGCTGACATGTGACGTCCATGGTGATGGATGCAGGGTCTGAAGGGGTTAGTTTAACAAATGACTGCAAATGGTTTGCATTGAACATTTGCATGAACTATGAAAACAGACATTATTTTTGTAGTTTTATTTGGTGCCAGTAGTGTTCCCACTTTATTTTACTGCTATGTACTAAGTTCAATACTTGCTGTGTTCATATTGTATAAAACACTTCTGTTTTTATTGAGGTGGGATATGGATAATGTTAAGGACCCGTTTGGTAGTATGAGTAAGCTTAAGGATGGGTTAAGCAGTAAGGGATGGCTCAACCGTAAGTGTAATTACATTCATTAATTACAGAAGTAATAACATGCACGTACTTAGAATATAAGAACTATGTAAAAACAATTAATTTAAATAAATAGTAATTAAGGCCACCTAATGTAAAGTTTGGCTTTCGCTAGAAAGAAAAAGTCATTCATTTAAAATTCATGCTTTCATTTTAACATATTCATATAAAAGATTCCTCAATTATGTACGTAAAGTCATATTTTTAGACTCTATGGTACGGATGTACTGCGTGGAGTCTAAGTTATGGCCTGCTGCGCCAATGGATCCTCTCTTAGACTGTCATCAGTCAGTGCTGTTGCATTCTGGGTGATTTACAGGGTGACAGACCTTCTAATGGATTGTGGGTCTCGGTCTGGCTGGATTAAAGTGCGGCTGGAATCTGATGACTTAGCATATGGTGGCAGGCGCTCCCTGCTTCAAGGCAGTAGCTTGATACATGGCCTCATGTTAAACCGGTCAGGATTTTGCTCTGGGATGTTTTTGTCACTTTATTTTGCCGCAAGGTGTCTTTCTCTGTTTAAGCCTGTTTAAAGACTGAGGAGAAAAGTAAATGGAAAACAGCAACCTACAGAGTGCGGCAATCAGATTAGGATATTAGTGTGATTTTTTTATTTTTTATTTGTGTTGCACAAAATGGAATTGCATAAATAATGAAATAAATAATGATAATGGGGTCTTGAACACTCCCCATCAGCCACCAGTCAAAAAACAAACAGTCCTGCCTCCAACCTCACGCCATTGGTTGAGCCGATACTGCTGTGTCTTGCTGGTTAAATAAACAGATGAAAATCTTAATGGTGTGGAAAGCATCGCAATAGCTCACTTAGTTGTCTTTACATATTCAACTGGATTAGGAGAATGTATTTTAAATGACACACTTCAGCTTTGACACACTGCAGGTTGGCTGCACGAATAAGGGTTTGCAAAAGCATGTAGTGGTAACTCTTCATCTTCTCCCAGGACTCAAGCAGTGACTTGCAGCTGTACAGCAGAGCAGTAAGGGGTGCCTCGCATCAGATAAGCCTATCAGTCAGTTTTTCCACTTTCTTTTTGGGTAGAAACTAAAAGCACTAAAATCTCATAATTCATTTCACTGCTGGGTCATGGTGACCAAGAAAATTTCATATTGGGTCATGAAAGCATGGGCTGCCTGAACCCCTAATTATCACACTGTTCAGAATGTGTATAATTAAATCAATGTGTAATTTGACAACAATGTGCCCTTTTTAAAATGGAATGTTTCAATTACGTTTATTATATTCAGCAGATGCCATCCAACGCATGATACAAAAACTGTTTTATAATAGCACTGCTGCATTACAAATTTCGCAAAAGATTTACCTTATAGTTCACTCACTGCTCAGTTCAACTGCTGTACACTTATTGCCGGCCACATAAAAGTACAGTACTACTATAAAAGTACACACTCCTGATTTTACAATTGTATTTTTATTGCTTACATTATTTAATATATTTTTGGCCAGTTTACAATATTGTTTCGTTTTTTTATTGATTTATATTGTTTATTTATATGTGTATTAATATTAAGATTGAAAGATTGATGTAGTATTTGTACAGATAAACGTTTATACAAAATATACTCTTTATTTGAAAAACATATTTCCCAGAGCAGAGTTTACAACTTATATTTATTATACAGTATATTTCCCTCTATTTTTAAGCTTTTTCATGGTGTCACTAATCAAGCATGTTGACAGGCATATCATTAGTCAAATAATCATAACATATAGCAAAAAAATGACCAGTAGAGTATTAGTGTTACTGTACTACTGGCTGATCCTTCAACTCATAATCAGCCCAAGTAATGTCTCCCAGCATGCTATATTGATCCTCTTATAGCATTAGCCTGTGTACATCTAGGAACTTGTTTCTCTCTTTTACATAGACCTCTTTTTGACTACTCTTCTTTCGGCAGACAGCGGTCACAGGTGCTCGCAGTCATCAGAAGATGACATGTGGTTCACAGCACAAGAGCTGACCTGCTCCCAGCCTTGAACCTGTGATTTGTTACACTCCTACACCTTTGCTCTACAAGCACTGCACCTCCCCAAGTGTCAAGTTGCAAGCTGTTAGCCTTTTATTGGGAGTTTAGGTGCACTGATAAGTTACTTAAACCTGAGTTCCCCCTTATTAAGCTCATCAAACTCAAATGGCTGTATCCCCTTTTGAGTGAATGGAACCCGTAATTACTGATGTTTTACAAGCACCTTCCAAGCATTCCCCACTGATGTAATGTGTTATGCCTGGTCTAAAGATGTATAGATACAGGTGCTGGGTTACTAGGTTAAAATAGGCTTGTGTGGTTTGCAGAGAGATACTCTCTATAGATCTGTGTGTGTTAGTGTGTGTCTGCGAGAGAGAGTTCTAAACAAATTTTAGGTAAGCTTCACTATTATCGTCTATCCTAATTTGTGGAATTATTGCATTTGCTGTTTTAAGGTTGTTTTTGATCAGTTAAATGTGGCTCTGTTAAACTGGTTTACTTCAGCATTTTTTGAATGGTAGTGCATCTAATTCTGCAGCTTTTTTTGCTGCACACATGAATGAAAACTCAAATCATGTGGCTTGTCAAGGAGAGTTGTACTGTTATATGCTGCTAAGCATGCAGACATTTGATTTCCATGCAGGCAAATTACATACAGGCAGATTTCCTTTGGCTCACCTTTGAAAGGGCTCAAGTCATGTCTTGAGATACTAGAATATCATACTTGTGTGCTATTTTTGACCTTTTCCAGTGAGCACTTGCAGCACCTGGAAGACCACAACAACTGATTAGTATCAACCCTACACTCAAAAACATTTTTAGAACTAAATAAAAATCTCTTAGGAACTAATATGTACCCCTTAAGGCCCATTCACACTAAGCACGATAACTAAATGAAAGAGGGGCTGTAAACCATAAAATAATTCTCCAGTCTTTTATAAATGGGTCCACGAGAATAATGCAGGCAATACACAAAGAGATGAAACTTTTCTGACTTTTATTATATTAGTTCTAAAATCATTCTCAATACTCATTAGAATCACTTTTTTTCCAGCTGATGAATGATTCAAACATTGACAGCCAATCAGAATCCATCCTGCTACAGCAAACTTTAGAATTTAAAGCGACAGACACGCGTACATTTACAGTAAACAGACGATTTGGTTCCCTGGTGTGGACACCAATATTGTTATATTTATAGTTATCTTTTTGGTTATGATTCATGGTGTGAATGGGCTTTAAGGTACCAGTGTGTAAACTTTGAAAAGGTAGTGCCCCTTGTAACAATTTCTGTACCTTTTATTTCTGAGAGTGAAAGTGTATTCACACACACACCACATTTTTTCTCAGAAATGTGAATCTAATTACTTCCCTTTTCGTCATGTTTGCATAAATTTTTGTAAGGTTACCCAAAGAAGTGTGAGTGATTGAGTGCAGACAAGTGAAGAGTTAATTTGCAAAAACATATTACTCTATTATTATTATTATTATGTACCAGAATCCATTTTTTAAATTATGTTATCATTGTGTTTTATAGTGTTAGTTGGCTGTTTTTTGAAATTATTTTTTAACCAATCAGAATAAACCAACTGCAGTTTATTAATTGGATTACACAGTGAAAAACAATTTTTTTGAAAATTATTATAATATTAGAAAATGAATTGCATCTGTTTTTGCAAATGAACTCTTCATGTGTATCCCACTGTATGTGAAAGAACAGAAGTGCTGTGCTGGCACTGCTTACTAAAACCGTTGGCTTGTGGTCTGGGACCCTCAGATCTACATTTTCTTTCTTCCTCCTTTACATGACAAAAATTACGAAGCTGTGAATTCACAATAATGTCAAAGTAATACTGAAAGACACAGCTTTTGATGCTCTATCGATTACGCAGATCAGCAGTTTTTGCATTTTTATTATTTTCTTCCATTATTACTACTTATTTAGTGACATCAGCACTCAAGCTGCATTAATTCAACAAGACTGTGTCAAACCTTCTCGAGCATACTTGAGATAAGGCATCTTGAGCTTTAGTGGAAGAAAGACATCTGACCAAAAGGGAATTAACATGCCCAGATTACTTTCTCTTTAAATCATATTTTGACATTTTCATTGTGGTCTCTAATGTTTGGATCCCATGCGTCTTTTTTTAGTCTAAACTGGAAGTTAAAGTCTTATGAAATGTGTAGCAAGTGTTCTTTTTATTTTATCGCACTGAAAATCCCACTCGCTTTTCACACTAGAGTTGAGTGAGAGGATGTGGAAGATACTAAGAAACTGTACTGACTCTTTTAGTCATTCAGGAGGGATTCTGAAAAATTTAGGAAGAGCAATTGGACGTGTTAAGCCACTGTGGTTGGAAGTATTATGTGTGTTTTTTAAACTATGGGTACTTTTTGGAAAACAGACTCTCACATTCTCACTAGTTTATTACTAGTTTAGTTTTTGTTTGCCAATCATGTACATAACATGTAAATAAATGCATCAGTACCATTGCCAATGCATTTTATATCATGCATTGTATCTGGTAAGATTTTGTAAAGCATTTTAAAAAACAAAAAAGCTGACTCTTTATTGTTGTTACCCTTTCAGTCGAATCACTTTGGCGTTACATATGGGAACTCGCCAGAGAGACCAATTGCCTTTGAGCTTCAAATAAAAGGCCAATGAGAATTGGTGTTCACTTGATTGCATTCAGATGCACCTCATCACTACGTGAGTATAAGAGGGCATGAATGCAGTGCACTTGCAGCTTTTCACTTCGGAGCATTCGCCGTTCCTGAGCTGGAGATCTCTCGTATGACAGCTAGCACTGGGCGGCTGTCAGCGGATCCTACGAGTTGGTAGCTTTTTTTCAAAGCTGGCTGTGCCAACTTTTTGCATTCGAGCGAGCAAAGACCTATTGAGTGCACAGAGTTGCTGCGAAAGGTCTTTCCTGGGCAATCCAGGAGAAAAGAGCAATTTCTTGCGGTTTGTGAAGCGTTCTCGTTCCAACCGTGCGTTTCTCGGTGCGGGTGTTTCCTCACCTCGTTGGACGGCACGATCGCTGCCTCACGTGTCTGGGCCGAGAACATGCTGAGTTCAAAGTTCAAATTACCTGGCGGTCTCTCAGGTCGAGCGTGCTGTCTTGGTGCATTTATGCTTCGGCCTGCCGAGGCCAGTCACAGCTACCGTCCGAGGCATGTAGGCTTTCGTCCGCTCTCGTGGGCCGGGCTTATTGTCCAGGAGGAGGCAGACCCGGCCTTAGAGTTGTTGTGTCCTGTACGTGCTTTGCACCTCTATACTGACCGCACTCGGAGCATCAGCCGCTCCCAGCAGCTCTTTGTTTGCTATGGTGGTCAGCAGAAAGGGAATGCTGTCTCCAAACAGAGGTTGGCTCATTGGGTGGTTATAGCCATCTCCCTGGCCTATCTATACCAGGGAGAGCCATGCCTCTTAGGACTGAGAACTCACTGGGAACTCACTATGCTCCTACTGGGACTCCTTCGTCCAGTAGGTTGTGGTTACAAATCTCAATTTTCCAGTCATCCAGAAGTGTGTTTCCCTTCAATTATATCCATAATCTTATCGATATATTGAACGTTCTTATTCCACTTGCAGAAACTATGTGTTTAAATTATGTGCTCTGCTCCCCCAACCACACGCCTTCAGTACAACTGGCAGCCTTGTGGGGCCCACAATTTGTCCCCCAGGGTGTTGGGAAGGTTACGTGCAGACTCCTGTGCTGACAAACTTGAAAAATAGCTCACCTGTCGGCGGGGGGTCTCCGCGTTATGCGGCCTCAAGGGTCGTGGCCTGTTCCATGGGTGTTCCCATATGTAACGTCGAAGTGATTCAACTGAAAGGGTAACGTCTAGGTTACAAACATAACCCACATTCCCTGAAGGAGGGAACGGAGACGTTACACTTTAGTGTTATGACTCTGAGGTTGCGCTGATGCCGGCTCGTCTCCTCAGTGAAAACCTGCAAGTGCACTGCATTTATACCCTCCAATACTCACGTAGTGATGAGGTGCATCTGAATGCAATCAAGTGCACACCAACATTCATTGGCCTTTTATTTGAAGCTCAAAGGCAATCGGTCTCTCTGGCAATTCTCTTGTAATTACTCGTGCTCTTCCATGTAATTATTTTTATATTTATTTAATGACTCTTGAGTTTAAGATTAAAAGTCTGGGAAAAGTTGCTTAAAAAGTAGCAAAGATAAATGATGAAATCTGTTAGATTAAATACAAATCAAGTGGCCATCAGCCGTGTGTGTGTGTGTGTCAGTATGTCAGTTTCCTTTTCTGTTTCTGTCTCCGACAAGCTTTATAGGCTTTTCTATGGCAACCAGTAGTTATGAAGTTACTTATTGATCATTTCTTCTTTAACAGCTCTCATTCCTCTCATTCCTGCTGTTTCTACACCTCGCATGTCCAGACAGCGCAATTTCACTTTCTTCTCGTTCTCTGACGGGTTCGCTGCTCTATTTTTAACATCCATTCACTGCATGTACTCAAGTCTGTATTTGTAGGTTCCTGAAGTTTTAAAAAGTGCACCGAACTTGAGTTTTCTCGGGGAAAATTGGGCTTTTAGGCAGGTATGTTTGACTTTATTTGAAGTGTATGTGTGCAGAATTGTATATACAGTACAGTTGTATTTGTCATTGCTGAACTGGACCATCTGATGTAAAGCGCTGATGGCAAAACTATGAAATGCTCAGTTTGTCTTGAATTCATTTAAAAGCTAACAGGTGTGATTGAATAGGTTTCTCTAGACTGATTTGATGGCAGGTCAGTAATGGGTTAAAATAGTCCAGACACTGAAACTGTAACACACAGTACCATAGACACCTGTTTCCCCTTACATACACATACACTAGACCCTAACACACGGGAACATGATCTTGTGCAGTCAAACAAGTGTGTGAGGTTCAAAATAAGCTTCACAAAGGACCTGTTAATAGATCAGCAGACACACCGCATACCAGTCTAGCTAAACATCTGACGCTCTTCTCCCAGAACACTATCAAGGTTCAAATTAAGAGCTAATGAAGATAATTTGGCTATTAAAGCACAGTTTGTGATGGGTCTCATAAATGTCGCTGATATGCTTCTCATTTGGCTGAGGCCCTTCCTCTCAGACAGACAACAGTTTGCTTTCAAAGTCCAAGTTGCTCAGCCACATTCATTGACATTTTCTTTGTTTACAGAACTAAATTATAGTCCTCTCCTGATGCAGCTGAAAACATTTGAGCAATTTAAAAACGAAAGTGCTTGTTTGACCAAATCGAATAAATAATCTAACTAAAATACTGAGATGAAGGAATATTTATATAACACGAATAATCCATAGAAAAAAAGTATTTGCATAACATATGTATGTGTGCTGTGAGTGTATATTAATTATGTACATGAATAAACACTTTTTTTTGAAAATGTACATATAATTTGTATTTAAAATAAATATAGTTATTATATAAACATAAACACGCATTTGTGTGTGTGTGTGTATACCTAATAAATATACACAGCATGCAGATATGTTATGCATTTTATTATGCAATTAATCGTGATTAATCATTTGACAGCACTAATTTGTACTTTTATTTGTATTAATGCGTTATATGTGTTATTGTATACTATTAAAAGTATTAATGTATGAATTTTTTTAGTGACCTATGTTTTTCTATCTTATCTCATATTCAAATTATATAAATCTTTGCTTACAGAACTAAACTGTAGTCTTGTCCCGACACCTAAAACTTTTCAGAAATTTAAAACCAAGTCTACTTGTTTGTCCCCTAAAACCCCCCAAAATATTGAATAAAGCCCCATATTATATTTTCCACCGATCTATTATAGATCAGTGTATATTTCTCTTTTTTGTGACCCGAATTAAGCATCATAATAAAGACAGTTTAAACTAACCACTAAAGGTTTGTGATATATTTTTTATATTTAAAAGCTAGGAAAAAGATGCAAATAATGACAGTATGTTTTAACAGTATATTTGTTGATTCACTGACCGTTATTGATCTCAACAGAAGCTGAGTAGCCTACCGTTGCTATGGTTACCACCTTGCAGTTGTTTAGTGCATTCGGACTTGTAATCTGACTTTAGTAGTTATTGGGAAAATTATGTTTGGAAAAAAAACCAAAACTGCTGAAATGTGTATTAATGAATTTAAATATTTTTTGTTTAGTAATATGCAAAATATTTCTAAAAAAAAAAGATGCACATGTGTTTTCACTTTGCTGTTCACAGATGAGCATACAAACTCTGTGATGATCATCTGCAACGAGTTTGTGTTTATTAATGGTGATATAATATGAAACAGAAGAGGAATGGATATATCACAGATATTTGCGTCCATTCAGCTTTAAGAGCTGTGATGTTGCTGTCCACCTAATCCCAAGAAAATAATCCATTTGCTGGACAAATTAAATGAATGAATGAACATCCCCATTAAAGCCACTTTAGCCTTGGTCTTAATGGGGCCCAAGAGAGCCCTGCACATGTTGCGTTATTGTGTACGTTGTCTGTAAAGCGTTTCAGATTAACTAGGAACAGCGCAGCGAAAACAATAAGTCAACAGACAATGCTAAGACTAACTTTACTCAGCTAGGTAGTCGTTAATCATTGATGATTTAAAGTAATATGCTATTAATTCCCCCATTTTGGCATTATTTCATGTGCATAAGCGTTGATTACAGGGAATGCATTACCGTGAGGCTCTTGGAACTCAGTAAAAGGGTGAATGACACATCTGTCCTCTTGTTCCTCCTGTGCTTTAATGTAATCACTTCACAGAGCACTTCATTCTGTTTATACTGTGCACAATATGTCTGTGTGAGTGCGTCTGTATGTCTGGTCTAGGGTTCAGTGAGTTTAAACACTTAACCTTCGTACTGCCATGTTCTCTGTAATATGTGTGATGTTTAGAGATGTTCCAGCCTATTTGATGTGTGTTATATATAAACCTTTTCTGAATGGGCTAAATTTTGTCTGAGAATGAGAGTGCGATTATCATATCACAAAGGTTCTGCCTTGTAATTATTATAAACTACAGTATTATAATTAAAAAGTGCAAATGGCTAATATGTTATTAATAAGCATGTTAACAAGAAGTAGATAAATAAATAAATACATGGTTTGTGTGTGTGTATATACTGTATATATATATATATATATATATATATATATATAAATATGTGTGTGTGTGTGTGTACACTCAGACACACACACAAATACATATATTTACAAGCCACACATTTATTTATATGGTACATTATTTATTTCTATAATAAATCCATCTATTATATTAATATTATATTACAATATGAATTATATAATAATATAATATATGCAAATATTAAGTACTAATAATTTAAACATCTAGGGAAGAAAACTTTTCTCTGTGCACTTGCAATAATGTGAAAGATGCAACTAATTAATTAAATAAATAAAAAAAGAATATGTCATTTATTTTCATGTGCATCCTAAACAAAACACAGACTGCCTGTAAGTGTTCATGTTTTCTTTGTGAGTTAGTGTTACAGGCTCATAGCCTCTAGGCCTAATGCACCTTTCACAAGCGCAGAGTTGTCATGGCAACCAGAGGTTATTAGTAGGTGTGGCAGCGGTTGAGTCGGTTGCTATTGTTACCTGCACAGGAAGTTTGATGCTCACATTCTCTTCTCAAATATGAATCTGCACCAAATGCATCATGTATTCATTCCTGTGTGTTGATTGTTATTCTTTTCTGACCTTTTCTTTTCAAGGGAATAAATCATCTTGGTTGGAAGTTGGTTTAGGGTATTTTAGTGACCAAGGTATTTATAGATGTCATGAGGGCGACTCTGGAGGCTTTCTCTAACTTGATCAGATATGCAACAGCAGATGGTATGCAAACACACACACACACACACACACACACTCACATCAGCTCACACACAGGCATTTACGCAGGCCTGAGTCACTGTCTCTGTTAGCTCACATAGACTGACCTTTTAATCAGGGTTTAGACTAATGAAACTGAACACACAAACAGACACAAATTCTGTTCTGACCAGTATAGTCAATTTTAACCTTTGGCTGCGCAAGTAATTTGTCTTCATATTTTCTTTACAGAAATTCAGAAATTATGTACATTTATATTTTATTTCACGGTAACTATGTACATCAAGATATAGTTATTATTTTTTAAAAGGTCTTTATGAGTCCAACATTTCTAAAACCATTGAAATTGGTCTTGTTAACTGTGTCAATATCACAAAAAACAAATGCCATAAATAAAAAAACTAAAAAAAACTGAAGCTAACTGAAGACAAGTAGACAGTGATTAAATAAGAATAATAAACTTATTACAAGCAACAGGAGAAAAAAGCTAGAGTAGAACAAATAAATACGAAATGCTATCTACATTTTTTATAAAGTAATCAAGTGTATAAAAATACTAAAATATTTATATATATATATTTTTCTTATTGCAGTTGCAAAATTATTATTATTATTAATTATTTAGTCGAGCTGTAAAGATGTTCTCTTCTGTTTGTTTGATTAACATGACTTAAAGACAGCAGGGATATTAGACTGCTGTCACTTTAAGGGCTGGCCAAATCCAATATACTCAGATGTCTGGTTTCACTTAAGAACTAATTTTGTGTTTACGAGGATACTTCCAAAGACACCATTTTGGCCAATGAAGTGGCAAAAATATCTCAATATTCTATGAGCACGGTCTTCATGTGCATGCATCTCGGTCTTTCGGTCACAGACTTTTTTGATTGTGTTACAACGGCTTAAAATGGGTTGTTTTTAAACAGCAATGCTTAAAGCATGTGCAAATGACATGTTTTTGTGTCACATGACACAACGTTGAGTTTTGTGAAACTCATAATCATTTATTGGAGGGGAATCTGGTGCTGAATCCATTGAACTGTCGTTGTGTATATTTCGTGTCCATATTTATTACGGTGCTCTGTTGGACCTTTAACTGGGGTAGTTTGTTTTTATATGAGGTTAGTGGATTTTCCTGGACAAACTCTCTCCCTCGTTACTGGCAGGATGGAATAGTTTACCCAAAAAATCCTTTTTTTTTAATGCAACTTCAAAAAGGATAGTTTGCAGAATGTTCACTCTGCTCTTCTTGTATAATGAAAGTGAATGGTGACAAGAACGATCAAGATCCACAAATAACAAAAAAAAAACACCTTAAAAGTACTATTAGCTCATTTGACTGCTGTGATATAATCAATGGCTTTTAAAAATCTTTTGAATAATAATTTACTAGTTGCTCACAAATAATCTCATCTTGCATATTCATAAATGAACTTCTCTAGAGGAATTAAAGGGACAGTTACACTAAAAGGAAAATTACCCCGTGATTTACTCACCCTCAAGCCATCCGAAGTACGTTCAGACAAATAAAATAAGGACATGACATGTGGCCAGGGATAGTTTCCCATACTGGGAATTAGTGCTCTGCGTTTAAACCATCCAAGTGCATACACACAGCAGTGAGAAGTGAACAACCAAGCACACACACGGGTAGCAGATGGGGCAACGGTGCCTTGCTGAAGGGTCTTGAAGGTAGGGAGAGCGCTGGTTATTCACTCCCCTCACCCACAATCCCTGCCGGACCTGGGACTCAAACCCGCAACCTTTGGGTCCTCCTACGTCATCCGCCGGAGCGTCACTCTCTCATGAACGTGTACGATAGTTACAAAGTTTTACATTTTCGGGTGAACTATCCCTTTAAGTATTGAAGAGTTTTCATTAAGTTACTTTACATTTTTTAGAATCCTCACACGACCAAGTTATCAAGTTACTTGAAAGACAGCACAGCAAATTGTGTAGACTACTTGATTTATTTTTATGGTTCTTTTTAGTACATGCTGGTCACTATTCAGTATTCTCTTATCATCTTCATCGGTGGTCTGTCTACAGAAAAAAAAGAACATCATAAGATTTCAGAATGACAGCTTAACGGCTGAAGTATTCCTTTATAGCAAAAAGTACACTTTTATTGATTCACTCTTTTTATGTGCACCATTAGTCAAATTTTTGTCAATAGGTCGAGCGTAAAAAAGGCTTGTTTTCTCCCAGGATGAGAAGACCTACATCTGAAGAGGACTGAGCCTGGAATGTGTGTGTGTGTGTGTGTTTCTGTTGCATAAGGTCAGCTGGCACCAGTCCCTCCCTACTGTCGGGACTGCTATATCCTCGCTGGCCATAAATATGCTTTTATTCATCCACTCGTAGAGAAAGCAAGCGATCAGAAGGGAAATGTGGGGGGGGGGGTTGATTTGGCGTAGGCTCATCATATTAGCCTTTATAGCTGGAGGGATGAAAGAGCGAGGAATGCTCTTTTGGATATCTGCTTGAAAGTATTTGCACAGTGTGAGTGACGCGACAGCTTCGGGGCTGTCTGTGTGCGGCTGTGAATAAATGCACACACAGATGGTGGCCCTTTTGAACATTGCCCCCTTAAGAAAACTACCCTCTGCCCTTCTAGCAGTCTGTGAAATGTCGGATGAATGTTTTTGTGTGCCAGTTCACTCTGTATAAACTTCACATCATCAGATGACACCGCATACAAATGCATCTCTGCCATCTAAAACAGTTTAGGTAACATTGTCTTCGCTTATGCTTATCTGTTCCACTTCGCAAGCACTTACACACACAAATGTTTATGTTTTTCAATCTATCACATGAGATCACGCACAGACTTCCCATCCTCGCCTCATTAACATCTGTCGCACATGGTTTTCTACATGGATTCCCTCTTATCTTACCGTGACCTCTGTTGAACGAGAGCTCGGTCTCTGTGAGATTACGTAATCCTGCTCGTGGGGTCTAATCCTGACTGGCTTGCGAAAGTCAATTGTGTTGAAAATGTGCAAAAATCTGTTCCTTTGGGATTCACGGCAAAGCCCCATACATGGCCAAAGGGGAGGGTGTCGATCGAGTTCTCAATAGCCGATCAAAACATTATTTGGTTTTCTTGCTGATGGTGTTTTGTTCAAATTAAAAGTTCCTATAGCTACCAGGCTCCTAAGTTATCTATAGCTGAGGGTCCTGGCTGATCTTATTCATAGAATGAAAATGAATTGCACTTTGAATGAGGTGGAGGAGAAGAAACTGCACGCAAACTGCTGTTTGATTTTCACCACATCATTGACTTGGCAGTATAATATATTGGCGATTAACCGCTCAGATCATTGTGTCGTAAACAAGCTGGTCTTCATCTTTTAGTGAAAACTAGACATACTGTGCTCTTCATTTCGGATGTTGAATGTGACGATTTATTTCACATGTGTATTGCCACATGGATCTCTGGAGAAAAAAATATAAATAATAAATAACGCTTGTCTCTTACACAACTCTGATTCTAACAATTTGAAATAAACCACATCTTGTAAATAAAGTTACCAGCCAACTGGCTAATCATTTTATTTGCTTTTGTTGCTCAAAATTGTTTAAGATGAGACAAAAATATTCATACTGTTTTCTCCCTCTCTCCGTCTACCAATTGCTCAGGATTTCCGGGTTTCCTCTCCAGAAGTTCCTGTTCTTAGATGGTAACAGAGAGCTTGAGATAAGAGGTAAGCTAAATTTCTGCATATGTGCATGCTATTGACGGCCTTGTTTTGATGGTATTATAATTGTGATGTGCTTATTGTTATTTTTTGCTGCTGTTTTTATGCTGTTTGTACTGTATATGCGACAATGGGAATTAGTAGAAAGCTAAAACTATTACCTTCAGTTAGGGCTGGGCGATATATATTGAACGATATCTTATGCGCATCTCGTTAGTAAAGCCACGGCTTATTCACAGAGCCGTAGATCACTGAGAAGCTGCGCCATTGAATCACCTGTATCACCACTGATCTACGGCTCTGTGTATAAGCTGGCGTTCCTTTTGAAAACAGCTGGTGGAGATTTACCGCTAATCAAAGAATCGGCTTTACTGACGAGAGGTGCATAATATATTGTTCGATATATATCGCCCAGCCCTACCTTCAGTTACTGAAGTTATAAGGGGTGATAAGTTGATTGGCTGTTCACATTGCAGCATACACAATTTAATTTCATATAGGAACCTCAGAAACCATGAATGTTGTGTTAGATTTTATTAAATAACTAACTGCATTTTTTATAATTTGCATATATTACAAATTATACAATTAAATACTACCACCAATACTAATAATAAGAAAATTAAGCATGCAACAATTTGGGCATGTTTGGATATACAATACCATGTATTGCACGTAAGAACCAAGACAGATACTAGACGAAGCGTAATTTAGTCATAAAAATATGTGACCCTGGACAGCAAAACCACAGTCGTAAGTGTTAATTTTCTGAAATTGAGATTTATACATGCTCTGAAAAGCTGAATAAATAAGCTACCCATTGATGTATGATTTGAATGGATAGGGCAATATTTGACTGAGATACAACTATGAAAATCTGGAATCTGAGGGTACAGAAAAATCTAAATGCTGAGAAAATCACCTTTAAAGTTCTCACATGAAGAT
>JAUCMU010000027.1:10384681-10415608 GCA_032275025.1 Enteromius treurensis | reverse complement strand
GCTTGTAATTTAAGAAATATATATATATATATATATATATATATATATATATATATATTTAAATAGGTATACAGCCTCTTCTGGTTTGCTGTTTTGTTATTGACCTAAATCATTCTTTGAAAATTGAAAAAAAAAAAGGTTTTGCAAATTCATGTCAGCATAACATAACAATAATAAAAAACACTGAAGTACAGGAATAAAATGGTTTTAAGATGAGAAACATATATAATAGTGCATAGGTCCAGAATATACATGTAACACAAAAAATAGGATACATTCCTTGTAAAAGAAATTACATAAATAAAATACATACTATTAAATTACAAAAAAAAAACTTACAAAGTAGAATTTGAATATAAAAAAACATATAAAGGAAAAATATTTTTAGATGTCTTGAAGACATAAGCAAAATAAAAACAGAAAAGATAATCTCTTTCTGTCTTTATGCTCCTCAGTCCCATTCAGAAAAGTTTTCAAGCTCTTGAAGCCACTGCTTCTCCACCTTCACAAAGAGAGATTACAAAACAGTTAGTATATGCATTGTACTGTATAGACATATATTTTTTGTGTGACTACATATCGGTTTGAACAAGTAGCATACGGTAATCATTTTAGAATTATCCACCTGTTCATTTCGCAGTTTAGTCAGACTGAGCACTGAGGGTTTGTCTGCGATCATTCTAGCTGGCTGACTTTGAGGAAGCTGTATTGGGGACTGGGAACTTCTCTGAATGTTTGCTGCCTCAAAGATGTTGTTCATGAAGGTGTCTGTATTCTCAGATATCGCCTCTGAACACTGCCTTTTCTTAGGGCTAAAGCTTGAGTGTTGAAGTTCAGAGTACACCCTCTTAGAAGACAGTTCTGGTGGATTTTCAAACTCTAAAAAAGGACATTTAAAAAAATATAACAAACTCAGCCAACACTATTAATGATTTCTGTGGCTCTTCAAAGCCAATAACCCCCAAAACATGAAATGAGAACAATTATAATGACAACATTCCCAGAATCAGATCATTTCTAAGAAGTATTATTGTATGAAGGCTATTAAAAACGTACCTTCTTCCCAGCCATCAAGACTACTCTGTTCAGCGCTAACAGCCACCACCACCTAGTGAGGACATTAAAATCACATTCAAATGTTAAATCATGAAATCAGAAATGAAATAATCAAAAAGAAGCTTTCCAAAAGCACCTTTTCCTTATTACACCTGCGCCTTGGAGTAAAGCGCCCATCCACGATGCTTTGAAGTGACTGCTTTAGTGAGGTATGTAACTCGCTGGTGCTCTTGACCTAAAACAAAGTCAGTTTTAAAACGTTTTATACAACTTTCACAAGATGGCAAGCACTGTTCTTGAGAATAAGAAGTGAAATGACACATACAATAGGGTGTTTTGGAAACCAGTTTAAATTATAGCCATATATTATACCTTCATGCTCTCAAAACACGCTCTTCGAAACTCTCCACTGCTGCTGCTGGCAATTATATCGTTCAGTGATTTCAACACAATCGGTAAGGCAGAATCCAACCTCTGTCTGGCCTGAAGTACACACAGAAAAGACGTATATGGTTCAGTGGTCTTTAAACAATGAGTAATGGCTATACAGTCACTATTGTTCCATGTATATGTGTTCAAAAGCTTTGGGTCAGTAAGATTTCAAAAAATGTTTTGAAAGACTTCTCTTGTTCACCAAGGATGCCTTTATTTGATAAAACAACTGTGAAAACAGAAAGGTTGTTACATTTCATTACATTTTACATTTATTCATTTAGCAGACGCTTTTATCCAAAGCGACTTACAGGTGAGCAGTTGGGGGAACGGTGCCTTGCTCAAGGGTCTCACCTCGGTCGTGGTATTGAAGGTGGAGAGAACGCTATTCACTCCCACCACCCACAATCCCTGATGGACCTGAGACTTGAACCCACAACCTTTTGGTTACAAGTCCAACTCCCTATCCATTAGGCCACGACTGCCATTATCATCTAAAATAACTATTTATCATTTTAATGGACAAAACATTAGCAGTCATTACTCTTCAAGGTCACATGATCTTTTAGTAATCGTTCTAATGTGCTGATTTGGTGCTCAAAACACATTTTTATTATTATCAATGCTGAAACAATATATTTTTTTTTCTTTTTCAGATTTCTTTGCTAAATAGAAAAGTCTAAAGATCACCATTTCTTTAAAATATAACTCTTTCTGAATAGAAAGTCATCCCTGTCTTTAATCTTACCGACTTACCGAAATGTTTTACATTTAGAAATAAAGTCAGCAGATGAATCTTACAGCATGTTTTTGCCGAAATCTTTTCAGTGTGTTTTTCATGGTAGTTTGCAGCGTCGCCCTCACATTATCTCCGTTGTACCAAAAAACTGCATCCAAGTGTCTCTCAAAAGCCTCTTCACTGCCTGACACGTTTTAAAAGCAGAATTTCAAAATATTATGAACCATCTCAAGATTTCTGTATGATCGGGAAAAGCCAATGTGACTCACTTATGAAGTCTGAGATCTGGGAGCGGAAGGGGTCAGTGTACTGAATGAAAATGAAGACAGTCAGGGTCTGTTCTACAGCATGGCTCCATTCTGACTCAATGTCCTGCTCTGCACCACTACTACATCTTGTTTCCTGGCTGAAGTCGGTCTCAACAGAGAATTCTACATCAGAACAAAGAGATCCTATGAAGAAAAAAGGCAGAATTAAATAATATATAGACATGCTGGAAAACTGTCTTAACATCTCTAGCCCCAAAGCCAAAAGTGATTTGTAACACAGTGGTTTTCATGCTTTGCAGCGAGGCTTCCATCCATAAAATTATAACACATAGAGGGAATTTTCCCTCAGTTTCCCCAATTTCTTCCCATTTAGGCCTGTAATTTACCCTGGATGTTTTGTGCTTCCATACAACAGACTACAGAAAGGCCGAGATCTGCCCAGGAAAGTGAATTAGCCAGACTCTGGAGGAAACTCGTCTGCGTTTGTTGCATTAAAGGCATGCCACATGGACTGTACACTAACATGTGCGATGAATGTTAAGGATAACATTATTTAAAAAAATATATTTTTTATTCATAAATATGAAAAATAATAACATAATGAATCTCATGTGCACGCACTTAAATTTTAATAACAATAATTATGTAAACATTACAAAGGATATCCGTATGCATGAGAGACGAGTGGGCCAATTGGAATACAGATCCATACAAGGAGCAAGTGTTGCCATGGTAGCCATGCTCATTTCCCCACACAGTCCGGCCTCTATCATGTCAGTGGGAAGCACACAGCTCAGAGTGTTTCCGAATACTGGGTGCATTTGTGGACAGGACGGGAGACACCGTACAGAGAATGGACTCCTTAAAAATAAAATCATAGAAATAAATTAAAACAGAGATTTTTTTAGATGGTAAAACTCAATGACCAGTCTGAGGTGTTCATTTAGGTTCTATATAAGAAACAATTGCAGGAACTGACTGTCCGTATGCAGCAGTGTCCATAGTAATGCGGTGAGCCATCGCTGAAACTTTATTTCCTTTCCCTCCTTCACTATAAAAGAAAAATTAAAGCAATTACACCCAAAATGTTCTTAAAAATAGAAAAGAGTGGGTTTAATTAGTAGACCTGTTAGACATCATTTACTTGCAGAGAAGAATAAAAGCAAGAATAAAAGAATGAGAAAAAGCTTAGACTTTTATTATTATCATCTACACTACCGTAGATGATATGTAAATCTTGCTGTATAGTAAGATTGTTAATGCTCATAAAGTCTGCATTTATTTGATAGAAAAGTATTATTGTTATAATAATATTTTGGACAATACATTTTCTAATATAATTTAAATGTCTGCGTCACATGATCCTGCAGAAATCATTCTAATGTGCTGATTTGGTGCTCAATAACCATTTCTTCCTGTTATCAGTGTTGACAGCAGTTGTGCTGCTTAATATTTTTGTGGAAACCATGATACATTGTTTTTTTTCATGTCTAAAGGGACAGTATTTAATGCTATTTATTTGAAATAGCAATATTTTATAGCTTGATAAATGTCTTTACAGTTTAATGTATTATTTCTGAATTAATACAAGTATTAATTTCCTAAAACTTTTAAATACATGTTTATTTAAACAACCTGAACATTTTCTTGTGTGTCCCTGAATCTGTCCGAATCTCAGATATGATTTTCACCTGTAATAGATCAAAAGGCAGAACTAGACCTTCACTCACAGTTAATTAAAAATTCTAAGTACGCAACAGTTTTATTACAAATATACACATTTACACAAATCACATAAAAGGATAAATGTTTTTGGTTTATGTCAATGTAACTGCATTGGTCTTACCTGTGCAAGAACCAAACTGAGTCTGTGCAGACATTTTTGGATCTTTGACAGTTCAGCCTCCACTGACTGACTAGTAGCCTTTTTAGCATTTCAGAAATTAAGATAAACAAATATACATAATTAATATATATATAATGTATAATTACTATGTGAAAACCATAGTTGCCATACTACAAATATATTCAGAATATCAGAATTAGTCACATATGACCTTTAAGGAATGAAGATAAAAACAAGTTGAACAAAATATGCGAAAGTATATGAAATATACAAGCACAATATATGAATATATTGTGTCCTGCTCTCAAACACACATTTCATGATATATTATTTAGTCAGAAGGCACTCACATGGAAAGAATAGGTAAAAAACAAAGACCCAAAATTTTCAGTAAACCTCTGAAGTTCTTCCTGATGGATACATTTGCAGGGATGGACCTCTAAATAAAGACCTTCTATAGCCTCTGAAAAAGATAAAATAGAAACAAGAAAACGTGAGTCTGAACATATTTACAATTACAATCAATAGTTTTTAGACAAGTACGTTACACACTCACCTTTTAAAGCCGACTTAGAAATGGTCTTACACCAAGCACCAGCAGCAGATACTGTAAATGAGAACATTTGTCGTGGTGAATTAAATATGAATTTAGCCATATAACACGCTTACAGAACTAACGTTACAGAATCAATGTTATACCGGTTAAATTCGCGGGAGATTCAGACAGCGCTCTCGCGACGACCATCAGACCTCCTGAACGTTTACACTCTCCATGAACCAACGCCAATAAACACCTCAAAACCTGCAGTTAAATAAAGTTAAAACAATCATACGAGCGACATTCAGTGGCTGACAAACACTAAGAAAACGCTAAGCAAACCCTGAAATGAATATATGTTGAACAAAACATTAGAAAACATATTATGGATTTTAAAAACACTATGTTGAACACACCTGTCGTAATTTACAGTACATTTTCAATCCCAATAACGGTCATCTTCGTCTGAAAGCCCCTCGGAAAAGTTCGCATCCGCTCCACGAGATGGCGCGAAAGCCTGCAGAAAGAGGCACTTCAGACACCGCACTGTCACGTACTTTTTAGTGCTGCCCAGCACATGTAAATAGGGAAGCGTCTGTGCATTTCTGTTATCGTTTTCGTAGTCGACATAGCCTTTACCCTCTAACTGTGCAGGATGAGTGCGCAGCAGATGCTGAAAGTGTTCGTCACGAGACGCATTCCGCAGGAGGGCATGAAAATACTCCAAAAAGCCGGGATGTATGAAACTTTTCTTTTTTTGTCTTGTTTGCATGCATTATATACAGTTTTGCGTGTATAAATGTCTGAGATGCTTTCCCTGGAGTGTTAATAAGGTGAAGTAGCTCGTGTAAATAACTACGGTGGCCACGGTGTTCATGAACAGCGCGCGTGTGAACCTCAAGGAACTTTGGAGGAAGACAGTTTGACCTTAGCGTGCTTGGAGTCTGTGAACTTCACACTGTTAGATAAAGAGCCTTGTTGCATGCTTTGGTATTTTCAACAAATATAGCAAAATAAAAACGATTAAATTATTGGAAATAACTTGAGCAAAAACATATGGGTAGTTTAATGTTGTTATGCATTATGTGCAGGTGTAATTTGTCAGTGTGGGAATCTGACGAGCCTGTGCCCCGGGCAGAGCTCCTGAAGGGGGTGGCAGGTGCTCATGGGCTTCTCTGTTTACTCTCAGACAAAATTGATGCTGAAGTCTTGGATGCGGCTGGTAAGGCAAACTCATTACACCCAGGTCCTGTTACGTCCCAGGTCTAGGGTCTAAGAGTAACATAAATAAACATAAAACAACTTCAGGTGAAGATACTGATTTAACACACATTAAATATTCTCAGGACCAAACCTGAAAGTGATCAGCACTCTCTCTGTGGGATTTGACCATCTTGCTATAGATGAGATAAAGAAACGGTAAGTTTGTGTTTCTGAAAGCATTATGTACAGTATGACCCCTGAAGTGATAAAATAAGACAGTGGATCGATGATGATGGATCACGGTAAGGATGTTTATACAATATAAACGCATGTACTATCTTTCTTCACCCCAGAGGGATACGAGTAGGCTACACCCCTGATGTTTTGACTGATGCTACTGCTGAGCTGACGGTGGCTCTGCTCCTGGCCACCGCTCGACGTCTTCCCGAGGGTGTAGAGGAAGTGAAGAAGTCAGTCCAACACCTTTTCTAATACATTATGTCATATATCACAGCTTTGTAGTGAGAAGTTGAAAATGTTCAGCTAAACTGCTTCCTTGAAATATCTCCTTTGGTTTGTAAATGATAACAGAATTTTCATTATTTGGGTGGACTATCGCTTTAATGATTAATAAGCATGATCTTTAAAAACAAAGAGTCTGTATGCCTGTAACATTCTAATCTTTTGGCATATTATTCATCTCTCTCTCTCAGTGGCGGCTGGAGTACATGGAAGCCTTTGTGGCTGTGTGGTTACGGTCTTTCAGGCAGCACTGTTGGGGTCATTGGTTTGGGCCGCATAGGTACTGTATGAATTATTCAGTGTTTTTTCTCTCTCTACCATAAAATAAGCTACCTATACACCTGCTCTGTTATGTACACCATCTGTTCTTTTAATAAAGTGACAAATTCAGTGACAATTATAGTGAAAACAAGTCACTTCACACATAAGCAGCTTGTTACCATATGTAGTGTTATCTCTCTGGATAATTGAAGCTGTCGCCCCATTTATGTTAAAACAATGAATGTGAATACTTTAGACTTCATCATTACCGGGAGAATTACATTAGCTCTAATAGATTTGTTTCATTTGATTATTTGTAGGTTTGGCTATTGCAAGGCGACTAAAGCCTTTTGGAGTTAAGAGGCTGCTGTACACAGGCAGACAACCCAAACCTCAGGCCCAAGAGGTTGATGGAGAATTTGGTAAGAACAAGACAAGATAAATGCATGTTTAATTGTTTGAATACTCATGGAATAAAACTATTTAGCAGGGATAAGAAGATTGTACAATGACCTCTTTTTTTAATCTTCACTCAGTGCCTTTAGACACCCTCGTGAGTGAGAGTGATTTTGTGGTGGTGTCCTGTTCTTTGAGTCCTGACACTAAGGACCTTTGTAACAAAAACTTCTTCAGCAAGATGAAGAAAACATCAATCTTTATCAACACCAGCAGGTAAAACACACTGTAAAAGCAGAGCGGCAGTGGAACATTAAATTTTACTGCTATATTTGTAGCATTGCAGTACTTCTGTAGACTGGCTCTACTCTTTCTCTTTTTAAACCTCTTTGCAGTTAGCAATTTCTCCTCGAATCAATACTGTTTTCTCTTTTCTCTAGAGGAGCGGTTGTGAATCAAGAGGACTTGTTTGAAGCCCTCAGCAGTGGCCAGATTGCAGCAGCTGGGCTTGATGTTACAACCCCTGAACCTCTGCCCACTGACCACCCACTGCTGACCCTTAAAAACTGTGGTGAGTGCTCTTGTAAATCCACTTCAATTGTTATTTTTATTGGCATGTTTTAGTAGAAAAACCTTGTTTAACTCAGTCTTTCTTTGTCTTATAGTGGTTCTCCCTCATATTGGCAGTGCCACCTACTCCACACGTGGTGTCATGAGTGAACTGACAGCCAACAACTTGCTGGCAGGCCTGACAGGCTCTGAAATGCCCAGTGAGCTGAAATTTTAAAGCTCTGAAATGTTGATGCCGTATTGTATGAATGGAGAAGTCAGTAGATTAAATTTAACCATGAATGCATTGAATTAACTACATGAGATTAGAAGGGATAAAACATGTATTATAGTCATCTCACATGAATAATCTTAATCATGAATGGAACAAGATAATGTGATTTGATATACTAAACATGCATATTTGTTCTACTGTGATATTGCACATTCAAAACACTCAAACGTCCTAAAACACTCCAAGCTAAAGTAGAATTAATGTTGTAGGTATTTAATTAGTAACAATAAAGGATTTATTGAAACTCCTGTATTTGACGTTTCTTTGGGAGCAGCACAGCTTTTAAAAATAGTTAAACATCAGGATTTGAATGCAATGTGAAAGGATATAGCCATTATCTTGATTTTGTCCACTGCAAAATTAGTTTTCATCCCCATAACGCATTTTTAATAAATCAAAATGTATAAATAGAAACCATAATTTTAAATTTACATTACAGCAAAGTAAATATTAGAAATGATAAAGTTTATGATCACAGCTCAATGGGAATAACTGATGAAAGATTTATTGCTTAGACCGTTGTGATAACATTCAGGTAGACATCTCTTGTTTGCCATAATTTTAAATGTAAACAAATCAAGTACATTAAACTGAATCCAGTAAAATATCTTAAATAAAATAAACGACAAAGTGACACCATCTCTTCTTTAACTGCCGTGGTAAGTGGCGCTGCAGCATCGTCCAGGTCCTGCATGCTCATCTCTCGGAATGTTTCTGAATCCGATGAAGTTTCATATGCTGTCAAGCTTCTTCAAAACGTAAGGTGCTGAAAAACAAAAAGTAACTTATTTCAACCATCATAAACCTCTAATGGTCATTAAGAGACGTTGCTCTATTTGACAGAGTTGAATACTGTAAGGTGACCTCTATGATTTATTGCCCTCGAGACTCCATTGAAATTATAAGAAGCTGAATAGATTATCAATTAACACGCCTCGAGAAACTAATAAAAAAAAACAACCTTAGAGATAATTTCTGTTTTAACACACACACGAGCACATCTGATCTGACATACTACATGCATGAAGCGCCTTGATACTCACTGACTCGCAGAAGCGCTACATATATCAAAAAGTTGCGAACAGACGTGATGACATCCTCGCGCATTTTTTTCTTCATCTCCTCCGGGTCCATCTTCGGCCCAAGTCCCTCGATTTTAAACATGATTAAGATGGAATCAAGGATTATATGTGCCTCAAATGATCGCTGTAAGCCACATTCAATCCAAAAGGCATGCGAGAAGGGAAATACGTCATGTCGGACCTGCTTCAAGGACCCACGCTATTAGCCTTCTACAACGCGCCTGGTGTAAAGTCAGGTATTTTCAGGAACAATACATGATAAAAAGAGTTCCTAATAACATTTTATGATATTTAAAGGTGTATATATACACTAAGGAGTTTTGTACATATACATTTTTAGAAAAAATACATTTAAAATGAGTAATTTAAGTCAGGCAATTTGAAAAACAACACTTCGTGCCACAGCTCATTGTTTTGATTTTTGGTGCGCGCTTGTTGCAAATCGCCTTTACATGTGTTTAGGCTACAAAACTAACTTCTTTATTGATTTTAAATATTTTATACAGACATTATCACAGATATTCTGGCGTTTATTTGTTATACGGTGGCACCGAAGCATAAAGATTGTAGCTGCATGTAATTTGCCTACAAAAGTCTACATTAGTGTAACTTACTGTAGTAAATCATGGAGCACAATGGACTGCTGTCCAGTAACGCTTGTCAGACACATCTGAAATGGGTTAATGGATCCACTGAGACGTCGTCCATTTGTTTACCAAGTAAACGTAAAAGAAATGATGTGAATACTGTAAATGGCCACGAAGAAGATGGTCCGAAGGGGTTTCCCTCCAAAGACAGCTTGAGGAAACGTAAGTATGGCTCTTTGTTCAGGACATAGGTGTAGAATAGGTTGCAGGATTTTGAACTCAGGTCTCATAGTCCTTGAAAATAATAAAAATATTAAATGTAAATATACTAATAAAAACATGTGTCCTGTCCCTTCTTATAAAACAGTCCTTATATAAACATTCCTATATGTACAGTATCTCTCTCTCTCTCTCTATCTATCTATATCTATCTATTTATACACACACACACACATACACACACCAAATTGCTTGTGTAACCAATAGTTTGCAGTGAATACATTTTGATCTTCTACAATTGCTAACACAATATGCATAAAGTATTTTAAATTATTAACCTAAAGCAATATCAATCTGTCGTTTAGCAGTTCCAATTGCTTTGTTTGTGGCTACGGTGTTAAACATTAAGAGTATTTACTAAATTAATAACATTTGTGCTAGGACAAAAATCATTTGACTCCTGTGAATTACTTCTAGGTGGTTTTGTCTTGATTGATGGCCAGAGAGGTGTGTTCTATTCTGAAAGCTGGGAGCCTAATGGCAGCACTTTATACCTGCCTGTAAGTGGCACTTTGTTAGCCAATATCAAAAAATATGATCAAATCAGCTTTGAGCAGGGCTGCTTTTGCATTGGCAACGCAGCAGGTGGATTTCAACAGAAAGTCCAAGGTAGGCCTCATTATTATTATTATTTTTTAATAATATTTTTTTTAAATGAATGGTAGCCTGGTTACTTAAAGTCTGCATTGCCTGCGGACATCTTTTATAGTAATGAGGTATTTAAAACTACAAATAAGGTAATATTTTTTTAATTATGCAGGTCAAGCGATCCATTGCTGGCGATATAGTGAACGTGAGCGAAAGCTTTTCATTGCACTTTCTTACTTGTTCACAAACTTACAAGTAAGTTCATTGTTTAATAATATAACAAATCTTTTCTAAATATTTGCATACATTAAAGGATGGCAGGTAGTTTTTTCTCGTCATCAAATGTTTATTTTCCTTCTTTGTTCTGCAGGTGTTCCAAGAAGTTGTCAGCACTCTTGATTGTCTCTGAGGGTTCTGAATACACACAGTGCCATCTAAACTAAAAAGCACAGACCAATAATATTTTTTAGTGTATTCTAGACATTTCTCCTACTTGTTACAATGTTTAAAAAAAACTAAAACATTTTAAATATTGCGATATTCGTTGAAATAAGAACCTTTAACATCAGTTTTAGTCAACTATGAAAGATATCAGTTTGATATCTAACAAAAGTGTATTTAGTTAAGCTCATTTTAAGTGTTATTTCGTTCCATAAATGTGGATACTGATTTGTTTTGCCTGACACACAATATTGTAAGAAATCTTGAAGCCTGTTATTGCTGTGAACCAAAACATGACATGAAAATACTGTATTTTAGAAGCCTGTGGAGCTTGTTGATTTTGTGCACTATATTTGTACTCTAAAAATATTGTATGTGTTGAAGCTTTGCTTTTGGTGACTTTTTATATATTTTTTACAATAAAACGGAAAACTAATATCTGTAAATCCACTCAACCTGTTGCTGTTTCTTTAAAAATAAATTGTATTTACATTTTGTGTAGCATGTAAATGAGTTTGTTTCTCCTTCAGAACAAATTTGGAGAAATGTAGCATCCCCTCACTTGCCCTTGGAATGAGAGTTCAAACATTTAGTGTAACAAGTGTAACAATCCACAAGTAATCCACACAACTGCTGTTAATCATTTAATTAAAGCTGTTTGTGAGAAACAAATTCACCATAGACATTTTTAACTTCAAACACAATTGCTTCCAACTAAAATATGTGGTCTTTATCCATAATATCCAACTTTCTCCAATAAAAAACTAATATTTTCTGAAACAGGAGAGATATATGCACTGTTTACAAGTCAAAATAGCAGTGGATCACAAAAAAGCGCAGCTATACACTTTCAATGTGATGTTGCATATTACTGTTTTGATCAGCTGTTTGGATTCTCATTCTGACATCACCCATTTATTGCAAAGGATCCACTGTTAAAGCAAGTAATTAAATAATAAAATTTCTCCAAATCTGTTCCGATGAAGAAACAAACTCCACTTACTCATCTTGAATGGCCTGAGGGTGAGTATGTTTTAATCATATTTCCAATGCGTATCATTTTCTGATCCTATTCCTCCTCCGTATCCTTTCCCTTCTCATCTCTCAATGTTTATACTGCTAAATTGGTGAAATGTCACAAAATTGAATTTGAAATAGGAAAGGGCAAGAGTCTAATATTATTGTTCCGTTACTCTCAAAATTGCTCGCCCTTGGTAAAGTTTGCTCAAGTATAGACAGTTCAGTTTAAAGTCTGTTCACACTCCCCCTTCCTCCATCAGTCTCAGCGGGTAGCTCTCCATACTGTAGATCATTCATTACGTCGATCCTGTGTGAGTCAGAGGCCTGCTGTCAGACTGGAGAAATAAGACGGAGTGGAGAAACTGGTTGCAGTTTATTTGTTCTTCATGACTTTTCATGAGGTGAATGAGAGAATGTAATATCTTACACCAGTTAGATTATAAGCTATTATTCCTCTTTCAAAAAGAAGTAAATTACTCAAAATGCCATTCAGAATTGCATTATAGCAAATTATACAGTGCTTACAATGGCTATTAATGTTTTAAATGAGCCTTTTAACAGAACTGCTCAGCTTTAAAGGTAATTTTGAGACTACAGTAACTCTATTTGCATTAAAAGCAGCTGGCTGATGGTGAGTGTTCCAGTTGTTATGGCTCACAGAGGGGTTATAAACACAGCTGGCAGCCAAGATTCACTCGCAATTTGGTGCAAAGAGACCTCATTCGCACCAGTCTAAGTGATGTGTTACTTGCAGAGCTAAGAACCATTATTGCTAAAAATGAAGATGAACTTTACGTTTTAATCTTTATCATTAAAGTTTATTTTTATATACAACTGACATTAAGGACCGAAATGACATTCAATCTGACTATTCAATATAAAATGTCAATGTAAATGCATGTTCTTAATGTCATTCCAGTCGAACCGATTTCATGTAATAATTAGTATTAGATAATATTATGGAAAATAATTTATATACAAGGGAAATTGAGATTTTTACACTTTGTAAAGAAAATAAGAGGAGTGTTTACACATGCCAACTCGTAAGATTTCTTCACACTTGCATTTTACATTATTGTCTAGACAGGTGTAGTTTATCTCTTTGAACACTAGACTGCAGTGTAACACAAGCCATCTCCCATGATGCTTTACCTAAACCTGAAATACAAAGTCTTTAAATACACACTGCACTATATATATAACAACAACAACAAAAAATGCCCTCATCTGTTAGTTGTAATTGTTTTTTTTGTACATCACTGTTATATCTACCAAAAAGGCAGGAATATTCCCCCCTACCAAAACATATACAAAAAGGGTATTTTTTCCAGCCCCTAACTCCTCTCAGGTGGGACTAAAGCAGAATGCACGCTTCATTAGAGACAGCAGACACCTGTGTGCCTTCTGTGACTGTGCGGATGGAGTATTTAGCTTTCTGTCACAGACAGCTAGAGCGCTCTCATCCTCTGTTTCAGCTGGCGAGAGGCATTGGACAGCCCTAACCCGGAGTTTCTTCCTTTCTAACTGAGAATCTGATTAAATGAGGCCTGGTTGGCTCTGACAGATACCGAGTGCTGGTGTGGTGATGAGAAAATGAGCTCTTTATCACCGCCTGAGAGAATGAGTCAGCATGTTTAGTGGGAATGAGATTTTCAAAAGCTTCTACGTGGTCACCAACCAAATGACGATTTTGCACTTAAACATTCAATGATTAGGTAAATTGAAATGTAAATCATTTTTATTTGATCATTTGCCTATTTATCTGGTTAATATACAATTATATAGAGTATATTGCTATTGCGATAATGGCATTTATTATAATAATGGCTTCTATGTTTATGGCAATGTGCTTTTATGGTTTTTCAACTTGCATTTTGGCTGGATGGTGGGCATGGATGGTTGGTAAGTATTGTATGTACTATGCATGAGTGTATCAACTATAACTCATGAACCCGTTACTTCAATCCACAAGCATGTAATTTAAAGGTCTGAGAATGGCTTCAGAAGGGGCAACTTATTCTTCTTTTAATTTAATAAAACTACTTTTGGATCTTTATCATTGTAGGGTGGATGTGTACACACACTCCCAGCACACATTTCATTCCAAACAGCTTGAAAAAGTGCATGCAGCACCGTATGACCCCTTTAAGTTAACCGCTTAATATTAATATTTAAAAAAGGTGCTCAGATGACAATACATTTTTGGAATGCCTGCATTATATTTAACATAAATTTAGGCAATTTAATGTGTTTGAGCCTTGCAAAGCTAAAGTATTACATGGTTAATAATACATGGTTACATTGAGTGGTAATTCAAATAAAAATGTATGTTTTCATCAGTAGTTGTAGCTTCATTTTTGGAATCTGATTACATAATCAGATAACCACCTCTCCATATTACTGCAGTACTCTTATAGTTAGCATTAAATAAAAATAGTTATATTCTCTAGTACTCAGACCCCCGTACATTTTTCACTCTTTGTTATATTGCAGCCATTTGCTAAAATCATTTAACCCCTTCAGGTCTTTCCTTGAGGTTTCTTCTGAAGGTAACAAACTTCAACAGAAAAACATTTCAGCATTCATTTTAGACTGCACATTGTTTTAACAAACTAAAGCAAACTGTAACAGGCTTGTCCACCCCTCCCATGGGAGCACTGTAATTGGATGAAATGTCTTATCTAACTGACTAGCTAACTAACTAAACAAACCTAATTTTCATTCTACACTCACCAACTGTTGTAGATCTAGCACAGGGCCGACCAAACTCGATTCTGGAGGGCCGGTCTCCTGAAGGGTTTAGCTCCAACCCTACTCAAACACACCTGAAGCAGCTAATCAAGCTCTAACTAGGCATGAAACTTTGCGCATATTGAGGCAAGTTAGAGCTAAACTCTGCTGAACCCCGGCCCTCCAGGGGCCTGTTTATAAAGCAAGTTTACCAAATAAGCCAGGCTTATTTCAGTTAGTCTGACTTATTTTTAATAAATAAATAAATAAAATAAAAAAAATTAAAAAATGTAATAAAGTCAGGCTAACTGAAATAAATCTGGCTTATTTGGTGAGCTTGTTTTATGAAACAGGCCCCAGTAATGAGTTTGGACAGCCCTGAACTAGCATCATCTGCATCTCCATCTTCCTCATCACTCCGTATAATGTCAATATCTGACATATTTCCATCAGCTATATGTTCAAGTACTTCAAAAACTATATAATCTGTGTATGAAATAGTTGCAACTATTTATTAGTACATTAATATAGACTTTTTATGTAAGGAAGTTCAATCAACATTACTAGAGATTTAATTTCAGTAACAGACGTTTGAACCCATTGTACATTGTAATGGACAGATATATTTGAAAAAATCCTGATTTAAAGCTTGCAGTTCTACAATTTTTTATTTTTATTTTTTTACTTCAATTAGTAAATGCAATCCTTCCTTCTCATATACAATCTATTAAATATTGGCAAACATATCAATAAATGTGAATAAAACCATTGAAAATGTGGCTTACTTCTGCATTTGGAACAAAGTGCAGCCATGCTTCTCTTCAGCATAGTGGATTTTTTTTTTCCAAATTACAACAGGCAGAGCATTACTGGCGTTTAATTGGATGACAGACGTCCAATTACATGGACTGCAGGTTGAAATGCTCCAGGAGTAAAACAAACATGAGCTGACATGTGACGTCCATTGTAATTGACGCAGGGTCTGAAGGGGTTAAAAGCAATTCGAACATTTGCAAATCTTACATAATATATATATTCAACCTGTAATGCAATAAATCAATAGAAATTGCTGGTACAAAGGCCAATATGTTTTTAGATAATTACTACTGGTTTAAATAATAGGGTGCCGTTAATTGTGGCCTAGAGAAAAACATTTATTTATTAGAGAAAAAGATTAATTTCATAATGATATATCTCCCCCATTCTAAATTCTTTTTATCCAATGAAAGGTTAGATTTTTGTGATTTTTTTTTTAATTAAAAGATCAAAAAGATTAACAATGAAGATTAATTTTTAAATCCTTCTTTGATCATCTTTACCAAGGGTGCCAATACTTTTGGCCAAATGTGATGAGCATGATTTGGCTTCCAAAAAGAAAATAATTCAAGATAATAATATCTTTATTGTTATGTATTTCTTATATATATTCCCAATATACTTCCTTAAAACTTGCATTAAGGAGATATCTTATAAAATTAGAACTGAATAAACACAGACAAATCACTGGATTTCAGACAAATGTTGTATTAATCATTCTTGCATTTTCTCACATTGCACAGCTCAGACAAAATCCAATCTTGACGATGAAGACTTACGATGTCAAATCAGAAATAAACAAAGTCAACAGTCTGTTTGTTGCCATTCAGCACTTCCGGCAAGATAACAAGAGGTTTCTCATCAGCGTAACACATACAAGAGCAACACAAAAAAAATTGTGTCTCGACTTGGCTCAACAGGATAAATTGCACCATTTGAAGGGAGAACTGCTTTTAAACATGATGTTGCTCACTCAGCCCTAAAGTGCTACGGTGTGACCATGTAATATGACGAATCTAAAAACAAAGAGGCTCAGGAAAGCAGACATCACCTACTCAACCTGCATTACTGGCAAGTTTGACGACCAACAAGACCATAAAAAAAAAAGAGGAGAAAATGCCATCACTTTCAGCACTTGCATTGTCAGTGGCTCTGCATGTTGTCTACGGTTCGAAATGGTGGTGCTTTCAAACTTGTTTTATGTGAATATGGTTATTTAAACAAGGATAAAATTCAACATACTCTTCCCGCCGGCACAGCGGAAGATATAAAAAAAAAAAAAAAAAAGAGTTAAATAGCAGCAGTTAAAAAGGAATGACAACGTACAGAGTGAACATGTGACAAAAACAATGGGTGTTAAAAAAACAACATGGCAAAGATACCAGGTAAATCAGCGGCAAAACAGGCCTGGTAAAGGGAGTTCCTTCAGCAGGGCTTTTGTGTGAGCAGGTGCCCAGTTCTTAATGTATGTGTGCCAGTCTTTTTAGTATTAGAGGGGGCGGGGGTGTGGGCGGGGCTATGTTCACTCATCCCATCTTTCTGTCCAATGCTTTTGTCCCTGCCCTCCACCCCCTCTTGCCCTCATAGTTCGAGTTCTTTGGACACTTTGGTGGCGATGTCCCGAAAGGCAAGCGGTGCCCCCCACAAGCGCTTAAATCGAACACCGCTGGACTCGGCGGGGCCGTTGGGCAGCTGGCACACCTCCGCTTCGAAGGCAACGCGGGAGCCGGCGGCTCCATGGGTGCAGGAGAGGAGGAAGGGCCCGGCCTGGTGCACCTGGCAACCGCAGCCCTGCGCCGCCTCCCGCAGAGCCAGAACCACCTCAGCTGGGTCCCGCGGGCTCCGCACCTTCACATCCCAGCCGGATCGGGGGGTCCGGGGCTCTGTCGCTTTTTGATACCCAGATAGATAGCGACTGTGGAGGGAAGAGGAGGTGAAATGAAGGGGTGGGCGATGACGTGAATGTGTGGATGGGGGGTGGAGGGGGGACAAGAGAGAAATATTTTAGAAATATGTAAAAGCAAATGATTGATCTTCATAGAGACTGACTAAACTAGTCTGTGACATTATTTGAAAAGGTAACACTTTATAGTAAAGTTGTTGTTTACATTAGGTAGAGCATTGGGCAACAGCAACTTTTTCCTTTTTACATTTAATAAATGTAGATGTTTATTCTTAATATACTGATGATTCATGTCAGTTCATATTACGTTAAACTAAAACTGTATAACAGTTTTTATTGGACAAATACAGTATATGCAATACAAATTCTATACATTTTAAACATATCATTTATTGTTAGTTTATGATATGTAATGTGTTAACTGCACCCTGTAGTAAAGTGTTACCAGTGAAATCATAACTAAGTAGTTTGAAATAAACAATCTTGATCAGATAAACACTAAAACCCGTTACCTGTCAGGAGACACCGGAGTTCTTCAGGAGTTTAAAAACAGTTACAATCTGAGCATTATTTGAATTAAGTGTGACTATCAGAAAAACCTGGAGAACATTTGGGAAGGACTGAATAAAATGTGAATGCCATTAATTCAAGACATACACTGCCATTTAAAAGTTTTGGGTCTGTTATATAAGCATTTTTCATGTTTCTTAAAGACGTTTCACCAAGGCTGCAAGTGTTTGATCAAAAATACAGTAATATTGTGAAATATTATTACAATTTTAATCTCCTTTTTTCTTTCTATATATATTTTCTAATGGAATTTGTTCCAGCGACGGTAAAGCAGAATTTTCAGCAATCCTTTCTGAAAGGCACAATATGTACGTTTTTGCCACTAGAGGTTGTATATTCAAAACAATAACAGAGGCGAAGTTCGATGACGCAATGACGGAGCGTTGAACACTGGGATATGTCGTTTTCACAAATCATGTTCACGGATGAAAAGCTTATTTATATCTGTTTAAATCACCCAACCACCTGCACATGACTATTACTTGCACAATGAATAATAAATATTTGCCTTCCCATCTATTAAAACACAGTCTCTGTTGAGTCCGAGGATTTGGCGGTGCTCTTTCCATTTCGGAAACGCCACGCCCATATTTGTTCTCGCTTTATTTCGTTGACTGTTCCAATATCTTCTTGCCTCGGTTTGTACACATCTACATTTTTTGGGATTGTGGAGAGTGTAATCATGATCCAGGATACAGAAATGCACAGTAAATAACTACCACTTCCACATTTGTCCACGTGTGTTGTCGTAGTATTCATAGGCGGCGGACACCGAGGACAGCGTGGATTTTGCGTCATTGATAGGTGACAAGGAGCAGGTTCATTATTTAAATCTGGAATTTCTGTAAACTTACAAATCCTACAGAACTTTTTAGATAATGTAAGTACACAACTGCATGAAATATATAACGCGGTTTTTGGATATTTTATTACAAAAATCGTATATATTGTGCCTTTAAGGAGTAATTATTTCAATTTGCTGATTTACACTGAATATAAAATATAAAGACAGCATTTCTTTGAAATAGGACATTTTATTTTAAGACATTATAAATGTTTCCACAGCATCCTTGCTGAATAAAAGTGTGCTATTATTTTCTTTTTTCTGACTGACCCCAAACCTTTGAGCAGTAGTGTATAAAAACATTCATACTTCAATTAATGGGCGCATACAGATACAGGGATAAAATATAATAATAATCAAGCAAAAATATTGGGTAGAGCACTATTGTATGTTTACATGAACAAAATGAACAAAACTCAGAACAGATACCTGTGCAGCCATACATCACCTGTCATGCACTACACACATTATCCCTAAATATGAATCTCAACCGAATGTAAACTGCATTCAAAGTACATACACTGTTTTGAGATTAATAATTAAAAACGTCATTCAAACATCCATGTTAAAAAAACTGAAAGTGACTTTCATAATGCAACAGCCAACCACTGTCAGTGAATATGGAAAGGGAAGGATGTATCTAAACAGAATCTACATACAGCTCAGCTAGTTTTGATGCACACAGTACACAGTTCTATGTAACTAACAAAATGCAATCACATTCTGCTCAGTCTGATCTGCCATGGCACGGATCACATGCTAGAAATTACCTGTAATTTTTAGCCTGACTTTTTGTGGTTGTATCTGTAGCTAAGGAGAAGTAGCAGAGAGTTAAAATCTCACGAGGAAGTTTTTTATTTTATGTTTTTTATGCTATTATTGTTCATTTTCCTCTACCTATTTTCTGTCTTTCTTCTGTTTGAGCTGTTTGTTTGTTTTCTGCAATGAAGAAGGTGGTCCAGAATTGGATAATGGGTGGCTTATGTTACTTCCTCTGTCATTTTTGTGTACTAAAAAGTATATAAAAACACTCACCTTGTGACCGGAGATCTGCAGACTCTCTCAGGTTCGTCTGTGACCCTCAAGAGGAAGACAAAGGTTCATGTTAGGAATCAAACCGCCAATAGAGTGCCAATTATTCTTCATCCCACCCTCCACAAACAACCAATCGCAAGAGTTCACATCTAACGCCACAGACGTCACCTTCAGCAATCCACAATAACCACCACTGACAACACAAGAAAGTGACGACAGTGATGGATTTACAGGGTAGGGTTATGCATTAAATATATTAATTAAAATATTAACTGTTCAAAGTCACTGTAAGACACATTTAAAGAAACTCCCATCTAAATAAACGTATTTCTACACGAGGCGTTAGAACGGTATTAGTAGTTATTAATATAGCTTTAAACAAAGAAAGTGCTAAATGACTGATGTCCGCACGAGGGCGCTATGGATCAAGGCTGCTTTTATGAGCACTTGTGAAACTTTCCATTCACATGATGTAGAAAATGAGGCAGCCAGTGGATTCCCTCTTAAAGGGACAGTACAGGAGCCTCTTCCTCAAACATTACAGCGAATGGAGGGCTCTCTTTTGGGTGTAAATAAAGTATATCTGAAAACGTTACGTGGTAAGCTTGGCCAATGGTGAGTGGGATTTGGCATGAGAAGATGAAATACACCTTACATAACTAATATAAGTTTAAAGTGGAGAGAGGAAGCCCCTGCTCTTCTGGCCTTTTCCAAAATTAGGCTTCTGTGATAAAATTGTTTTAAATGGCTGCTTGTGGATTTTTTTTTTTTAGGTCACTTTAATCGCTAGAAACCTGATAAGGCAAACAGCTTTCCTTGGACCAAGTTAAGTGCCTTTCCTGTGAATGAGTAAAGGGTGTGAGTAATGCATAAAAACTAGTACATGAATGGTGCTGGTGTAAAAGAACCCTTGAGCAAATACAAAGACTTCAAATTCAAATATAAGCAAAAAATAAAATAACAATATCTCTCCAAAAATCATTTCCTGTCACCCTCATGCTGTTTCAAACATAATTATTTTCTTATCACGAGCAAAATATCTTGCATTATGGTCCTGTTGTGGAAATGATAAAGGACACCTTAATAAACAATAGATTGCAGCTGTTCTTGTGAACTTTTTTAGTGCGTTTGTTTCTGAAAATGTTTTTTCATTTCCTTTTTTTTCCCATAGGGACTTTAAAAATCTTCATTAAATTGTAGTATTATTCAATATGAAATTCTGTTAATTACTCACTCTCATGTCGCTTCAAACCTGTAAGACCTTTGTTCATCCTTGGGACACAAATGAAGATATTTTTGAGGAAATGCAAAAGCTTTCTGACCCTGCATAGACAGCAATGCAACTGACACATTCAAGACCCAGAGAGGGAATAAGGACATCATTAAAATTTGGTTGAAACACTGATACCACAATGTGTCCGTTGCTGTCTATGCAGGGCCGGGGAGCTCTCGGATTTGCTGGAAAATAACTTAATCTGTATATTGCAGATGAACAAAGTTCTTGCGGGCTGAAAATGACATGAAAGAAAGTAATTAACAATTTATTTAAAGCAAAAAAATCGTTTTTTGGAAAAAAAAAAAAAAATGCACAAAAGGACAAAGAGATGTTTACTTAGGATTATGTAATTCCCAGTGCTTTATGGGAGCGCGAGAATGCTGAAGATTTCTTTTGGTGAAATTTGCAGAGATTCTCATATTGCGAAGATTCATCCAGGTTTGGAATGACATGAGGGTGTATGTATGATGGCTATCCCAAATATACAGTTTTGAGCAAATTATCCATTTAAAATGCAGATAAATGATTTGTGTATAAGCTCAGAGGCGCTCTGACACCCAGCGCCAACACAGGTGCAAAAAATAGCGGTAAGACTGTGAGTATTTTGACAGACTGAGAGATGGAAAAAAAGCCACAAACAGGAAGAAAACTTACTAACTGTTTTTGATCCCTGTGGCAGAGTGCAGCCCGAGACTGACTTGTTTGAGCTCTGGCGCTTAGAGGGGTCAAGATTGACCCTGAGAATTGATGAAGGGAAGGAAAAGGACAGTTTGGTAGACAGATAGAAGAAGGGGGATAGGAAGATCGAGAGAGAAGTAAGATTGCAGCAAGGAAAAAAAGCAAAGAAACAAATAAATAAAATAGAAACACTGAGCACCCAACAATAGCCAAGACCAAGAGACAGAGGTACACGAGGGGGAGCTGTCGGTTAATAACAGAGGAGGCTTAGGGACCAGTTAATGCAGAGAGCACATATGCAAACTTATGCGAAAAAAGGACTTTATCTATTGGATGTCACCTTACATAGGTTCATCTAATCAGGAAGTGTTTCTCCAATCTAATAAAGAGCTTCTAGTTGCATATCCCCGCAAAAGTCCTTCTTTCTGGCTTTCAGCCCAGAGAAGCACATCAACAATTTCACTGAGAATGCTGAAGAGCTAAGCGCACCATCAGCGTTCCTACACACTACTGAACATCTCAATTACATTACGGACTCCAAAAGCCCCTATATCTAACTCCATTACCTCCTCGGATTCCACAGGACAATGGGCACCAAACCAAATGAAAGATGACTGTGTAAACTGATTGGCTCCAGCAGTGGAGCCTCTGTCATTTTTATATTATGCAGCTAATGGGCCACTCACGTCAAAGAGGATAACTATAAAGATGACTATAACTATAAAGTTATAAAAAAACATTTCTTTCAACTCAGGGAAAATTGAGAGACAGAGAGGAAAGATATCATTGGAAACCCTTCCAGAAGGTTTTTTCTGTAGGATGAACGGTAAAAAAAAAAAAAAAAAAAAAAATCACACAGCCAATCAGAATCCACCTGACTTAAAGATAAACAATGTGTTATTGTCTTTATGGACACCAATATAATTATTGTCCATTGGTGATACACTTATATTAGTTAATATAGTTATACTTCTGTTGGTCCGGATTTGGCTTTTCATGTATTTATGACTTTTTTTTGTTAAAGACTGAGTCCTGGTGTCCTCTATAGACTCTATTGTGCTCTAAACAGTGTTTTGAAATGAAAACATAAAACAAATTCACAGGAGGATTTAGCGAAGTTATCGTGATCATTAAAAGTTGTCTATTGGTATGGATGCATACCAACATAATTCGCATTATAGTTCATTTCTGTTGTTGTAAAAACTAATATTATGATCGTTAGAGTTATTGTCTGTTGGTATGGACTAGGGCTAGGCGATATATATCGTACGATATATTATGCGCATCTCGTCAGTAAAGCCGGTTCTTTGAGTAGCGGTAAATCTCCGTGACCTGTTTTCAAAAGGAACACCAGCTTATAAACAAAGCCGTAGATCACTGAGAAGCTACACGTTGAGTTTCGCGGGTGATTCAATGGCGTAGCTTCTCAGTGATCCACGCCTTTATATAACATACATGAAATTACTTTGTAGCAGATCTATACAGGTGGAGCTGGGGAAGTGGAGGGTTTATGAAGTGCACTGAAACTACTACAAGCACTAGTCAAGTATTTTAAATGTTGATGCAAACAAAAAAAACTATTAGCTGCACAGTGTGATTATATAAGATTGAGTTATAACCTGCATCTGCACCATCTAGGGTTTCAACTTTGCATTTATCATTATAGTTATGTTTATCGTTATCATTCTTTAGTGTGAACAGGCCATAAAACATCCTCAGACAGCACAATGCTAACTCTGATAGGTGGAAAATTTGAAAAGAGCAAACTGGTGATATAGAACTTGATTTATTTGGATCTATTTATATCTACATTATTCTCAGTCATTATGGTTTACAAGATGAAACCGTCACTCTCTTCTTACCTGCGGGTAAGTTTTGAGGTCAGCTTAGTGAACAGGTTTGAAGTGGCACGGCTACGGGAGTGTGGCAGAGGGCTGGCTTCATGGGAAAGGGTGGGTGAGGTGGGGGGTGCGTGGGTGGGAGGCCGGTGGTCTCGGAGCTGGCCCCCGTGGAAGGTGCTGCGGATGGTGGAGCCCCTCGTCAAACGAGAACGCTCAGAAGATGTGGAGCTGGAGGCCCCGGCCCCAGAGATGCTGTGAGTGGACGGGGAGGCTGGAGGTAATCGGTGTGACAAGGAGCTGAAGAAAGAGACAAGTAAACATGGATGGAAATTATATTCCCCCTTTTGAGCTGAAGTCACTTCATAGCTATTACTTTTGCTATGGACACGAAAGATATACAAATATTGTAGTTATCTAAAAACCACACAAAACGTGCATGTGAAAGTGGAAAAATCAGTGCAGTGATTAAGTATGTCATTAATCCTGGTTATTAGCAGTAATCGTGACTCTTACTGAAGGTTACTTTGGTAGCAACTTGATCCATAAGAAAAGTCCAAAACCAAACAGAGTTACAGCTCCATAGCAATACGATTAGACCAATATCAGATCTGGAGGCTCAGAGAGGCAGCTCTGCTTGGGTTTAGTTGAGCGTAAATGTGAGGCAGGATGCTGAGTCACTGAGGCATGAGCTCTCTTGTGTTCTTATTCCCATCTCAGAAACAGCCACTTAAGGCAAATTAAACCTGAACCCTTAGTGGAAAAAAAGCTTGCACATGGCTGCACGTCTGAATGCTGGAGACAGAGATATGCAGAGAATGGAGAAGGTTAGAGAAATCTCTTTATTGTCTGTTTATTAAACTAATCTGAACCGGGGAAACAGGTGAGAAGGTCAAACGACAAAGGAAAATGATTCACAACAATGCTACTGATTACATTAAAGAACACCTTTTCATTTATAATTCATTTTGTTAAAAAGAAGAGAAAATTGTATCATGAATTTAGTATTGGACTCATAACGCATAAAGAGTTGAATGAATCGTAACATCCCTACTACCAAGGACCCCTTTGACCCTTTTGCAATGGCAAAGCAGTAACATACCCCTCCTTTTGATGAGCAACAGACTTATAGAGATGCTTTCCATAGCAACCAGAACTACTAATGTCTCAGTTCAGATGGGTTCACAATGCAGACGTGCCGCTCTTGGCACCAGACTGCCTCTGTCCTCTCGTCTCGCTCAGTTTTGGCATAAATCTAACAGATCTCAGATGCTGCCTCAGTCCGCCCACTGGCCCCGGGCTACATCACTTAACGCTCTAAATAACCCTGCACTGATGGACCTTACACACACACACACACACACACAGGATTTCCTATAACAGAGTTTCACATATTAGCTTGTGTTGGTCGGAAACACTGCAGTCGCTACAACGTCACTACCGTTACTGGCAATAAATGCGGTATTAGTATAATTTATTAAAGGCTCAGCTCATCTAAATGGATGCACAGTGTAACCAACGCCGATGATAATCAAATGTTACTAAACGGCTCTGAGTGTAACGTACCTGTATTTGACGTAACGTTCACAGGTCGCCGGCGCTTTGACACACGCAAAGAAAGATACAGAATAACACATAATTGACGCACTGCATGTAAACTATATTTTCCTGTCAAAATACCTGCTCCTTTAGAAATCTTCAGCCTGGTAGTGGGCGGGACTAATGTGCTAACGACAATCTTATTGGCTGGCGCTAAACTCTTGTCGTCTATTGCTACGTCCGAAATCGCATTCTGCCTAACCGTTAAAACATACGTTCTATGTAGTATGAATGGAATTCGGACGTGCTACATCCGCCATATTGATGTTGTCACGTGTCACACGTCGTCACAACAGTGCGACAATTTCAACTTTCAATAAGTTATCTGTTTATTTAGATTGTGTTAAAAAAGTGTAATTTAATCACAATAAACAATGTTTTTTTTCCTGAGGTACGTACACTTGAAATGAGCCGCGTCTCCACTTTCCGACGTTTTTCGAATATAAACACGGTGTATTCGTCACATTCTGGTGGCAGTGATTCTGCGTGTGTGAACACGTGTACTGTGCTAGCTGGGCTTGGGGGGAGGGAGGCTTCTTTAGGTCAAGCAGCCTTGTGGCCCACGCAATCCACGTGCCTCCTCTCGGTCTCTTTAAGTCACATGACACCCAGTCTTTAGGCCTCCCCCAAAGAGGGGGGGAAAAGAGAGAGAGGAGGGTGATAGAAAAACAGCTACCACCAGCCACTGCTGAAGCTTAACAAACCAAATCCATCACAAACAAGCAGACAGAAAAACATGTTAGGCTTCAGCATGTACGTCAATAATGAATCTTCAATGCACATATACCAATATAAAACACAAAGACATGTTTTACCTGTTTTCTTTCCCATTCTGTAGTAAGGAGTGTCTGTCGGTGCTTGTGCGGTCCGTACACACATAAGTGTTTCTGCGGGTCATAGCACTGGCGGGGATGTTGTTCTAAACCATGAAACAAGCAGACAAAAAACGATGGATTCAAACCGAGACATACCATCAAAATATAACAGCTTTCCTGGCACAGTTGTCCTCAGCAATTTGAGCATTTTCTTTTAGGGACAAGCTGTTTGGGAAACATCACTTTACGGCCAGAGAATGCCGATAACGAACATGATGAACATGTGCCATTATGTCCCAGGGGAAAAACGTATTGATGTATTAGCTGTACTGGAAGTTATGTAACATTTTAATGGACGGCACTTGAACTTTCATCAGCATGATTTATATGTTCTACTCTATTAAAGGAATAGTGCATCTAAAAATGAAAATCACTCATCAATTACTTGTGTCTTTCAAAACTTGCATGTTTTTCTTTCCTTCCGTGGAACACAAAAGAAGCTATTTATAGCAGAAGGTCCAGCTTCCCTTTTCCACAAAATGAAAGTCAATGGTGGCCACACACACACACACACACATATATATATATGTGTGTGTGTATATATATATATATATATATATATATATATATATTTATATAGTTAGAAAATAAAAACAAAGCTAAAATAGTTGAAAGGAAAATAGTTGTGTTTATTTATTTGTTTTACAATCATTTGTTTTGTGTGTGTAATATTTGCTCAAACATCGGTGTTTGTTAGGCTACATTATTTTATATTTAAAAAAAAAAATTAGGTGTTGTTTATTCTGTTCTCAATTATTTTTTTTATTATTATAAGTTTTTTTTATATATTAAAAACACAACAAAAAAGTACCGATACGAGAACCGTTAAAGTACCGGATCGAAAAGTGGTATTGATAAAAGTAGTAATACCGTTTAAACCTTAACGATACCCATTCCTAATCATAAGGCTTCAAAAGAAGTGAAGCCCTTTCTGAGCCCTAAGAAACTATTTGTGAACAATCATGACTAAACTCCTTAAAAATGAATACTGTAATTATTATTTCCTGTAACAGGATGTACATGATTTCCTGAGCTTGCTTACCGTTGTTGCATTGATGTCTTTGCGGCGGTCCGGGATCTCAGCCTTGTTGGGGTTGTTGGCTGTGCTGACCATGGGGCTCGACGGGGGGATGCTGCGGCTGCCCACCACACTGCAGCTGGTCTTCCTTGAGGGCAGACGTTCCTCTTTTAGATCTCCCTCTCCTGTACTGGTGGGGCTTCGCTTGGGTTGGGCTACTGGCACTGATGGCCCACCTGAAAAAAATTATCAATTAAAGACATAAATCTTTTTAATAATAACAACAACAATAATAACATTACTGATATTAAAGTTAACGTTATTGTTAATAATAATAAAAATGTTCTTAATAAAATTACTATTTATATACTAATAATATACTACTAATCATTATTGTTGTTAATATCAACTGATATTAATATGATTAGATTTTTTTCATTAATTTATTTATTAAATGCCAATTATAATAATAACTGTAATTTAATTATTAATAAATTGATATTAATATGATTATTTGATCATTAATAATCAAATGATATACTAATAATAATTAATATACAACAAAAGTATTAATGGTAACACTTTATTATAGATAACACCGCTTAACTATTAACTACGACTTTTCCCTTAAATTCTTAATTTGCTATTTATTAATAGTTAGCAAAGTAGTTGTTTAGGTATTTGGTAGAATTACTGATGTTGAATAAGGTTGTGTAGAATAAAGCATTAATATGTGCTTGATTAGCACTAATAAATAATATTCTAGTAATATACATGCTAATAAGCAACTAATAGGTGTAACCATAAAATAACCATGTAACCATGTTACCGTAATAATTTATAATAATAATAATATAATAATATTAAATAAAATAAAATAAATAAAAATGATTATAAATAAATGGCACACACACACACACACACACACACACATATATATATATATATATATATATATGTATAAAAATAACTATTAATATAGATTGATGTTAAAAATAATATTTATTACCATTAATATAATAATAACAATAATAATAATAGTAATTATAATAATAACATAATGAAAAATAACTAAAGTCAAACAATTAACAAAAAGCTTTATAAGACATTTTTAGACAAAAAATCTTGAAATATTTGTAGGTGAAAAAATTTTAAGGTTATAAATAATATCAAACTATAACTGGCAAACCCTAGCAGCACTACCATGCACCTCCTGTGAAGACCTCTAATCTAGGCTATTTATATAAAAGTGAAATGACCCATGAGGGGAGTAGGGACTCACAGAAGTCGCTGTGCCTCCTCTGGCGGTGGTAGGTGGAGGCACTGCGCTGGGGTTTAGTGTGGCTGGAAGCAGAGGCGGAGCTGGAAGAGGAGGTGGAGGAGTGTTTGCTGGTGCCATTCGTGATGGGACTGGGCCGCACCCGTGCTAGAGACAGACTGCTGCTCGACCGAGACTCCGTACCATCCTATATGGCAAACATACAAGATATTACACACTTACAGAATAGCACATAGGCTGTTCTGAGGTCGGCATTAATCCCTTTCTCACCTCATTCTTGCGGCCTAGCAGCAGATATGTGGCAAATATCTCATTGTACTTGTGTGTGCTCAGGGCATCTTTTATTTCATCACGGGTGTAACCCATTCCTACCATCACATCTGTATAAACAGAGAGCAAAAATAATTAAAGCAAATAAGCAAACAAGTAATCATTTAGCATACAGTTTTACCAAAACTTGACTAATCTGGTTTAAGTGCCTTGCTAGGATGGTTTTTGCCACTGGTTTTTCTGGATGCTACAATGCAGAAGCCAGTAATCTGTCTTGTTATATAGGAAAAATCACTATTCATCTTCAAGTTTTCCTTTGTCTTTGGAGTGTTTTAAACTGTTTGTGCATATATAAGATCCGTAAAGGAAAGGCAACTTTTATTCTCACTGTAGTATTGTTAGTATGTAATATTACTTAAAAAAAAGAATATAGGCATCACATGCCTAAATGTGCAATATGCTGTACATCTTGTTATTATGAGTATGTTTATACACTAGAAAACCAAAAAAGATGAATTAAGAATATTCTTTTTTTTTTATAAATAATGTAAAAGTGCTCAAAAGGGGAAACTGTGGCAGTTTCTTACCAATACGGCTGCTGTCACTAAAATCCTCCACAGGCTCTACATGAGGCTTCAGCTCATCGCTTTCGTACCCGACATTGATCCACTTATCTTTCATGATTTGCTGAAAGGGAAGAACAAAAAGTCAGATAGAGTGAGCAAAAGCCCGTAAGATCCATGCAAACTCAATAAGTTCATGTTATCAGCTGAGATGGTGGATTTTGGGCCGCAGTTGCTCCTCCTCACCTCCAGGGTGCAGCGCTTGGTGGGGTTGAGCACGAGGAAACGCCGCAGGATGCTCTCACAGTCAGTAGACATGTAGAATGGCACACGGTATTTCCCCCTCAACACACGCTCACGCAGCTCCTGAGGGAGAAACACAGACTCCTATTCAACACCTAATCCAATTCTGAACCAGTCAGCCACCGAATCGACCCCACGGCACAAAGAAACAACCACAGCTCACTTGACCTACATTACTTGAGAGCAAAGCATTTCATAAGAGCAACTGCTGCACGTGTGGTGTCTCAGACGATTCAGAATGACACGAGAGATCTTACAAGTAGTTTTATTTACATATATTACAAAATACAGTTTGTTACAAAATGTCATTAAGATTCAAGTTGAACGTTTAAACCAATAAACATTAACACATTAACACGCCTACCACTGCTCAAAATATCAAACCAAAACATGTATCTATGTAAATATGGTTACCAGGTGTCTTTTTGACATACTCGCAGATCCCTGCACTCTTTTACAAGGCCTTTCTTTTGTTGCTTATACGGGCTTGAGTAATTTACCTTGAGGTTTTGTCCATCAAAGGGCAGTGATCCGCTGACCAGCGTGTACAGTATGACCCCCAGACTCCAGATGTCCACCTCTGGCCCATCATATTTCTTCCCCTGGAAGAGCTCTGGGGCGGCGTATGGGGGGCTGCCGCAGAACGTGTCCAGTTTACTGCCCAGCGTAAACTCATTACTGAAGCCAAAATCAGCGATCTTGATGTTGGAGTCTGCATCAAGCAGGAGGTTTTCCGCCTAAATGAGGTATAATATGGGGTATACGACCATGAGCAGGAATTTAATAGATTTGAGCTTTGGGGTTAAAGGGAGCAAAGTGTGTAATGGCAAAGCCTTCACTGTTTTATGAAAGCTCCAGAGGCAATAAAAGAAGTCATGAGAAAGAAAAATAACCTTCAGGTCCCTGTGAACAATATTCTTCTGATGACAGTAATGAACCGCAGACACGATCTGAAAGGAAAACATTGACAGTGACATCTCTGAAACAAGAAACATTTTTATAGTAATTAAAAATGAGCATCTTAAACACTTTAAAGGTGCCATAGAATGCATTGAGAGAATATTTTAAAAACGGTTTTACAGGTCTATTTACAATCCTAGAATTTGACCCTAGAATGAAACAGTCTGTTTTTGCCTTATTTGGAAGGTTGATGAATAGTAATGAGGAGGTCTGCTCTGATTGGCTGTTTCTCAGCGTTGCTCATTTCAGTAGCACAAACAGATTTCT
>JAUCMU010000027.1:10342994-10352994 GCA_032275025.1 Enteromius treurensis | reverse complement strand
TAGTATGAAAATATGCGCAATTGGCCATTAATCATTTTTAAATAAATAAGGATGAAAATGTTTCCTGTAGAAACAGATAAACAAACTAAATAAAACATATTATTGATAATGCTATAATGTATTATTTATACGTAAAATTTGCAAATGTTGAGAAACTCCTATTGACTGTTTTAGGTAAATAGACTCGGCTGTCTACACTTCCGAGGCAACGTTTTCAAAATAAAAGTCATGAAAGAATTTTTAAAATATATTATTTATATATCAAACTGAAACTGGAAGTGTTTGACAACATTTTGACCATTTGATTCTGTTTTACCTGCTCTTCACCCTTTAGATCTTATCCACAAGAACAGTGAAAATATTGTTTATTGTGTGTTTCCTACCAAAATCACAAATTAAACATAAACTAAATTACAACAAAAGAAAAATCACTGCATTCTAGGCAAACTGTTTATTCTTGAACATAGAGTACACTGTACTGAGGAATTCCCACTGTATAACCATTGGTTTTGCATATTAATAATACGTGTAAAAATAATTGGCCCACTACTAACAACTTACCCAGCTTTTTAAACCAAATGTAATCACTGTCCTACAGTAAACATTTTGTCTTTAACCTTCATGACATCTGTCTGAAAGCAACCGCAAATATAACAAAGAAAATGGAATTGCAATTCAGTCCCCAGTACGCTTTTTAAGCCAGGCAACGTCTTTTTCACGCAGGTATACATTTGTGATCATTGTAATTTCTACGGTATGCATATTTCTTCCCGCACTTCTGGCACGTGTAGGGCTTGACACCAGTATGGATTTGCATATGCGCCTTCACATGGCTGAGCTGCACAAACTTTTTCCCACACACCTCACAGCTGAACGGCCTCTCGCCGGTGTGTATCCGCTCGTGTCTCCTTAAGTTTCCAGACAAGCGGAAGCACATGCCGCACGTTTCACATTTGTGTGGCTTTTCGCCGGAGTGAATGCGCATATGGAGTCTCAGACTATGAGGGAGCCCGAACTGGCTGCCGCAAACAGAACATCTGTACGGTTTGTCTTTGGTATGAACAACCTCGTGCATTTTCAAACCGAACTTCTGGGTAAAGGTCTTATCGCAGATGTCACACTTGTACGGCGTCACCCCTGAATGAAGCTTCTCGTGTTCCTTCAGTGAATACAAGCTGCTATAGCTTTTGCCACAGACTTTACACATGTACGGATCCTTCTCCGAATGAAGTCTCTGATGTATTCGGAGCATTGCGCTCGAACTGTAGCACTTTCCGCACTCATCACACGGGAAAGACTTCCCATCTTTAGACTTTCCATTCAGATCGGCTTTATCGCTGTGTGTGAGTAAGTGTTTCTGTAGGGCATAGTTAAAAACAAAGCCCTTCCCGCATATTTCACATATAAACGACTTCAGAGCTCCATGTATTCCCATATGCCTCTTCAGAGACTTGCTCTGATAGAACTGCTTGGAACAGATTTCACAGGCATGCCGTTTCACACCGCTGTGCACGAGGAGATGCCTTCTGAGATTTGTAATGTGGCCGAACTTCTGCCCACATTTGTTGCATACATGGGGTTTCTCTCCTGTATGCACGAGCTGGTGCATGTTTATTTTCTTCTCGGTTTTGAACGTCTTGTCACAGAGGCTGCATTTCCACGGTCTGTCATTGGAATGAGTGAGCAGATGGCAGGCGAGGTTGCTTGAGTGTGTAAAGTGCTTCCCGCAGACCTCACAGCTGTACGGTTTTTCACCTGTATGGATCCTCTGGTGTGCCAGCAGACTTCCCTTGACGGTGAAGCTGTGCCCACATGTGGAACACAGAAAGGGCTTGACTTCCAGGTGGACACGTTCGTGCATCTTGAGATTGGCGAAGGCTTTCCCGCATGTTTTACAGATCCCCTTCTTCTCTGTGTGATTCAGTACGTGTTTCCTTAATCCTTTTAAGTATTTAAACTTCTTCCCACACTGCTCGCAGCAGTGAGGCCCTTTTAAATGTCCACATTTGTGCTGACCTAGTGAGCGTCTGAAGAAATAGCTCTTTCCACACTCTTTACAGCCATATGGTTTCGGTTTCCCGGTTTTTGTGCTTGTTTGCTCCGCCTGTGTGTTCACTTCAGTTGGCTGGTCCACAACAGAGGCGGTGGTACTGTATTCAACTGCAAAGCATTAACAAGTTCCAGTTAATGAAAGCTAAAAGCTGGTTTCAAAATTGTTTCTGGAGGAATTCAATCATTTAATTTCGCAAGGACAATCCATTGATCAAAAGTGACAGTAAAAACATTTATAATATAACAAAATGTTTCCATTTCAAATTATGCGATTGATTTCAAATTATTATTCATCAAAGATCGAATAATCCTCAAAAATATTAAGCAGCTCAACTGTTGATCATAATAAGAAGTTCATATCAAATCAGCATATTAAATTGATTCCTGACGGATCATCAACAAATGCTGCAACATATTGGAGTACAGTGAGAATGAATAGAAAATACACACAAATATCAAAGCTTGGCAGCACATACCTACAAAAAATGATTGCACTGGATTCTCTTGTCCACTACTTGACGACTCGGGACAAAATCCAGAAACTTGACCCTCCTTTGCATGCTGAGAGAAAAAAAATTAAATAAGTACAAACACTGATGTAAGCATTCTAGCAAACAACATAGTGTTAAATCATTTCGATAATGAACTCACCTCCTGGCCTGTAACCGAATCTTGTGGTTGAACAGTTTCTTCAGGTAACGCAGTGAGCCGTTTCAGTCTCTCCAGAGACACTGATGGAGCTACAGGTGCAGAATCTGGAAGGAGAATGAAATTACTACAGTTAAGAGTACAGTGGGTTAATGGTTCTTACATATGATATGACAACAACATATATGCAGGATGTCTTACCAAGCACATCTCTGACAACTTGACAGTTTTTTCTTTCTGGTTTCTTTGCATGCTCATTCACCAGCTCTTTGAAACGTATTACATCATCGTGGTAACTTTTAAAACCCTGCAACTGGCTTGGCTTAAGCGCGAAGCAATAACTGAAGACTTTGCATATTTTTTGAACAGCCACCTTGATAAAGGTCTCCATCACAGCTGTGAGCTTTCCCTGCAACAGAGAATAACTACAGATTAATTCAAATCACCTTCTTTAAGAATGTTCAGTTACGTGTTTAGTTTTTAACTAGCAGGACGAAAATCAACGTTTCAATTTAAGGTTGAAATAGAACTACTTATTGCATTGTTAAATAGAAAAAGTTGATAAATAAATAGCATACAAAATATCTGCAAAATGAAAATGAACGCACCAGTCTGCGTTGTTTCTCATTCATGTCCAATATGGGATCTCTGTCACTACTCATTTCAGTCTGATATTCCCATTCAAAAACTTTCTGAATCTCGTCCAGGACTGTTTCTATCAAAAGCGTCATTATAGACATAGTCTGCTTGTGAAATAAATCATACTCCTCCATTGTGGCTCATACAGTGACTGTAATGTCTGATTTATAAAGTGAGTGAATCAAGTAAGAACACAAACGATACCGCGTTTACATTTTTAACTTCCGTTTCTGCAACGCTCCGTCTTCAAAATAAAAGTTTATTAGATAGTCTACAATGATCACTGTGACGGCGCGTTCATTGTGACTTTTATTTTGAAATTCAAAATGCCGCACTTTACGGAAGTCACACTGAACCGGTAACAGTCGTGAATGACATTAGTCCAATTCAGGATTTAGTCTTTTACAATCATGAATTAGAAATAACTTTAATTTCAACGAGATCAGCACTAAATATCCTGGATCATCTTAAAAAATGTCGGAAAAGACTAACCTACAGGTATGTTTTCATTCATTCGCTAACGTTTACGTACTCAAAATTGGAGAGCAATTTTGAGAGAGTTACCAAAACCTAATTTAACTCTAATTTACGTTTTTATTTGTATTTTACACAACTCGTAAACCATACAGTGCAGCTCCGTTAGTTATGCAGTTATGGTATAATTGCTGCAGTTATTTTGGTTTAGGTCTATTGGTTACTTCTGAACCACTTTTAACGTTAACCTTACCCCAAAAGTTTTGTTGTACCGTTAATATTGTCGAATATGAAATCTCTCTATATGAATGGTGTTCTTCACTCCTCCCTTGTGTGTAACGGACACAGTGAATAGGCATTATTGTTGTCTTATCTGCTGAAGCCAGGACACTGGGGCGTAGTGCCTCCTCCTTCACCAGTCTGTCTGTCCTGCTTCATATTCTCTATACATTGTTTTCTCTTCCTCTGAAGACTCCAGCTTATTTCACTACAATGGCAGATGGACCTTATAAATACATTAGGGTCAGAACATAATCCAAATTAACACGTAAGTCTGTGATATTTGTGTTGGTACTGATTTTTGCTCAAAACTCTTCTTTTATAGGATGCTGATGGCAAAGTCAGCAGGGTGATCCGCGTTGGCACCAGAAAAAGCCAGGTAAATTATCTTTTGTACTTTTATTGTGCATGGTCTGTTTTTTATTTTATATATGTTCTTTTCAAATGCATGCTATGTGAAAAATATCTGTATTATATATTTGAATATATTTAGATTTACAATATATGTATATATATATATATATATATACATAAAATATATATATATATATATATATATACATACATAAAAAAAAAAAAAATATAAATATATATATATATATATAAAATTTTATTTATTTATTTTTATTAGTATTTTTTTTCCCTGTCTTCATTGTCAGTTTGTCACATGGTTTTTCAAAAATCATTCTAATATGCTGATACTCAAGAAATATTTCTTGTTATTATTGAGCATGAAAAATTATGCTGCTTTTGTTTTGTTTTTTCTTCTGGAAATTGTGTAACATTTTTTTCAGGATTCTTTGACAATGAAAAAAAACACCATTTATTTAAAAACAGAAATCTTTTGTATTATAGTTGTCTTTATTTATACTTTTGATCAATTTAAAAGATCCTTGCTGAATTATTTCCTCTAAAAAAATACTGTTTCCAAACTGTAGTGTACATACAAATTAGATCATTTAAAATATTGCTAAAATATCTAACCACTTTCATTACCTGATGAATTGGAGAAATTGAAATGTATATGTTTCAGTTATCATGACGGCTTGTCGTCGGAATAATAATTTGTTTAAAGTACCAATGTGTCTTAATTTTGTTATGATTTTTTTTTAAATAGTTTTTTTTTACTTTTTCTGTCCATTTTATAAATAATGTCTGTTATTTTGCCTCATAATCACTAATAATACAAGTGTAGCATAGGCAAATATAGGTTTGTAAGTTTGATTGGGTGTGCCAGTTGTGGTGATGGCTTTGATAAGATTTTTGTCTTTGTTAGGGTGGGTACAATACTGCTTAGTTTAAGTAAAGAAACCAGTTACAGCCTTCAAAAAGAAGATTATCCTTAAAAGACCTTCATATTTTGTGGGAAATTAAATATTGTTGGATATTTTTGTTACTTTTTTTCCCCGTTTTCAGCTGGCTCGAATTCAGACTGACAGTGTTGTAGAGAAACTCAAGGAGTTACACCCTGATGTTCATTTTGAAATAGGTAAGAGGTTATGGCTAAATATTCAAGAGAGCTGCTGGTTATTTTTAATTGAGTTTAGCGTGTATGCTATAGTCAATATTCACCCTCCTTAAATTGATTTCCACTTTCCAATCTTTTTATTTTGTTTCAGTGGCTATGTCAACAACAGGAGATAAAATACTTGATACAGCTTTATCCAAAGTAGGTCCAAATGAAATTAGAATAATTGATTATTCAATAAAGTGATACTGATGCCATAATGAATTAGTTTTGTAAATGTTACTATATATATTGTGTTAAAGATTGGTGAAAAGAGTCTCTTCACAAAGGAACTGGAAAATGCTTTGGAAAAAAATGAGTGAGTTCATCCTTCATTACTTCTATTTGTTCATTGGTGCGTTTGATGTTTCAGGGGTTTGTACTGCTACACTGGGACTTATGTTTCAGTGTGAGTAATGCTATTGTAATATTTGTGTCTCTATAGGGTGGACCTGGTCGTGCACTCTTTGAAAGACTTGCCAACTGTTCTTCCAGTGGGCTTCACTATAGGATCTGTTCTGAAGTAAGGAATCACAATGGTGTCTCTGTTTGTACTTGAAGTGCTTATATTTTCCCCCACATCTGAAGAGACTTTAATCTTAAAAGTAGCTGACATGTCACAGACAAACGTCAACCTGAAGGTAAAAAACAATTATTAAAGTGCATGGAAAAACTGATATAGGCCATTGCAAATTCCTGTTTAATGTATGGTTAGCATTTTGATTAACATTTCCTTCTCTTCAAAGGCGAGAAAACCCCCACGATGCTGTTGTCTTGCACCCCAAACATAAAGGCAAACGTCTAGACTCTCTAGCTAACAAGAGGTAAAAACTGGGGCCAATGATCCGAACTATATATCTTTTTATAAATATATGTTAAAGTACAAAAGCATTTAAAAGTTAGACATTTTAAGAAATTGATTCATTTATGAAAGATACAGTAATAATACAGAAAACATTTTAAATTTTAGTAATATTTCACAATATTACAGTGGTTTTTGTTTTTTTGTTCTAATACAGTCTTAAGTCTTAAAAATATTTAAAAAAATCTTATCAACCCCTAAATTTAAAATGGTGATTAATACTGTGAAAAGATTAATTACATCCAACAATAAAAGTTTTTGTTTACATAATATGTGTGTGTGTGCATATTTATTATGTATATTTATAAGCACACACATACATGTATTTACATTTATATTCATATAATTAATATTATATATATTTAAAATATAAACATTACTTATTTTTCTTGAATTTATACATGCATGTGTGTGTGTGCATTTATATATGAATAATAAATATACACAGTACATACACATATATTGTAAACAATAAAGTAAATGTATGTTATGTTGAATGTGTGTTCTTGAATACTAAATGACATATTTTTTATTTGAAGTGTTGTAGGTACCAGTTCTCTTCGGCGGGCTGCACAGCTAAAGAAGAGATTTCCTCATCTGGAGTTTAAAGACATTGTATCTTTCAGTACACTGCAACATTTTTAAAGAACTGTTATTGTATGTGATAGCAAGTAAATAATAATTTCAGTGTATTAACAAGCGCTTGATGTTTTGTGCAAGGTTATACCTTAACAGTGGTGTTTCAGAGAGGTAATCTCAACACTCGTCTAAAGAAACTGGATGAAAAAGATGACTTTTCAGCCATCATTTTAGCAGCAGCTGGTCTTCGGAGAATGGGCTGGGAGAATCGCATCAGCCAGGTGCCTTACTTTAATGAACCTACAATGGAAATACTGTCAAATAAAGAATATTGCATAATTTAATTGAGAAGCAATTCTATAATGCATATTGAACTTGGTTGTTATCATCTTTCTCCAGATCCTTGGGCCAGATGACTGCATGTATGCAGTTGGACAAGTGGGTAACATGCAGTGTAGCTTTTGTCTTGATCTTCTTCATCGCAGTGAGTGCTTTTATTCCATCACACCGAACCTTACATGCTGCTCTTACTGTCTTGTCAAAGGGCGCTCTGGCAGTCGAGGTGAGAGCTCGAGACCAGGACATCCTGGAAATGGTTTCAGTATTAAATGACTCGGACACCATGTTGAGATGTATCGCGGAGAGAGCCTTCCTCAAACACCTGGTAGGCATCCAGCTGCACTAATCCTCACAACTGTTTTTGGATCAATAGTGTGATTTATATTTTTGTTTCAATATTTGAAAGTATTTCATTATTAGTAAAACAAAAATACACCGTCTTTTAACAGTTTGTACATACTATATGTGTGTTTACTGTAAATAGGTATTATGTTTATCATATATTAAAGAAGAAAATAAGATTTATTAATATTGAATAGAACAATATTTCTTCAAATATATACATATAGTGTATTTATATATGCATAATAAATACATTATTATTATTATTATATTTACATAAAGTATGTAAACCATAAACCTTTATTTTGAATGCGATTAATAACAATTTAACAATTAATTGTTAAAAAAAATTATTACCAAAAAAAAAAAACTTTTTTTTTTTTGCTTAATCTGTTAAAAAAAATGTCAGGACTTAAATTAAATTGTATTTTAAAAATATATACAAAATTCTTAGTAAACCTACACTTTGAAATGTTAGTGTAAATATTAAATAATAATTCCAAAACCTTTAAAATACATTTTTAAAGGTACAGGTACAATAAATTACATTACGTCATTAAATAAAACATTTTCTGACAAATGCTGTTAACATGTTTTAAAACCAACAAGAATCCAAAGAATATAAGTGTAAGAACTTGTTTTAAACAATTTTTTTAACAGGAAGGGGGATGCAGTGTTCCAGTTGCTGTTAACACTGAAGTTAAGAATTCACAGGTAGTGAAGAGCTTCATGCTGTTTTACTATCGACCCAACTAGAGAAGATCTGAATAACTGTGCGATCGTTTTACAGCTGTACCTGACTGGAGCGGTGTATAGCCTCGATGGTTCAGACAGTCTGAAGGAGACCATGCAGACAAGCATCAGCTCTGACAATCCGGTAGTTCTTTCAAAATAATATTCCAATATCCTTCTTTTGAATTTTACACTGATGTGAGCCTCTGTAACCTTATTATTAGCAGGTTGAGGAGAAAGTTGACGAGAAGGTCCAGCGTGTGGGCATCACTGCTTTGAAAGTGTCAGAAACGGCTCAAGACGCTGCAGTGAAGTTAGGAGTGGACCTTGGAAATCTGCTGCTCAGCAAAGGAGCCAAAGAGATACTGACTGTAGCCAGACAGCTGAATGATGCACTATAGGTATAGCAGTCCTTATCTGTAGCTGAAGACCAACCACCCCCTTTCAGAAGTATTTTTATCAATTTTAGCGTCAACAAGTGTTATTATGTCATCCAATGGCCTTTATATTTAGTGTGTTATTAAGATATTGGTTAGTTTTTCACAGAAAATGTCTAATGAACCTTTAATGAACGTTTAATGAAGGTCAGTTTGCAGTTACTACTGAAAACAGACTTGCAGTATAATGCATAATAATGATGCCAAAATACAATTCACAGAAGTAGAGACACTGACCAACATCCACATTACAGAAGAGAGCTAATAGATAGTAATGATTTTTGCTCTCATTTTAAGCCATGAATCATCACGCAATCATGCCTTTTAAGATGGTGTGTGTTGTATCTAAACACATGCTAATTTGAAACTTGAATTATTCTGGGGTGTGCATTTTCTGAGGCTGTAGAAAATACCTGTGAACCACTACAAAACGAGTCATAGATTTAGGGTTTAATAGGACAATGTGTTTTCATTCCATCTCAGACATTTGCCACTAGTATATTTTATGCATTTGTTAAATGTTGTCATGGAAATTCAATATATCACCTCTGCAAATTTTTGTGTTATAAGCTGAGAAAGATGTGAAAGTCCTTGCTTTATTTATTTGGCTAAATGTCTTTGCCAGATGTCATATTGTGCCTGTATTTGTATGACGAGAAATGACTAAATTCATCCAGTAGTATTTTGCTTTGATTTTTTTTTTTGTCATTGCTGTTTAGAGCCACAGCTTAACTCATACCATGTTGACTCGATGTGAGCATGTGCAAGTTTACTAAGAATGTACTGGAATGATTGAATTCTATAAAATACATTTAAATGTTTGTAACCTTGCTGTTTGGGGTCACCACTGACTTCTATAGTATTTTCCCCCCTACTATGGAAGTCAATAGTGATCCAAAACAGCCTGGTTACTAACTTTTTAGAAAATATATAACTTGATTTGTGTTCAGCAGAGGTTTGGAATTACTTGAGGGTGAGTGAATGATGACAGAATTGACATTTGTGGGTGAACTATTCCTTTAAAGGTGCCATTGAATGGAAAACTGAATTGACCTTGGCACGGTTGAATAATAACAGTTCAGTACATGGACATAACATACTGTGAGTCTC
>JAUCMU010000027.1:10322885-10342894 GCA_032275025.1 Enteromius treurensis | reverse complement strand
AAAAACAGACTGTTTCATTCTAGGGTCAAATTCTAGGGTTGTAAATGGACCTGTAAAACCGTTTCTGGGTATTTTTTCCCCTTACCTAAGCTGCATACCTTCTATGTACATATCAAAGAACAATTTAAAATATTCTCTCAATGCATTCTATGGCACCTTTAATAGCATTGAAATGGTCATTACTTTGAATTAAGACATCCACATGTACATAAAAGAGCACATTTTGTAAGTCTGGAGGTTTTAAGCAGATTTATTTGGTTTTATGTACAAATAAAAAAAGGAGCATAGATGCAATCATGTGGTTTTGACTTCTCTCTTTTACTCTTTTTTTTACTTTTTTTTCTCTACAAACTGCATCTAGACAGTAATGGCCACTAGGTGTCACTAGGTTTTTTAAATAAGCTTTACACAAGACCTTACATGGGATGGTTGAAGGTATTGTCGATAATAAAATAAAAGTAAATCCTTATTACATTATAAGACAAGGTAGGTTGATAGAGTTTAGCATTGTACATTGCTTGTGTATTGACAAATAAGAGTTAAGGAGAAGAGAAGAAGGGTTAAGCAACGAGAAATTCGTATGATAATTGATTTAATAATGGTCTTGATTGAGATCAGAAAATATCAAAGAATATAAAAATGTTTTAAAAGTGCTTGGGGACACTTAGTGACTGGAAAGGAATAAAATACAGAATAAATAAGTATGCACAAGCCTACTACATGTCTTCTTTATGGTTCAGCTGCGAGCTGTGTTTGGACGGGGGAATTTTGGATAAGTTTTCATTGTTTATTAAAGCACGTTTATTTATCATTATATACATTTTTTCTTGCACCTAGCAACCCTGCTCTGAACTATTTTACAAAAATACATCAGATTTATTATCAGTTTCATAATGCATACTTTTCAAGATTGATGGTTGATAATCTATGCATATCCCAGGTACCAGGTGACATTTAGACAGTGAAGGACTGCTGGATGTCAAGCTTAGACTTGTCCAGAGATGTGTTCTTGTTCTGAAGGTGAACTCGCTTTATTAGCGCGTGGCTTCTTCTGGCAACCAGCTGTGGCATGTTGCCACTGCGTCCACTCATTTTCAAGGGAAATTACATAACACACTGTCCACAGAGGTCTATAATCTTATTCCTGCTTTAATAAGCAAACATGCATTTGACGAACATAGTTGTCCGGCACAAACGTTGTTGTGCTGATTTGTATTTTTTTAAATACATAAAACATAATTGAAACATTTAATAAATCCTAAACTAAAGCACTAAACATCATGCGACAAATATAAAAAGTAGAGAAATGAAATATTTTTTTGTTTTGGTGTGAGTGCACGGGACGCGTCCTTGAGCGGAGCGCGCAGGTCTTCTTCGGAGCATCATCGATGGTCTGGCTGCTCTTCCATCCATCCCAGGTTTTGCGTCACGCCTCGCCACGAAACTCTCCTTCAGGACTCTTTCATTCAGTACTGTACAGGATTACCAGTGGTACAGGACCTGTTTCTGCTGCTTATTGTAAAGACAAAAGTGACCTACATTTCAACACTTATACACTTCCCACTGAGTGTGACCCTGGGTAAGTGATTTCTAGAGTTCTTTCAGCAGTAGCTTATATATGTTTTTAACAGTACTTATCTTATCAACTATGACTGCTGAAAACAACAGCATAACCTCTAAAATATACATTTTAATCATATTTGAATCATATTGCTATACTATGCTATGCCATATTGTTATACTACTATCTTAAGAAGTTTTAATAACCTTAAATAGGTCTTCTTTATTATTTCTTGATTATTTAATACAAGTAATGGTGTAATATCATACCCACATATTTTGTATTTGCTCTGTACATATATGTGCCTGGTATTAACTTGGTATAAATCTACCAGTTCTTGTGGATTAGCCTACAAAGCCAAATCTCTTGATTCTTTATATTGGCCTGGTAAAGGTTATTAACCCTTAAAGGGGCAGACACTAACATATTGCTGTTTTTAAATACTTTAGGACTCGTATAATACAATTTCATGTTTCTTTTTTATCCAGTTTCATATATCTTAGAATTTTTTTTTTTCAGAATTAAGTCTAATCACTTACTTTTCTCAAATATAATTATAATTTAAAAGGTTAATGTTCACAAAATTATTAAATACTAGCTATTTCTAAATACTGATACAAACTGTATGTCACATGTTTAAGGACATGCGTTATATAACACTTGTATATAAACATGCACAGTGTCTCACCAAACGATGGGCAAAAATGAGAAGAGTAGTGATAATGTGTACTACACATGTCTATTAAAAAATCTTTATAATACTGGTTATAATACATTCCAGCTGGATTTCCATTTTACAGACTGTCTCCACATGTTACAATCGACTAATTCTCATGTGAACACTGAAGCGATCCCCTCCTAGCTAGTTTTCTCTGTGGGACTGAGCCAGTGATGACTGTCTCTGACCTGGCTACTCACATTCTCTGATTCCGCTCTTCCTTTTTGACTCCAAACTCCAGGGACATATATCTAGCTAGTCAATTCAATGAGTCAGCACAATGCGGTCCCTGGGAGGAAACCAAATCCCAGCCTTTTAGCAGAGCTCCAAATTCTAAACCAGATCAATTTGACAGAGCAGGGGCCTCTCCTGAATGAGCAGACAGTACAAAGAGGTTTGCATATAGGAAGACGCTCCCATTGGAGATTTCTGATTTTGAATAGTGATGTACAGTATAATGAGTCATTGCATTTCTTTAATGGAAGACAGTGAAATTAGATGTAAAATGTAACTGTGCGGTTTATTACATGGATCAGGTTGTTCTGTACTTTCTTTTGATACATTTTATGTACTTTCTTTTGTACATTTATTTTCTCTCTTTAGACCTTTGGAATGGCAGTGAAGGTATCTGATGTTGGGTCAGTTAGTATTCCTATAGAGGAAAGCCTGTGTAATGGAGGAACACAGCCACAGGAAGTACCGCTGCTAACCCATCTCAAAAAGGTAGAGAACCACATCACAGAGGCACAGCGCTTCTCTCACCTGCCCAAACGCTCTACTGTGGACCTGGAGTTCAGCGACCTGTCCTACACCATCAGAGAAGGGCCGTGGTGGAAGAAACAAGGTCAGGAAATCATATTTGACACATTTTGATCAGGGGTAACCATGAATAATCTGTTAAACTCGTTGGTCCTAAATAGAGCATGACTTGTAGTTTTGAGCTCATTCATTTGAAACAGACCTTAAGGATGGGGTGTTTATAAAACATTATCATAATCATAAGACACCATCGTCAGAAGTGTCAAAAATAAAAGAAAGAGAAGGTTGGCGTACAATGTGTGCTACTGTTCTTTTTTAATTAGATAGTCACTAAAGCCATCAAATAATTTTTTTTTTTTAAAGACAATTTCGTATTTATAAAAGGTTATAAAAAATATTGATTAATTTTTACATTTATAAATAAAAAATATATAAAATGCATAAATAAATTACAAATACATAAATATATATATATATATTTTTTTAAAAATAAATTTAAAAAATAGATATAAATAGATTATTGTTGGCTATTTAAATATTAAAAAATTCTGTGAAAGTTTTTGCCAAAAAAAAAACAAAAAACAGACACGGTTTATCAATAATGCATCTGTCAAAACTCAAGGGAGAGATACAGCAGAGGAGGAAACAAGACAGAATAAAGGGAAAAGGAGAAAATAGACAACTCAGAGGTTGTCTATGAACAATTTTGTAGAAATTAACTCAATACAACTAAATTTTAGATCAGTTCAGAATAGCAGAGAAATCCAATCAGTGTTACAAGGTTAATAATATTTATCTTTTGGCTCTACAAGTCAAATAGGAAATTAAAACAGGTCTTGGCTAGATGCATGCTCAGAGTAACAACTATTACTAATGTACAAAGCAAAATATGGGTGGCAATTTTAATTTAGCATCCACTAATTAGATGCTAATAAAACAAAAATTGATGAAAAAAAAAAAAATGCTTAAAGATGATGAAATCAATTAGAACGAGTACCAAGACTAATGAAGGCCTTTTGGTTTCCTGTCAGACCTTTAGATCTATTGATTTGCAGGTAATGAGTGCTAGTATCTCATACTGATCACTTCTGTTTTTATCTGATGAAGCTGACTCATGCACTGTCTAGTCATGCATGCACTGTCTGGCTTAGCAGATGGCTCTTTACTCTTGTGATTTATTGCTGAAAGCATACCCGTGTGGAAGTTTCCACTCTTTTACAGCCTTCAGATGCCTGCATGACTTTTATTTTGCAGTGCCATCACTACAGGTAGTTTAAATTAGATCAGTGGGGAGAACAAAAGTTTTAATTTGAAATCATCCTAATGTGTGTGCTTTTTCATGCTGACTACATTTATGCCCTTTGATGATCAGATACAGAAAATGGAATATATTTGCAAATATGATAAACGTGAAGTAAATGCTATTTGCACTCCTCATGTCCCTTTCATTTGTGAAAATGAACCACCAATGATGATAATTTGGCAGTCATTGAATGACTTCTAAACATTCAGTGGACAAGTATGGGAATAAAGTCAAAGGGTAAAGGAGAAGGCTTTCCTGTGATCTGACTGTGAGAACAGAACTTTTGGGCTAATAGGCTGGTAATTAGTGTGCCTTGCTTTGAAATACTGTAAGTCAGATTTTTTCCTCTTTTTTTTTTTTTCTTTAAATACTATATCAGCGACTCCTAAAGATGTCATAACTTTTTTTAATGAGATCTTTCAGTCTCATGCGGTGGGTGAAAGCCATAGCCAAGGTGGACTCATAGAAAGGTCAATGAGCAGACTTGTCCAGAATGGTTTAATTAGCCGCTGTACTTAAAGGTTTTGGAGCCTAATTCTTTCATCACCTTTATCACTCGCTTTCTCACATTTTTTAGCTTTGGAGAATTATGTAGTACAGTCATGAGGTTCATGGATTAAACCATACTTCTTATTTGAAGGGATTAACTGCAAGTGGTCCGTTTGTTCCTTTGGAGAACCGTATGACGCTAAGCATATATTTTTTGTTCTTCCAGGTTATAAGGCCTTACTCAAGTGTCTATCAGGGAAGTTTTGCAGTCGGGAGCTCATTGGCATTATGGGCCCCTCTGGGGCTGGAAAATCGACTTTGATGAACATTCTGGCGGGATACAGGTGAGGGTACAGTAGATGCAAATGTGATCTGAGCAAAAGCATGCTTTTTTTTATTTCAATTGTTTGTATTATTGGTCAGCTTTATTTGGAAGTTAAAAAATACTAATACAAATATTTTGCACATTTTTTAAATTCAAATTCAAGCTTCCATGTCTATCTACTGCTAGTTGTTGGAGAGTAACATACAGATATATATATATAAAAAAGTCACAGTTACAGTTTTCACACACACCCACATACAGATTTAACTACTGTAAATTCTTTCATAAATTGCATTGAATTGCTCTAAATTATAACACGACAATGTTTCAGAAGTTTAGGACACATAGGCACTGTTAGATGCCATTGTTTCCTGTCATAGCAATGGAAAGATTTAAATTAAAAGAAAAATCATAGCTAATAAATGCTTTCTTTTTATGATTTGAAATCTGTATTTAAGCCTGTTTTTTGGGGTGGCTGTGCTTTGAAATTAAATACTATAACTGCTGGTTGTCTTGTGTGTTACAGGGAAACAGGAATGACTGGACAGATCCTGGTAAATGGAAAACTCAGAGACCCCCGAACCTTTCGTAAAATGTCCTGTTACATTATGCAAGAGGACAAATTGCTGCCCCACTTGACTGTTCAAGAAGCAATGATGGTGAGTCTTTAGGGTGAATGGTGTAGGAAAGGATGCCCCCTACTGCTGGTTTGGTGCTAATGCCCAATATAACAATCCCTTCCAAATGCCTAGAAAATAATTTCTAACAGGAAACACACACCACTCAACTGAATGTTTTCTAGGTATCAGCCAACCTGAAGCTCAATGAAGACACAGAGGTGAAAAAAGAGCTGGTAGGTAAAGCTCATCACCTTACGATCAACTTACCTCAAATGTTTCCCTCACTTCTTTTCTGTGTATTTATGTTGACATGCAGATAAAAGAAATTCTGACAGCCCTGGGACTGCACGAGTGTGTCCACACTCGAACTGTGTGTCTCTCCGGGGGTCAGTGTAAGCGTTTGGCTATTGCCCTTGAGCTAGTAAACAACCCCCCAGTCATGTTTTTTGATGAGCCCACCAGGTAATAAAAGGTCATTGTTTTGAATCAGCACTATTTAGATGCTTGCAGCATTAACAGATACTGTTTATTTTTTTGCAGTGGTTTGGATAGCGCATCCTGTTTCCAGGTAGTGTCGTTGATGAAGTCTCTGGCACAAGGAGGGCGAACTATCATTTGCACCATTCACCAGCCCAGTGCCAAACTATTCGAGATGTTCGATAAGGTATGTGCATGTGCAAATCTTTTTGTAATTCTTCAGATCATGCCGCTCATCGTTCCATTCCTTCTGATCTCCTTCACAGCTGTATATTTTAAGCCAAGGCCAGTGCATATACAAAGGAAGTGTCCCATACCTCATCCCTTATTTGAGAGGACTGGGTCTTCACTGTCCCACATACCACAATCCTGCAGATTTCAGTAGGTTTTTTTTAAATGCGTTTGCAAGCTCTATATTTCTCTCTGGTTGATATAAATGATAATATAGAATGTATTTTAAATTGTAATCAATTTTACACCAGTCTATCATGCGTCATACATTTCCCCTCTGTTTTGTGTTTAGTCATTGAAGTAGCATCAGGAGAGTATGGGGACTTGAACCCAGTGTTGTTTGAGGCTGTTCAGGGTGGCATGTGTGCATCGGAGCAAAAATGCAACTGTATCGACAAAACCACTGTAACCCCATGCACTGCAAAATGTGTCAAAGTGAGTGATGCAAGTTTCAGAATCTGCCTGTGGATAACATCTGTAATGCTTACTTGCACAAATTGCGGTCAGGATGTTTGCTAGACTAACTGATCAACTGTGCTCTTTCAGCTCAAAATACTGTATAGTAATATGATGTGACTGTTTTGATGAGAGTTGACTGCCAAAGACATGATTATATAGAAGTCTGTACTTGGCACAAGAGAAAATGCAGTGTCTCTGACACCTGCTTTAAATAGTAAAGGCTGACTAAGGCAGATGGCTCATGCTTTAATATAATCTTTCATATTTATTTAATTTTTCTAATGACTCACTTCGCTTTCCTTTATTTGCTTTTACAGGATTCAGGCCATGTTGAGAGCCATACTTTTGCAACAAGCTCACTGACTCAGTTCTGCATACTCTTCAAGAGAACGTTTATTACAATATGCAGAGATCAGGTACACTGTTATCTTATTTACTCATCTGGTATCTCAGCCATAAACTTTCCTAATAAAGTTTTGTGTGCAAAATGACACAATACTGCTTTAAGAAGGCAAATAACACAGTAGCTATTCTATAGAAGCCCATTTTTGCCACTTGATTAAAAAATAAAAAAAAAATTATCTTGCAATTATGACTTAATTTCTTGCAATTGTGAGTTTATGTCCCACAATACTGACAAAACATCTTTTTTTTGTATTTTGCAATTTTTAGAAAAGAAATTTGTGAGATGTAAACTCAAAATTATGAGAAACAGTTTTATTGAGTGGCAGAAATGGGCTTTCATACTTCACCAACACTGAAACTGAAAAAACTGTTTGCTGAATTTTATTTGATCTAATATAAATTTTACTTTAGCATAGTTGAACCAAAATTTTGCACAAAAATAATGCTAAAAATTTAATAAATGGTAATTTTTTTTTTTTCTGTGTGTGTGTACATATATATATATATATATATACATATTTACTTTTCTTTTTTTTTTTAGCGAAAGTCTTTATCATTTAATTATATTTTACATTTAATTATATATTATAAGTATATTTATATATAATTATATATTTATATTATAATTATTTTAATATAATTTTTCCCACATGGTGTCTTCATTGTTTTTCTCACCCATGAAAATAGATTGTTTCATTTAGATTTGGGGCATCCTTCCATCAATAAATTTGAAATTCAAATTTGACATATTCACTTGTGTTCTACTTTTACAGACTAGTTTAAAATGCTTCCTGTTTTTCACTCTAGGTTTTGACACATCTGCGGCTAATGTCACACATCTCCATTGGAGTACTGATAGGCCTGCTGTACCTCAATATTGGCAACGACGCCAGCAAAGTCTTCAACAACACTGGTTTCCTCTTCTTCTCAATGCTGTTCCTCATGTTTGGAGCACTGATGCCTACAGTTCTTACCTGTGAGTTAATTAAGAGGCCTGAATGCAGCAGTCATGTCACAGTTGTCGGTCTAAAGCCTTGTCCTACTTTCATTCAGAGGAAGTGAAAGTGTTTTTTAGAGTCACTGTCCTGTTTCAGTTCCCCTAGAGATGGCTGTGTTTTTGAGGGAACATCTAAATTACTGGTACAGCTTGAAGGCTTACTATCTGGCTAAGACAATGGCTGACATTCCATTCCAGGTGGGTGCCTGCCTGCCTAAGCCTTACTGACCCTATGTAATGCATGATTATGCATGCTGAGTGTATGTGGACAATGTTGAAGGTTTAATATAATGGTTCTAAGATAAAATTCCTGTATTTGATATCCACTCTTTGTCCACTCTTCCTGTAGGTCCTTTGTCCCATCATGTACTGCAGTATTGTGTACTGGATGACTGAACAGCCTCCAGAGGCAAGCCGCTACTTGTTGTTTTTGGCTCTGTCGATCTGCACAGCCTTAGTAGCCCAATCTCTTGGACTTCTAGTCGGTGCTGCCTCCACATCCCTTCAGGTACATGTTACAGCTATTAGAAGAGCTCTAGACTGCAACTAAAACATTTCCATTTAATGTTAAATCTTTCTTCACAGGTGGCCACTTTTGTTGGTCCGGTTACAGCCATTCCGGTGCTACTATTCTCTGGGTTCTTTGTGAACTTTGACACCATTCCAGAATACCTACAATGGAGTTCCTACGTGTCCTATGTCCGGTATGCTATTTATATCTTAATATGCACTTTTACTAGGCAAAAATCACACTTCATGTTTGTTTGATCGTGTTTCTGACAGGTACGGGTTTGAGGGGGTGATTTTGTCAATTTATGGGATGAACCGAACCGAGCTTGAATGCCCAGGGAGGGTTTGCAAGTTCCAAAGACCTGAAGAAGTACTGCAGTTATTGGATGTAGAAGATGCCAAGCTTTACATGGACTTCATCGTGTTGGGGATTTTCTTCTTCATCCTGCGATTCGCCACCTACTTGGTTCTTCGGTACAAAATAAAGTCAGAACGATAAGATTCAAGTCATAGCTTTGAATGGGCTGCAGCTCTTGTGGACCGTTTTCAGGCTACACGTATACACTATAATTTCCAAAGGTGTCATTATCTGCTCAGGAAGGTCAGATTTATTAGTTGATAATATTCGTGTTCTGGTTTTTGTGTTTCATTTGGAATAAAGTCATTTAATGTCATTATCCACAAAATTGGCTTTTAAAAAAAAAACACTTTTTTAATGTTTCTCAGTGTTAAATTTACATACAACCAGGTGTTATGGTGTTATGCAAGGCTGCTATATCCAAATTCAAGATGTCATACCAAATTTAAATATGCAAATGATTACTGATCTTTCTCTATTCATTATGGCAGTTCTCAAACTCTGTTATCCTACACAACACTACACTAACATTGATGTGTGTGTGTTGTTTTATTCTGAGCTAATCAGAATTAACATTTTTACAGTTTCACAAAGCACATCGTGAACATGTTTCGCCTTAGATGAGGATGTTTACATGTCATTGCACAAGTTAGAAAAGGGTTTTAATCCAAACCAAAAGACTGTGAAGGTTCACACAGTCTTTTTGTATACTAGATTTGATTTGTTTTCTTTTTTTATGATTGTTTAGTATTTTCACTTGCATTTACCTGGTGCTAAAATGTATGTTTAAAAACAAAGGTATAATTTTTTAGACCAACAAACTTTCATACTATGTATATCAGCAATGTACTGCGTAAACATGTCATAATGCCAAATGTATGTGTTTAGAAATAAAATTATGAAATCCACCAGAAGTGCGATTGCAATTTCAAAACAATCTTACTGAATGAATACTTGTATAGTAGTTCATAATATGAGGGTGCAGAGGAATGCTAAATGCTTCATCATTTATTTTATTCCTTACAATAAAACAAAGTCATTTGGCAGTGCCTTTAATTTGACTCTTGACGCACTGAACAAAACCTCAAGAATAGCTTGTGCAAAGGAAAGTAAAGCAGCCCCACCTGTAAGCTTCATGGAAGAGTCTTTCTAGGAATTATTATGAATCAGGTCTACTCAGAATTCCTTGTAGCTACAAAGAGCTTAACATTGCAGTGGTTGAAGCATGTCAGACCCAGAAATAGAACTTGTTGGACGTGATGCTAAAAACTGTAGGTGTGTTAATTTAATCAGGGCTGTCCAAAGTGAAACAGCTTGTATCAGACATTGTGTAAAATAAATGAATGCTTGGGTGGGTCTATAAAATCGTGAAGGTCAGTATGGTTTTGCTGTCATACCCTGTAGAAAACGTGTACTTTGTATATTTAAAGCTGCTGCGAAGTCCGCAAAGTCGTTATGCAAATACACAATGCTAAATCAGCATGTTAGACCTGTTTAATGGCTTTTATTCAGTCATTAGACTTGCTACAGCGTCGTAAAAATTGAGATCAAAGTTGAAAGTTGAAATTTGTGTATGTGGGCGGTACTATGACTGACTTAGCAGGAAGACCGAGCGGTACGCTCTCGTCGTCCTGCCGTAGAATGGACGCTTTCCTCGGCTGTGAACCGAGAGTCAGAACGCTGGCTGGGACTTGGGAAAATCAATGAAGGATTCACGGTATACAGAGCCTCTAGATTAGGTAAAGATCTACAACCCTTACCAGCAACTCGTTACATCTGGTTTCTCTTGTGAAAAGTAGTAACGTTAGTCGCTTTGTTGCTCTGATTCATCATGTCACCTAACGGTGGTTTATAAATATTAAAATGAAACGTACGCTATGACTCTTCTGACACCAAATACGATCTGAGTTTGCGTCGAATTCCGGAATCGAGCTATATTAAAATATTTAATTTAGGATTGAGTATGCATGTCAAGCACTCCGACACGACGGATATGGTTTAACGTTACATTTACAGACAGTTTGACCTTAAAATTGCATGTGGAGTTGGAATCTTTTATACACAAGGATATAAAAGCTATACATGTCAGATTAAAAACAAAACTAAATTATATTCTTGTAATGAGTTTTGAACTCACTGTACTATTTTTAGTGAGTGACAGCCATATTACTCAATGGTTAACGTTGTGATTGTATACAATACGTGGAAAAACAATGTGTAATACAAAAGGATACAATTGTGTTCATAACACTTTATGCAATCACTTAAAGTTTTACTTTAAAAAGGGCCGCCAATAAATCTTGAAATTATTCGAATGTAGTTATATTAATATAAATTTAATGAAATACTTTAAAAACACTTAATAGTGAAGATGCTCAATGTTCAACTGACGTTATATAAACTCGCTGGGTGAAAATGAGCTCCCAGTGTGGACAAATTGCTTGACCTTCCTGATCATTCATTTCTATATTAACTGATGAATTCCATATAAATGCATATATATCTTTATATATATACACCTGTCAGGAGGAGGTATTTCAATTGCCACATTGGTCACACTTGTATGCATCATACCATGATGCATCATGATTTTTAGATAATGAACATTACCAAAATTAACACTTAGGGTGTGATGTTAAACGAATGTATCAGGTAACAATGTAAGTGTCATGTGTCATTGAAACACAAAGCTAAAGGAGGGACCTTACAAGGTTTGGCTTGCTTTTGCGAGGTGCGTTTACGTTACTGTGTTGACTGTAGACAGTTGACTGTTTACCTGTTCTACACTTTTAAGACCTTTTTAACCTTTTAAGTCACTATGACAAAACATATCATCCTGTAGGGGTTATTTTAAAGTCAAAATGTGGCGATTCGGGAGGCCATCGGGAGCAGAAGTGTTAAGATGGAGAAGCCAAGGTTCACCAAGAGACGTTTGCTGCAAACTTCACTCCAGGGCTCTTAAGAAAGGTAGGTGTTTGATATTTTTAAAACATTTAAAATATCCATTTATCAAATGTTAGATTTAAATAATTAAATATGTGCACACTACTGAGGCTGCTTATGCTCACCATGGCTATATTTATTTAATCAAAAATACAGTATGAACATTAATACTGTAAATTATTGTACAATTTAAAATAACTCTTTCTTTTTGTAATACTTTAAGTAAATCAATTATTTCTGTGATGGCAAAGCTAAAGGATCAGCAGTCATTACTCCAGTCTTCCGTTTTAGATGATCTTTTAAAAATCATGTTAATACACATGGTGCTTAAAAAGTTGAAGACAGTTGGGCAGCTTAATATTTTGATTAAAACTGTGATTTATTGATCATTTTCTTTTAGCTCTTGCTAAATCATTTCTTATTAAATTCATACTGAAAATGAGTGCTTTAGCTTGTGTTATTAAAGAAATGTTTGTTTATTTCAGCCTTTAACTTAAGCCTCCAATCAGATGGCATCTGTAGTAGTGTAAACCGTCATCACTTCTCATTTCCAGTGTAAGTATAATACTAAGAAATCCAGCATATGTAGTGTTTTCATGGAATATGTTTTAATTTGACTTGGGTTTTGTCTCATCAGCAAGACAACAAGCTCTTATAGAAATACATGGATAGAACTGAGAACATCTATGTGCTATTCCATCTCTGGATTCAATCCTAGGTTTTTTAGTACCTATGAAACCATCACAGGTATGTTTATTCATTAATCATTTACATTTAGATGATATATCACTCTGTGTTAGTGATTTAGAAGATTAAAATGCCATTCAGCTCATAAATCAGCTCAATATCTTTCATGCGTTGTATTATAATTAACCCACAGATCCCATTGAGATCCACAAACAGAAGCTGACGTTATGGTTCAGTCACCTTCCCCGAGAGGAGAAGCAGTTTGGTGGCTACTTTTCTCCCGAAACTATGCATGTGCAGCCACTTATCCTAGAGCGTCATCCGGATGAGGACAGAGGTCTTAGTCCCTTCAAGCAAAAGACAAGCATATCCACACGTCCCTCTCTCACGGTTGAGGAGCTCTTCGATGCAAAAAATAATGGAAACAAGTCACGAGGTCTAAATGTTTTGCTGTATGGGGCTGTCGGCACAGGGAAAAGTACTGTTGTCCGTAAACTGGTGCTAGATTGGTGCGCTGGATCTGTTTTCTCCCAGTTCAAACTTGTGTTGCCTTTCTCCTGCGAGGATCTTTCCTATTTATCCAAACCAGCATCCCTTCGAGACCTTGTGGGCAGGAAATACATGCACCTTCGCAAGACATCTTATCTTAGTGGAGATTATGACAATGCTAAGGATGTCCTCTTTATCTTCAATGGAATGGAGAAGATGAAGCTGGATTTTCGCATCGGCTCCACCGAGTTATGCAGCGATCCCAATGAGGCTCTCCCATCGGGAGCTGTTGTTGTAAATCTTCTGAGGAAATACCTGCTTCCTGAGGTATGAGGCTCAGCTGTTTACTCTTTGAGGTTTTTCACTCTATGACCTGGCATGTTGAATGATGCCATGTTCCAGATCAAATCAGTGGTGGTTTTGTGACATATATTGCAGTACCAATATCCAATATAATAGTCCAGATCCTATTAATTTATTAAAAATACAGTAGCTTGAATGTACCTATTCTGTGATACACAGAATTATTTACATTTGTAAATATAATTTAATTTAGTTATTTTTATAATGGAAAAAAAGGCATTATGAAGAATTAAATTCTTCAAATGTGACTTTTTTTTGGTTTAAATAATAGCAATAATAATAAAATTATATAAATAAAATAATAATCTATTATTCTTTTTAGTATTAGCTGTGATGTTATATGCACTTTTATATTTTTGTTATATTATATTTATAACTTTGTTGTATTTTAACATTTTTTTGTTATTGTTATTTATTTTTAATTTTTATAATAATGCAGAAAATGCCTAATCAAAAGAATTAAATTCTTGAAAATAATATCTTATTAAATTTATATTAGTAGAGAAGTTATTTATTTATTTAGTTAAAATTAATGATTTTTGAAAAAAGAAAACATTTCGAAGAAATGTGGTGCTACTAACAGACAAAAGAAAAAAACAACATAAAAAGAAATATAAATATTGTGTGTCTGTGTCAGTAATCAGGTAATGGACGTATTATTTATTTATTATTCAGTTATTTATTTATTTTTCCATACAGCTGTTTTTTTTTTTCATATTTATGATTTCATTAATGATATTTCTTTTTTCAAACCACTTTAAAACTCTTTGGAAAATAATGATTAAGATGCACACATATTTAAAATTGTGTAATATATTAAATCATATATTAGTTATATATTAATTAGATATATAGTAATATATTAATTCATTGTTTTATACTTTCTTACACTACATTACAATTTAGAGTCAACTACACTTAAAACTGGTATAAAAGTCTTTCAAAACCATATGAAACCACATGTATTAAAAAATTCCAAGACGTATGTGGTCAATTAGGCTCCCACTGTTAGATTAATCTGTATTGTAAATAACAGCTGCTACAACTTTTTTGTTTTTCTTACAGGCCAGCATTTTGGTTACAACCAGACTATCTGCTGTGGACAGAGTTCCTAAAAAATATATCAATCGTTACGTACAAATCTGTGGCTTCAATGATCCTGACCGCCAGAGAGCCTATTTCACCAGCAGGCTGTTGCAGCAGAATGAAGGCAAGCCGGACAAGGCAGCCGAGATGCTCATAGAGATGCTCTACCTAAATCTACAGCGAGAGAGTCAGTTAGCAACCGCATGCTTCCTACCATCTTACTGCTGGCTCACATGCGCCACTCTTCATTTACTGCATTTTACTGATACAAAGTCACCAATTCAAACCCTCACCGGCATCTACACCAGCTTCATGAGGCTCAACTTTGGGGGAGAAGTGATAACTGTGGATGGAAACGTCTCTCCACAAGAGCAACAGAACTCATTAATGCTCTATGTGGTCCGTACAGTTGGTAAACTAGCTTTTGATGGCATCACCAACAAGCGGACATGGTTCTCCGCTGAAGAACTGGAGCAGTGGGTTGGCGGCAAGACCAAAACGGATGAAGAGCTCCAACAACTGGCCGTGTTTCGCACAGATGTGCTCGACTTCTTTCTGGTAGCTCGAGATTATCTTGGTTCGGATCCCGAATCTGCTAGTAGACGCTATGTGTTTGCTGTTCCCGCCATGCAGGAATATCTAGCCGCGCTTTACGTGGTTCTTGGCGAGAACAAGAGCGTCTTGGAGAAGCTGACTAAGGAGGTTTCTGAGGCTTTGGGACAAGCCAGTGAGGACATCACAAGCCTCTTGAGCATCCTCTCCAAAATCATACCTTTCCGAATCTTCGCCATTTTCAACTTGCTTAAGTTGTTCCCGAAACTCTTCGAGCGAGTCAGCAGCCTCAGCAAAGGGCGTATCGCGAACACCATGGCGGCAGAAATGTTTCGTTCGGAAGACAGCTTCAATGAAGATGTTTTGGACCAGGTGGAGCAAAGCCTCCTTGGAGTGCATGGTCCGCAGCCACAGGAAGAATCCTACACAAGAGCGTTTGAGCTCTACCCTATCTTCATGGGTGGACTTCTTCATTACGGGAACCGGCGGCTGTTAGACCAGCTCGGATGCAGCATCAAGAGTCACACGGTTTCTCAGATCACCCGTGCGCTGAGGAAACACCTGATCAAGGAGAGCCAGAAGAAGCAGCCTCCCGAGGAGCTCATGGACCTTCTGGTCCTGCTGTACGAGTTCCAGAACCCTCGCCTCACAGCTGAAGTCCTCCAGTCCATCAAGACTATCAACCTGTCGACCGTGCGCATGACGCCACACAAGTGCTTCGTGCTGAGCATGGTTCTGAGCTGCACGAGCTCAAGCTTCCACCTGAACGAGCTCAACCTCTCCTCCTGCCACATCACTCCAGAGTTACTGCAGATGCTCTGGCCAGCCTTCCATCACACTAGCAACCTCAAGTAAGGCTTGCACCTACTATAGATCATAATGCATGCTTGAGTCAAGTAGTTCTATGCATACATTTGATACTAATACATATTTGGGGCTCATCAACTAACAGTTTGCAGTTTTAAAAAACAATAGTTAGAATATATTTTTCACTATTAGTTTTAGATGTATGATATATTTCAATTGTCTCTTTGCTCTCCATTCAGAACTGACCTGCTAAATAATAATGATCATTTTATACCAGCCCAAGATTTGCTGTTAGCTGATTCTCTCAACATGACCAGATGAAAAGTGCCCTAAACTAGGCAACAGACTAACCTAAGCAATCTAGGATATCAGCTAAGACCAGCAAACCAGCTTGGGCTGGTTCAGGGCACTTTCTATACATTAAAGAATTCTGAAAATATATTACTACAGTCGTGCTACAAAAAATGGTTTCTTCTTTTTTAGCATATAAGCATATTAGAATGATTTCTGAAGGATTGTGTGACACTACAGTAACAGACTGAAGTAGTAATATTACTTTAAAAATATTAAAACAGTAAATAGCAATTTTAAGTTGCAATAGTATTTCACAATACTGTTCATTTTGATCCTCAAAAGAAGCTAGTTGAAATGCCCTCTAATACACTGACCTCAAATTTGATTAATAACGCAAGAGTTTGTAATGTGTTGCATGTTATTGAGTGAAAGTAACCGCAAATGAGGACTGATTTGTCTTGATAGTGTGGTCTTAATGGACATTTAACATCCAACCTTTTATTATTGATTCAGTTCTTGCCTTCAGGTTGCTTTGCTTGCAAAATGTAGTTGGTAATAATTACTTATTAACACAATTGCCTCATTAGTTATTTATTTTCTGTCTGGGAAATCAACAAATTAATGGCATGTGTGTGTGTGTGTGTGTTTTTGCTCTCTGTGTGGTTACAGTCTCCAGTTTAACAGCCTGGGTTCTGAGTCCTGTATTCTACTGAGAGATCTCCTACTAGAGCCCAACTGTACTATTAAGTCGATACAGTAAGCCTACTTTCAATAGCACATTATTACTGTGATGTATTTATGGTTGAGGAGGTAGGTTACAGTACATTCGAAATGCCAAAAAAGACATGGGTTTCAACTGTCGCATTCCTTGTGTAAAGCCACTCTTGAACAACAGACAGCTTCAGAAGTGTCTCGCCTTGGCTAAAGACAAAAGGTCTGGACTGCTGCTGAGTGCTCCAAAGTTATGTTCTCTGATGAAAGTAAATTTTGCATTTACTCAGAATCCACGTTGCTTGAGGTCCAGTGTAAAGTTTCCACAATCAGTCATGGTTTGGGGTGCCATGTCATCTGCTGGTGTTGGTCCATTGTGTTTTCTGAGGTCCAAGGTCAACGTAGCAGTATACCAGGACGTTTTAGAGCACTTCCTGCTTCCTGCTGCTGACCAACTTTATGGAGATGAAGATTTCATTTTCCAACAGGACTTGGCACCTGCACACAGTGCCAAAGCTACCAGTACCTGGTTTAAGGACCATGGTATCCCTGTTCTAAATTGGCCAGCAAACTCGCCTGACCTTAACCCCATAGAAAATCTATGTGGTATTGTGAAGAGGAAGATGCCTTATGCCAGACCCAACAATGCAGAAGAGCTGAAGGCCAGTATCAGAGCAACCTAGGCTCTCACAACACCTGAGCAGTGCCACTGACTGATCGGCTCCACGCCACGCCACGTTACTGCAGTAATTCAGGCTAAAGGAGCCCCAACTAAGCATTGAGTGCTTTACATGCTCATACTCTTCATGTTCACACTTTTCAGTTGGCCAAGATTTTTAAAAATCCTTTCTTTGTGTTGGTCTTAAGTAATATTCAAATTTTATACTGAATTTGGAGTTTTCATTAGTTGTCAGTTATAATCCTCAAAATTATAAAAAAAAACAACACTTAAAATATATTCGTCTGTGTGGAACGAATGTATACATTATACAAGTTTCACTTCTTGAATGAACTTAAGAAAAAAAATGTTTTTATATTTTAATTTTATTGACTTTTAGTCATTGTGTTATGTGTTTTTGTCATTTTTAATATTGCAAATATTATTAATGTTTAACCCTTTTTTTCATTTTTATTTAATTCTGTTGTTTTTGTAAGTTTTAAAAATATTTTTTATATGGTAAATACTATTTATTTTTAATTAATTTTTATTTCAGTTATATTTTTTGAGTTCAGTTTTTATGTTCGGTTTATTATAGTGCATCAAAAATAAACGTATTATAGTTAGTAGCTAAGCTTTTTAGAATTTAGTTTTTCATCCATTCTTTTTTATTTAATTTCAGCTTTGTTCTTAATGCTTTCTAATGTTAATGTTTTTTGATCATCGAATGTGCAATATCCATGATAAATATAAATTATTTTAGTATTTGACTGTATTGACCCATACAGGAAGAGGCTAAGAAAATTGTGACAAAAAGATACTACAGTTACTACAGTATGACATTGTTTTTAACAGTTTAATCCAGAAAATTGAATAGATACACTACTTTTCCAGTTTTGGCCAAGGTCTCAGGAGTAATAAGGAAAAATAGTTTCCTGTGCATTTTGTGTAAACTTCCTGTTGCTCTGATCTCAGGTTATGTGACAACTACCTGACAGACACCGGCATCAGCCATCTGCTAGAAGCTCTGTCTGGTAATCACTCTCTCCAGCGGCTGAGTCTGATGCACACAGGCCTCGGGGACCGATCGGCACAACTGCTGGCTGAGAGACTGGGCCAGCATGAAATGCTAAAGGAACTGAATGTTGCCTACAACAACATCGGTGACAGTGCAGCTCTCACGTTGGTCGATGCCTGTCGCGAACATCCCAGCATCCACACAGTACAGTGAGTATAACAATACCTTAGCATACTTCAATCATATGTGTCTTTCTGATGTTAATTTATGCTCTTACTTCCTCTCAGCCTGTACCTGAACCAGCTTACGGATGTGGGCAAGCAGTCTCTGTACGTGCGTGGTGGTCCTCGGGTCAAGGAGGGCCGGCGGGTGAAGGTCTTGGCATCTGTAACGGAGGGTTCAGACATCTCAGAGGACTGGCATCCCATTCTGAGCGTTATTGGAAAAAACTCTCTTTCCTGGGACAGAGGCCGTGTACGCGAGCAGCTGATAGTCTTTCTGAAAGACCTGGAATGGGGTCGCAAACAGCACCAGAGTTTCTGGAAAAAGATGCACTTTCGACGAGTGGAGAGCGTCGTGAGGCAAATGCTGCGCTTACTGGAAAAGAGCAGTGATACGGGAACAGGGGCCGGTATTAAATAATGGAACTATCATAGAAGCTAAAGGGATTTGGGAAATTTGTTGCCATATTTCAGTCCAGAGAGCCTTAATATTTCCCACTTAGATTTCCATTTCTCACATATCCATATACTGATTAGGTCATTTTGAGAAAACACTGTGAAAAATTTGTTTTATTTGACCGTTTGAGGGAAAGATCGATATTCACTACTCCATAATAGTACTTGAAAACTGCTCTTTGTTGCATGATGACAATTTTTGCCATAAAAAGCCATTTCCTATGCATACGTATCAGAGAGAATTCAGGGTTTTTTGTTGTCATTAATAAATGTGCTATGTATATGTTTTTTGTATATGGTTAAACTCTTTAAACGACATTTGAGTCTGAAATGCTGCTCTAGGCAAGGTACCCAAGACGCAAGAATTGAGATTAATCGCATTTAAAATAAAAGTTTTTGTTAATATAGTATATGTGTGTACTGTGCATATTTATCATGTGTATATATAAAGATACAAACACACAGTATATATCTTGAAAATATATATACATATTAGATTTTATATTATATAT
>JAUCMU010000027.1:10309194-10322785 GCA_032275025.1 Enteromius treurensis | reverse complement strand
TAAACATAGCATATTTCTCTTAAATATATACATGCATGTGTTTGTATCGATATATTATGCATTGCACATATATAATCAAAACAATAAACTTTTATTTTGGATGCGATCAATCGTTGTCATATCTTTTGTCAATCTTACCATATCTTTTGCCTTAATATTTGATTGAAAAAACATTTGAACTTACAAACTGTGATTGAAATTTGCTGTGCAATGACAACAAAATAAAACTAAAGGTGCTGATAAAAGATGGCTCCTTGTCAAACTGTTTGACTTAATAAGATGCTGGTTTTACCGGCTAACGGCCTTATTTTAGTGGAGTTTGCTGTCAGTTGTCTTAATTAGAGTGGGTTATGTAATACCCCCTTAGGATCTGATTATGGCTGAGGTGTTGTCTCATAAACCGAGGATTAAATATTAATCTCATGTGTGTTATTGTGGTAGACCAAGGAGGAGCTATACCGACTGAAGTATTTTAATGCTTCATTTAAATGTGTACCTTGTCCCCTCACGAAGCCCAGGGCTCGGTCAGCAGTGGTAAGCAGGATCATGAGATTCACCACAGGTAATACTACAGTCTATATATATTTATATTTACATTGTTTTCGATTGCAATGATTGTGTAGACTGTAACGTAAAACTCAGGAAAGACATTGTAAGAGTTTATTATTACAAAGGGTTTATTTTTGCAAAGAGGTGGGGAATAAAAAAACCTTTACCGTAAAAAAGTTAATGTAGTAGAATGGTAGTATGTCTGATATATTAGCATGTCTGATAATTTGTTATTGTTAGTAGTAGAATTTATATACTTTTATTTATATTAATGCACATTACTAAAATCTAACCAATTGAAACAAATTTTTTCTAACGATTTCGAAACAAGTTTCATCATTTTCTGCATTTTGTGTTTGCTCCTTTGTACAAACGTAATTGTTTCCCTTGAGGTATTAAAACCTTAAAGACAAAAATAAGCACTGAGGATTTTCCTTTTGAACTCTGATCTCAAGTCGTGTCAGCATTTTGTGATTTCTAATCCTGCTTCCTTAAAGTCAAACTCATTAGTGCGTATTTTAACTTAAAGCAGCCTGTGTAGATTTAGCCTCGCAGTGCATCTCTCAGACAAATACTGGAAACTAAGCCCTGCCAAGAACTGTTTTAGATCCATGAAAACGAGCAAAACTGAAATAATGTGGCATGCTTGTACATGTTTAAGGCTTAGTATCTGCCATGTAAGTATTTCAAGAAAACTTTTTTGGTCTTGGTTTTCAGTGACACACAACTAGAAAATGGTTCATATTAAACTCTTTCCTTTGTTTATGAAAGTTATTGCATCACTTCTGATATTTTTGAGAAGATATGGATCACGTTCTTAAAACTTTTTAACTGTTTACTATCACAGAACCAGCAGATGCCCCAGAGTTACCAAAGTAAGTCTTCAGAATGCTCTTTAAATGTGACCTTTGACCTCTGATTACCCTGCATGTACACACACACACACAAACACACACACACACAATTAAGCAATCTGGTTTACTTTGTAGTCAAGAAACGTGTACAGCAAAGTGCACATCTTTTTTACAGGAAGTTCACCTTCAACCCAAAAGAAGGGATTGACAACCCTGCTTTAGTGATCTCTGATGACACAGGTAAACATTTTCATCCAATCAGTGACTGGTATATCAATGATTGAAAGAAAAAAAAAGACTACATTTGAATGCTGAATGCATTGTCACCAGAGCCTGATGTGCATCCGCGGATGTGTGTTCTGAAGCGGGAAGAGGGTCAGGGCTTCGGCTTCTACCTGAGTAAGCACGCTGGCTGCAGGGGGCATGTTGTGCGCCAGGTGGAGCCTTGGAGCAGCGCAGAGAGTGGTGGGCTGAAGAAGGGGGACCGTGTTTTGGAGGTCAATGAGGACTTTGTGGATGACAAGGAGCACTCGACTGTAAGAGCACTTCCTTATGCAAACATGAGACCTTTGTATTCTGTGAATTAAACACACGGTCACTGGAATACAAATGATATTGGCAAGAAGATGCAAAGCATTAAAGGGGTATTGAAAAATGATCGCATATCTCTCATATAGCACATATGTGACCTTGTGTCAAACACAAAATAAGCTATTTTGAAACATGTCTGTTTCTTTGCCAATATACAATGGCTACAAAATCACAAATAAATTGACATGACCAAAGACGAATATTATAAAATACAGTAATGCTAATGCATGATGCGACTGACCAATGAGAATCGAGGATCCCAGTGACTGATGGACATTTGTAAAAAAAAGTAAACAGACATTAATTAACTACATACTGTGCATTAGTTGTTTTTATTCAGAAAAAGTTGTGACATTTTATATTTGAATAAAATGAAAACTGAATTTCCATTAGCCAATATTTTATTCACAATAAAACCTAGAGAACATAAGAAATGTTTAAACTGAGAAATGTTACCATTTCATGCACAACATGAGCTCATTTCCAATTTGGTGCCTGCTACAGGTCTTAAAATAGTTGGGGACGGGACGGGGGCATGTTTACATCTGTTTACATGGTGTAGCATCTCTTCTTCTTTTCAAAACAGTTTCTGGAGTTTTTGTGTAGGAATTTGGTCCCATTCTTGCCTGATGTTTCCAGCTGCTGAAGTGTTTGTGGTCATCTTTGATGTATTTTTCCATTGATGACTGACGTTAAGTAACATAGTTTCCCACAATCTTTTAATGCACTCTTTCACATCTTTACTTCTGAGAGACTCTGCCTCTCTGAGACATCCTTTTTATAGATAATCATGTCACAGACCTGATGTCAATTAACCTAATTAGTTGCTAGATATTCTCCCAGTTAAATATTTTCACAATGTCTTGCTTTTTCAGCCCTTTTTCCCCAGTGCCAACTTTTTTGAAAACTGTGGTAGTCATCAAATTTGAAACGAGCTTGTGTAGTGGATAAAAGTGTAACAGTTCTCTATGTTCTATATTGTGTTCAATGCAAATGTTAAAAATATCTCAACATTTACATAACTCGGGTTGTATTAGCAAAGATGAATAAATATAGTAACAAATGTATTGCTCATGATCAGTTAATGCATTGTGTTACCGGTATACCTTACTGTGCAATTATATTTAGTCTTGTAAGTGTGTAACCTGTGCCTTGTTTTCAGGTGGTGCTGAAGGTGCAGGCGTCTGGGCTGAAGCTATATCTGTTAGTGCTGAGTGCTCAGGATTATGAGTTTGCAGTTTCAGAAGGAAGAGACCTCATGTCGCTCGCCAACTCTTACCGTCCCACAGAGGGCTGTTCTCGCCCACGGCTGTGTTACATCACTAAAGAGCCTGGCAGAGGCTTGGGCCTCAGCATCATTCCTATTGAAGGTACTGCTCCTTTCTGAACATATGTTTAAAGCCGATGCAATTTTTAAATTAAAATCACTACTTTATTACTCACACAACAAGTTGTAGTTGTATCAAGACTTCTTACAGAAGAGAACACATATCAATATAGGGCATATATTATATATGAAAACATTAGAAATTTTTTTTGCCTTTTTTTAAGCACAAAAGGCAGGTTTTAGAAATATAAATGTTCTACATAAAATGTCTTTGGCAACACCGCCTTTTACTCTCTTTATCAGCAATGGCTTTTCTGTCTAAGTTTGGCTGTTTTGTTTTTAACAATGATTTTTGTACTACAAAAATTAAACCAAAAAGGAAAAAAAGCTGATTTGTCATAAAAATATTAATGAACAGATACTTGAAGTCACAAGTAAGATATGTACGCATCTGGAGGTGTAATATTCAGGGCTTTAAATTACTTTCATGTGGGTTTAAACGTGGTGCTTTCATTACAAAGCATTTATTTATTTACACCAGTTTTTAAGTATCACCACTATAGTTTAATACATTTTTTTAAATTATTATTAATTTTTTTAAATTTCCTTTTTTTTAATTTAAATTTTAGTTAACATTTTTTTGTACACACACACACACACACACACACACACACACACACATATATATATATACACACATATATATAGAGTACTGTGTAAGTCTTAGGCCACTAGTATTTTCACCAACAAAAAAAAAACCAACCTGGAAAGCTACAGTACTGTTTAAAGTTTTAGACACTTGTGTAGAAATGCAGTAAAATAAGGATGTTTCAAAAATAAGGCCATAAATAATAATAATAGGCCTAATAATAATACATTTTATTTAACAGCACCTTTCATGGCACTCAAGGACACCTTACAGTCAAAGTGTAAGTACAATGGTTAAAAACAAAACAGACAGAAAATAGATTTATCAATTACTTCTATTAACTAAATCAAATAAATATATGGTATCACAGCTCTGTTCCAAGGTGCACTTGCCCATAGATTTTCAGGTAGCTTTCCAGGTCTATCTAACACACTCTTGGATAGGCCTGTTGTTTTTTCATGCACCCATGGGTTTTATCATGTCAAAGTACACTAAATGAGAATTTAAGTATTTATTATAGTAGTTGATTCTAACTTCAGGGAATATTAGTGTATGCATACATGGATCATTGTGGACAGTTTTGTTTCATTTTATTCAATATTGTATGTGAGAGTAGGAGAGCGAGGCCGTTATCGTCTCAGCCCTGTGACTGATGGTCCAGCTGAGAGAGCTGGAGTCCAGAATGGAGACAGGCTGATCTGGATCAATGGAGCTATGATTTCAACACTCGGTTATGCAGCACTGTCAAAAATGGTGAGTATCTGTATAGTATCTTAATTAGTATCTGGTACCATACTGTAATCTACAAAGCTTTCTGTTTTTGGGACATTGGAAAGCCTAGATTTTTTGTTCCATCAGGTGAAGAAATGTGAAGACCATGTGACTGTCTTGGCGATTGACAGCAGGAGTGAAGTTTGTTATAATCGCATGGGGATACCCATAATACCTGCTTTTGCCAAAACACATAATCTACCCCACAGACCAAAAACACTACACCTTACTCAAGGACCACAAGGATACGGGTTCCTCCTAAGGCAAGAGAAGTTACGATCTGGACATATTGGTGAGAAATCGCTGTTGTTATTATTATTATTATCTAAAATCAAAACTATTAAAACATTTTTGTCTATTGAAAGCTACTGAATAATAAAAGTTTAGTAATAATATTATAATATAAAATAATATTAGATGGAATACTGTCTGTATTAGACTGTATTAACTTGTATAAACTACTAAAAATGAAAAACAACATCTTTAACACAAATAAATATCATAAAATGAAATTATATATATATAAGGAATTAAAAAAGGAAAATATAAATATAATATACATGTTTTGAATATAAAATATTAAAAATAAATACTATATACATAATACTAAAATAATTTTGTTCTATAGTGCAGGGTTTTTTCTTTGAGAAAACTGTATTAAACATAAGTATTTAATATTTGTATATTTAGTAAAAATACAAAGGAGCAATATAAATGATATAATAAGCTTTTGATATTATTGTTAAATAAAATAATTAATTGTATCAGTATTATAATAAGAAATGTTAATTAAAAATATTATTAAATATTTTGATTACTAATGAAATAATATTAACATATATATTTAATTAATATTTACATAAAATAATAGTGAAAAGGACTGGTTGGTAGTCATGTGAGGTTTATACATCCAACATGGTATGTAGAATACACTTCCAGAAATATTTTACACACTTTATTGTTATTTAGATACATATATTTATATATTATCTATAAGTGTCTATTTAAAATATAGATGGGTCCAAATATATAGCTGCTAAAGTAAAGTGTCCTTTCGAAAAGGGATTATGGGGGTCCATGGTAAATGCTTTTAGATGTTCCACTTATCAGAAAACACAGTAGGCATTATTTCACACTTTGTGACATGTTCAGTTCATGTGTTACGAGAGATCGACCCCTGCAGCCCAGCTGAGACTGCAGGAATGGAGGACGGAGAGCTTGTGCTAGCGGTAAACGGGGAGCAGGTGGAGGATGCAGAGCACGAGGGCATCGTCAGCAAAATACGGCAAAGCGGCCAGCAGGTCACCCTAACCACCATCTCCATCCCTGGCAGAGAATATTACACACAGGTGCTTACACACACCCGCTTTCACACGCAAATGCTCACACAGAAAAGAGAAGCGATAACATTCAGCTTGCCAACAGCTGCAAAATCAACATATTTCTCCTCTGACTGAAGACGTTAGACCTGGAGGGCTAACTCAAGCTCCTAATTCTTATAGTACACGCCAAAACAGGTGATTTTAAAAAGAAATCAATCTACTGTTTGTAATAGACATAGACCCCAGGGAATGGGTGGAGTTGCTATGACCTAGATATTGTAGGGAATCACTATTCTTGTTGTATTTGCTTGGATTTACCACTGAGAGAGTTTACCACTGTCTGTTATTTGATCCACTTCAGCTGGGTATTTCTCCATTGCTGTTCTATGAAGACCATATTCCAAAAAGGGAACAGTTTCCTAATCCTCCTCCACATCAAGAGGGGCACCAAAATCCACCGCAATCTCGACTTTGTGTGCTTCACAAGGAGGCTGCGGGATTTGGCTTCAACCTAGGCTGGGTTCAGAATAAGCCTGGGACGTATATTGGTCAGGTGCTGCAAGCATTTATATTTAAAAAGCATGTGTTCAGTGCCTTAAATGTACATTTAAATGGAATAGAGCACAACAGTGATTAGATATTTCTAGTAGGCCACCCCAGAAGTTATCATCCTGGTTCCTTTTTCCGTATTGCAGGAGATAAGCTCTGTAGCCAACAAAGTCTGTAATAATTTCTTGTTATCTTGATAACCTTTACAAATGAACTTTTAAAGCTATAAAAACAAGTTAAATACAAGTTTGAAGTTATAAACAAACATGGTCACATGATGTCAGTGTCACGATCAATGCGTTTTCGAAAATACATTTTCCCTGAAATTAGTAAGCAGATGACTTCTTCCGTTCGCCATTTATGGCGTTATGTCTCAGTAATGTGACAGTCCTATTTAAAATCTGTTAACCACATATCATTTTTGGCATTTAACAAAAACCCATTAAACCATTAAAAAACGGAAGCAGAAGTTGCCAAAATGTTAACTCGTTTCTGGATTTTAGCCTACAAAAATACAGGTGCATCTCAATAAATTAGAATGTGGAAAAGTTCATTTATTTCACTAATTCAACTTCACCCAACCCACCTGAAAAGGTTTCCTGAGCCATAGGCTACACAATCATGGGGAAAACTGCTGATCTGACAGGTGTCCAGAAGACAATCATTGACACCCTTCACAAGGAAGATAAGCCACAAACATTCATTGCCAAAGATGCTGGCTCTTCACAGAGTGCTGTATCCAAGCATGTTAACAGAACGCTGAGTGAAAGAGAAAAGTGTGGAAGAAGAAGATGCACGACAAACCGAGAGAACCGCAGCCTTATGAGGATTGTCAAACGAAATCGATTCAAGAATTTGGGTGAACTTCACAAGGAATGAACTGAGGCTGGGGTCAAGGCATCAAGAGCTACCACACACAGACGTGTCAAGGAATTTGGCTACAGTTGTCATTTTGCTCTTGTTAAGCCACTCCTGAACCACAGACAACGTTAGAGGACTTCTTTCCGGGGCTAAGGAGAAGAACTGGACTGTTGCCCAGTGGTCCAAAGTACTCTTTTCAAACGAGAACAAGTTTTGTATTTCATTTGGAAACCTAGGTCCTAGAGTCTGGAGGAATTGTAGAGAAGCTCATAGCCCAAGTTGCATGAAGCCCAGTGTTAAGTTTCCACGGTCTGTGATGATTTGGGGTGCAATGTCATCTGCTGGTGTTGGTTCATTGTGTTTTTTGAAAGCCAATGTCACTGCACCCGTTTACCAAGAAATTTTGGCGCACTTCATGCTTTCTTCTGCTGAGCAGCCTTTTAAAGATGCTGATTTCATTTTCTGGTAGGATTTGGCACCTGCCCACACTGCCAAATGCCCCAAAAGTTGGTTAAATGACCGTGGTGTTGGTGTGCTTGACTGCCCAGCAAACTCACCAGACCTGAACCTCACAGAGAATCTATGGGGTATTGTCAAGAGGAAAATGAGAAACAAGAGTCCGAAAAAAAAAGATGAGCTGAAGGCCACTGTCAAAGACACCTGGGCTTCCATACCACCTCAGCAGTGCCACACACTGATCACCTCCATCCTAAATTGAGGCAGTAATTAAGCAAAAGACGCCCCTACAAAGTACTTGGTACATATACAGTAAATTAACCTACTTTCCAGAAGGCCAAGAATTCACAAAAACATGCGCATTGATTTTGTTTAATATGAGTTTCACAATTTGAGATGAATTACTGAAATAAATGAACTTTTCTACGACATTTAAATTCATTAAGATCCACCTGTATGTCATCTGTTCAGGATTCTATTGCAAAAATGACTATATATATATAACAACTATAGATTTAAAAATGATTTTCCATGTTTATGAAAAACGTACTCCTTCTGGTCTATAGGTAATGACGGGGAGCGCAGGAGAGAGAGCAGGGCTGTGTGAAGGAGATGTAGTTGTAGAGGTGAATGGACAGAATGTGGAGGAAGAGTATTTTGATGAAGTGGTGAGGTTGATAAAAGAGGGAGGGACTCCTCTCAGTCTGCTAGTCATGGAGGGACTTGGATATGAGAAACTGAGAAACTTCAGACAGCTGGTAAGTTCGGAACCCAATCTTTGCCATAACAAAGTGAGACTTGCTCACACACAGTCATTTCAGGATTAAGTTAAAAAGTAAATATTGTCTTTCAGGTCCCAGAGGTTTCACAGGATGATTTTGTATGAATTAAAATATAGTCAGGTAAAACATTTTGTTAATTTATTCATTTAACATTTACTGTAAAAGTATAATTTATTTTTTGATGCATACCAGTAAACCCTCCTCTCTGCCAGAGATCACAAATACAGTCTATGTGGCTGAAAAAGATATTTTAAACTACTTTGTATACAATAATAGTAATAAAGTATATAATAAAAATATAGTAATAAAGATTCTTGTTTATCTTGCAGAAATATTGACAAAAGGGTAAACATGTCTTTCTTGTCAGTAACCACATTTATTGTTCAATTAGTATCATTATTTAATGCAACCAATAAACTTGTGAATACAATTTTTTTTTTAGTATAAACTTAATATAAAGATTATGACATTATGGAGATTGGAGTATGTGCACAATCAGGTATAAAGTGATTTATATTGTTGTAAAGTATGAAAGCATATTAAACCCTAAATATAGTCAAATTTGTTTACTCCACTTCCTGGAAAACTGTATGTAAATAGGTAATTTCATGTAAAAATGATTATCTAAGTTTTATTTTCAAGTATTTCTCACTGAATTCTGAATATAAAGAGATTTGATATTCAACAATGCACGTTACATGAAGATTATTTATTAAAATTCAATTAAGAATGTTTGCTCTTTGCACTGCATTGTTTTTTTAACCTCAACTTCTGCAGTTCTCTTTTTGACTGGTATCCTCCAGTTCTGTAAGTCCAAAGACAAACTGTTAATTTCTCACTTAGTGATTATTATTTAAAACGAAGTTACATAAGTGAGATTAATCAGTTAACACATGCTGTTAAATTACTACAAACCTCTGAGAATTTGATCAATGCATGTAGAGACTCTGTCGGCATCCTCAATACTGAAGCACATTGGAGGTTTGAATTTGATGACACTGTCCCACGGCCCATCAGTGCTCATAACTATACGCTCCTCTTTCAGCCTGAACGAATCAAAGTGGGCAGTTGGTTATCGGCTAATTGTAGCTAGTTGAGAAAGAACAGAAATGATCAGTACCTTCGTACAACATGCGCTGCTTCTTCTGTTGCTGGTTTTCTGGACGCTCTGTCTTTAACTAGCTCCATACCAATAAACAGTCCAACACCACTGCCAAAAAAACAACAGAAGACATGTCTGGTAATGGCCGAGATGATGTTACAGTAGTGTTTTACAATATCTAAATAAAGACTGATTTTCAGAACTTACCGCACATGTCCGATGAGTGGATGTTTAGTCTGAAGTTGAAGGAGCAGCTGTTTAAGATGACCTCCGACACGCACAGCATTGCCCCTGAGGTCTTCTTTCTCTATAACATCCAACACCGCAAGACCAATGGCACAGGATACTGGGTTACCACCAAACTGTATGGGACAAAGAGATTAAATGTTTACTCTTCAAAGGATGTAAAAGCTACATATATTATCACAGAAGCATATGGTTCTCACTGTGTTGAAGTACTCCACACCATTGGCTGTAAAAGCAGCAGCTATTTCCTCTGTAGTGGCCACACAGGCAATAGGATGACCATTGCCAATTGGTTTGCCCATAGTCACAATGTCAGGGGCGAAGTCTTCCCCTTGAAGCTGAAAAGCCCAGAAATGGCTCCCGACACGACCGAAGCCTGTCTGAATCTCATCTGCCACGTAAACTCCTCCTGCTTCCTGAATGTACCTGAGGGGAGAAATACAATGTCGCTTGTCGCTTCATTCCTGAATAAAGAGTAAAAACCCTCAACGAAAATGACAAGGAGACTTACTCTGCTACTTTTTTACAATAACCAGTTGGGAAAATGATCTGGCCACCAACACTGGGTAAAGACTCAGCAAAAAAAGATGAAATCTATGGACAAATCAAAGGAACCGTTCACCCCAAAACGGACATTCTGTTATTATTTAGTCATCTCATATGACTTTGTCAATAAAATTAATTAAGTCAAAGTCAGTGGGGTCCAAAACAACATTGATCACCATTGACTTTACCTCATTGATAAAAATATAGAGACATATTTAAAATATCTTAGGTTTAAAAAAAAAAAAAAAAGTCCTACAGACCTGGAATGACATGATAAGAAAGAACTTTTTGGGTGAACTATCCCTTTAAGAAGGACAGTCAGTATAGTTTAGTAAAGAAGACATTTAACAGCTTTGTTTTTCCTTCCATACCTTGCGGCCTTTCGTATGTGCCTCTTCAATAAGACTTTTCACAGTGTCTGCATAAGCCTGTCCTGGGTCAGGGTGATCTTCTCTGTAGATACCTTGGTAAGTATCAGGAAGAGGTGCCTGTATTTAAGTAAGAACGAATGATATGTAGCAAAGAGCCATAAATATTGGTGTAAAAGTTGTTTCTATGTTCTGTACACACCACATGCACCCAATCTTTTTGGCCCTCCAGTTTCCGGAACTTGTACGGGCTGATGTCGATGAGTGAGGTGAGATGTCCATGATATGCACTGGAGGTGCAAGAAAAGACGACACAAAAATAAGTCTAATAAAGCTATTTTTTTCATTATCTACCGATATGAGAATCATAACTGTTTACAATTTGACATTTAGGTAAACCTTACTGATCTAACACGATGACGTCCTGATGTCGGGTATACTGACGGGCCAGTCTCAAGGCAAGATCATTAGCCTCTGATCTTCGAATGAAGACAAAAATCCAAATAAGATTTTGTAGAATAATTACAGGTTGTGTAATTTATCGTGTATGGTATGCATATGTGCTTGATAAAAATATTGTTTAAGAAAAAAAAACTGATTTATTAGAATATTTCTTTTAAACTGTGTAATCAGAATAACTTACCCTGAGTTGACAAAATAAAAGACGCAAAGTTTTTTTGGGAGAGTGGCAGCCAGTCGATCTGCATACAGAACTATATTATCATGCAGGAATCTAGTGTTTGAATTAAGAAGATCCATTTGAGCAGCAGCGGCCTGAGTAATGCTGGGGTGACAGTGTCCAACTGAAAAAGACAAAATGTATCAAGTACGTTATCATGAGCTTACATTACAAACGTTTATCATGATTTACTTTAGTAACATTAACGTTGGTCTGCAGGCAGAAATGTTGCAGACCTGTAAGGGAGTTTCTTTTTAAGTTATCAGGGCACCAATGATAATTATAATATCAATGTCTAGTCTCTTTTTTCTGCAGTCTTTTTTTTTTCTGGCCCTTCGGAATTCACGAAGGCCCCTGACTTCGACCTAGGACCATTATCAGCCTTCAGGTCCTCACAGGTTCGGAATTTGGGTGTCCTGTTAGACGACTCATTAAAGCTTGATAAGCAAATCTCTACAGTGGTCGGTTCTAGCTTTTATCAGCTCCGCACGCTTGCAGAAATTAAACCTTTCCTCACTGGAAAGACCCTGGAATTGGCCATTCACGCTTTTATTACTTCACGCCTTGATTATTGTAACTCTCTTTACTATGGCATCTCTTAATCCCAAATTGCCCGTCTCCAATTGGTCCAGAACGCTGCCGCTAAATTTCTATTAAAAAAAAAAAAAATTGGATTATGTGACCCCGCTTTTGAAGGCCCTTCATTGGTTGCCTGTTCAATTCAGAATTGATTTTAAAATTGTATTATTTGTTTTTAAATCATTGCACTGGCAAGCACCAATCTATCGATCTGAATTGCTTCACCAATATTTTCCCCTGAGAAGTTTGAGATCCTGTGACCAAAACCTTCTATTAATTCCACACTCCAGACTCAAGCGAAGAGGTGACTGAGCTTTTCGGTAATTGGGCCTCGTCTTTGGAATGAGTTGCCAACTGAAATCCGAATGGCTCCTAGTCTGACTATTTTTAAATCTCTTTTAAAAACTCATCTGTTCTCACTGGCCTACTAGGCATAACTTGGTCTGTCTATGTTTCTATTTTGATGATTGTTTTTATGTTGATGTCTCTAAATGTACAGCACTTACAGTCTTGTGGCTGTTGTAAATGTGCTATATAAATATATAAACTAAACTAAACTAAACTAAACTAGTTTAGAAAACTAGTACCGTCCGGATAGGGCAAGAGTGTAATTCGGCTATACATCAACACTAAACTATCAAGGTTAAAGTCACCATAGCTTGTGTAGCATAGACCCAGCTCCCAACACAACTTTGTGAATAGATTTACAGCGATGTTTTTTTACTGCGCAGTAAGAGTCTCACGTTAACACTAGGGCTGGTCCGAATACCATTTCTTGAGCTTCGAGTATTCGGTAGTGATCAACATCGAATATTCAAAGCTTTGGTGGGAGGGCCCTGAATATATTCTTATCTCTAATAAAGGTAGAAATCTCTCGGTGCGTGTCTGTTGCATTTTTATGTCGAGAACCATTCATAAAACTGCTGCGGACGCAAGGGAGTACAAAGTCGCATTTTTGTGTAATATGGATACAGACAAGTCGTGACACTTTCAGAATGAAAAAAACTTTAATAAATTAAAGAACAGCACGAGCCGAAAGCCGGGCGCTACATGCGGCCAGGGCAGGGGTTATATTGTCTAAGAACAAACACTGCACTATAATAAAAAACAGTAACAGGTCTGTTAGAGCAATACTTTAAATAACGTAGCACAACATTTACCAAACAAACAAATAACTTCCAAATCATCAACACAGTAATTAGTGGCGCTGTAAAGGGTAGCTATTTAAATAAAAGAATGATGCGAACAGGTGTTGTGCCGAAAACAGACTCCCTGCCAGAATGTGCCCCCCCTCGCGTGCACGCGCACGACGTCATTAGTCGGCGCCCGTTGCGAAAACAGACAGACTTTACGGCGTGAG
>JAUCMU010000027.1:10260670-10309094 GCA_032275025.1 Enteromius treurensis | reverse complement strand
CGCTCTTCCGATCTAGTCTGCAGGACTGCCTGAAAATACAACAGAAAAAGTATTTAATCGGATCAACGGTTTAGTAATGTGCATTCATCAAATCAAAAACACCAGGCCTTATAAAAGCGCGACACGTAATATTCGATGCAACTTACCCAATCAGCTTCCTGCGCATTTGCAAAGTCTCATCTTTATGAAGAACTTCCAGAGCCATTTCAACGACACAGTTTTGTCGTCTGCTACAGCTGACTGTTCACAGCCTAGGTACCTGACAAGACTTTGAACTGCAGAAAAAAAAGAAACATTATTAGAAACCGTCTTGTCCATTGTTGATGACGTCACGTGCAGCGTAGCTTCTGGAGGTGTTGGACTAGATCACATCGGATTTTCCACATTTCAACGCGAAACCCGGTGTGGCATGCATCTACGTTTATATGTTCCAACGTACTTCTGCTAATTTATGTATTGTTTACTTTACATTGCCTTAAGGTTTTGTGTTTTTTTTAACATTACAAGCCCGCTGTCAATTACTAAGCGTGTTGCTAGTTACGTTACTCAGCTAGCTAGACACCTGACAGCTAGCAAGGAGCTCTGTCAGTGTCTGTGACAGCTATAAAGCTTATGTTTATCTAGGTTTACATTCATTGGACGTCTCTTGAGACCTCTTGCTGCATGTCTGTTGCAGTCTAATTCACTGTTGCGATTAAAATGACACGTATGTGTAGCCAATTAGCATACTTGACACTAATTTGCAGTCATGCTGGTTATTTAGGGGTCTCTATTGATCTGTGTTGTGCTTTCCTGTTGCTTGAATATGACTCACAGGTGAATTAATCAATTCATATTCATTAATGACTCATCAGAAGAGTAAATAAATCGGTATAGTAAGTCATCTTGCACTTAAATGTACAGTGTTTTGTTCAGATGGACTTTATGATTTTATCTAGTTGGGATCAGCTGGTCTTGGGACTTGGATTAGATGTTAGTTCTGATTCACACATTTTTACCCTACAGGCTGTGAAAACACCTGTTGATGGAGGACGTGCTTCAGGGAAATGACAGACCAAGGCAATAACAATCAGAACATCTCACAAAACCCCTTCGCAGCGCTCTTCAGTTCCCTCGCTGACGCAAAACAGTTTGCTTCCGGCCAAAAGCAACGGCGTCAAGCTGAGCATCGATGTAAGGTCTTGGTAATAAGCAGCGCACTACTTGCACGATAACATATATTAAATATCACTTTGTAATTGTGTTTCCCTACAGCTGTAGATTCAGGAGAGAGCCAGTCAGAGTCAGACAACTCTGTGTCTGACAGCATCGATGACAATGATGACTCAGTGGCAGAGATCAGCCGATCTTTCCGCTCAAGACAGGAGCTCTGCGAGCAGCTCAACGTCAACCACATGATCCAGAGGATCTTCCTCATCACTCTGGACAACAGTGAGTGTTTAACATCTACTGGTGTGTTTACTGACTGAAAATGACAAATAGTTTCTTATATGATCATAAATATAGACTACTACTAGTCCGTAAGATGTTTTTACATGTTTTAAAAGGAGTCATCGAAGTTGCACTTATTTGATTGTAATTACTTCACAGTAATAATGTAAAATATTATAACAATTTGAAATAACTATTCAAACAACTTCTATTTGAATTTATTTTAAAATGTATTTTATTTTTATGTGATGGCAAAACTGAATTTTCAGCTGCCAGTACTTACATCACATGATCCTTCATAATTCATTCTAATAAACTGATTTGGTCATCAGAAAACATTTATTATTATTATTAATGTTGAAAACAGTGCTGCTTAATATATTTGTGGAAACCGTGGTAAAATTATAATTACCTTTACTTTTATTCCATCACTAACACATGCAACAATCGCAAATATATTAATTATAATTATTCTGAGATGTGCACAACATATAAAAAAAGATTTTAGTGGAGTTAAGAACAGCATTTAATATAGTATCACAGGAATAAATAACATTTTAAAAGAAAAAAAAAAATTTTAAATTGTAAAAAAAAATTCTCCATTTTGTTTTACAATATTAAATAAGAACAACAACAACAGAAAAATCTCAAATATAGGAATTATAATTATTATACGATATGCACAACATATAAAAAAGATTTTAGTCGAGTTAAGAACAGCATTTAATATAGTATGACTTTATTTCTTTTCTCCTACTTTGTTTTGCATCAGCCTAATTTAGCTAACCTTATTGTTTATATTGGTTTTATGATTGGATGCAAAAATATGTCTGCGTCCTTTTAAAAAAATCTATTTTTTATTAATGCTGGCAAGATGCAAAATAAGCATGTTTTCTTCTTCTTCTTCTTCTTTTCTGCTACATGTTTAAAGAAAGAAATATAGGAAAATGTCAACACCCATACTGCACTGGGCTTAATTAGACTGTCTGTGGGTGGGGATAAAATAAAGTTATAGTATGCTCAGCAGTTTGCACAGAAAGCTGAAGTCTTTTGGTGAGAAAGAAATGGGGATATTTTAGTGCAGTTATCACACAAAAACAATACATTGTCCATTTACTTTTACTACCAAACATTGTGCCTTGAACTTACTTGGCTGATCTTTTTGAAAATCAGCAAACTTACCTTTTAATTTGTGCTATTAGTTGTGTTTAGTATTGTTTCCCTTGCTGTCAGTGACCTAAGCAGAAGAGACGTAACACATTTTTGGATATGATAACCCACCAGCTGAGACCTTTTTTGAGATACTTTCGATAATTAATCCATTACATGTGTATGCTAAAGTGTACTTCTGAATAATTTGGAAAGAAATGAGTATTAGATTGTAGATGCCAGATGTCTCGATGATCTCAGTTTAGGTGATTCTATGATGATGACATGCATTTTCCAGGCAGTGCTGCAGATGACCTCATTCACTGCAGTTTGGCCCATTACGTCATTTTTGTTTCTCATTTATGTCTTTATCTTTATCCTCCACATCAATCTACCGTCCATCCCACTGGTCTGTTTGCCATTCAAATCTTTATCACAGTTTGGTCTCGAAAATGGGATATCTAGCCCTAAATTCTTAAACTACATTTCAAAAGTTGCAAGAGAGTAAGGTAGAAAATGCTATTATTTATCAAGGACACATGAAAGTAATCAAAAGTGGCAGGAAAGACATTTTTATAAATGTTACAAAAGATTTCCATTTCATTACAAGTTTTTGTTGATCAAAGAATCCTTAAAAAAAGTATCACGGTTTCCAACAAATGTAATGAAGGGAAAGTTCACCCAAAATAAAAGATCTGTCATAATTTAAGTTTGTATGACTTTCTTTCTTCTGCAGAATACCAAAGACTAACCGTTTTGCTTTTGGTTATTATTGACTTACATTGTGTGGCAAAAAAGAACCAAAAACATTGAGATATCTTCTTTTATGTACCACAGAAGAAATGATACCTTCCCTTTAAACAACTGTTTTATAACATCGATAATAATAATGACAACAATTGAGCACCAAATCAGTATATTGGAATGATTTTAGTGATGGTTACTCAGATTTCAGACTTTGGCATCTCAGGAATAAATAATTTTAATCAAATAAATGCAGGCTTAATAAGCATAAGAAACATCTTTCAAAAATATAGAGAACTCCCAAACGCTTGAATGGTAGTGAATATGTGTGTTCAGAATATGCACTAAGAATGCATTTATTGTTGAGTTAAAATAATGTCTTTCCAGGTGACCCCAGTCTAAGAGGTGGTAATGGCATCCCACCACGCTGTGTATACCTTGAGGAGATGGCTGCTGATCTTGATGGCCAGGATTGGCTTAACATGGACACCATAGAACAGGTACAACATGTTAATGTGTCATTAAGATTTGCATAATATCAGATCAATTGTATGCACACGTATATTGTGAACTTGGAATAAGAATAATATTCCTTATTTGCTCTTCCAGGCTTTGTTCAGCAGGCTGCTTTTGCTGGAGCCGGGAAACCATCTCATTTACATGACCTCCTGCAGTGTAGTGAATCTCTCCGCAGATCGTGATGCCGGAGAGAAACGTGCCATACCGTACCTTTATGCTTGCTACTGTAGAGCTAAAGAAGAGGTATTTTCTTCAAACTTCGCTTGAATAAAATGTGGCTGCTGATTGCACTGTTTATTCGCTCGATTGCATTTGCTTGGGTTTAATGCAATGTGTTAATGTTCTTCAAATCAACACAGATCACTAAAGTCCCAGAAAAGCTGTTGTCGTATGCAGTGCACTGCAAAAATCTGACGGTCTCCAATGCCCGCACTGTTCTGCTGACTCCAGAGATCTACATCAGTCAGAACGTGCATGAACAGCTTTTGGACCTGTTGCTGGAGGCCGTGAGAGGAGCTCGTAAGTGTCACATTTGAGGTCATATGATCTGTTGAAGGTCCTGAACCAATTCCATGTGTTTGACTTTGTTTGTGGTGTGATCTCTGCAGAGTTTGAGGAAGTTGTGGAGTTTTTGGAGGATGTTATCGCTAGTCTGTTGGCTGACCAAGAAGTGCGGACCTTCGGGGAAGTTATGGTCCCAGTGTTTGATGTTTTCCAAGGCCGGGTCAAGGACTTAGACCTTTGTCAGCTGCTGCTGTATTCCTACCTGGAAATTCTCCTGTACTTCAGTCGGCAAAAGGATATTTCTAAGGTTCGGATCCCATGCTCATTAATGCTAATGTCGTTGCAGCTTCTTTCATATAGGTCAAACATTTTTTTGGATGATGATATTCTGATCCTAGGTTTTAATGGAACATATTCAGCCCAAAGATCCTAACAGTGGGATTCAGTATCAGAAAACGCTTCTGGGAGCGATCCTAAATATTTCTTGTCTGTTGAAAACTCCTGGTGTGGTTGAGAACCATGGCTTTTTCCTCAATCCTTCTCGTTCCAGCCCACAGGAAATGAAGGTTCAAGAGTCAAATATACACCAGGTGAGCACAAATAAAAAAAAAAAAGCATGGTTTTCCAGCTTGATGACAGGAATCCAGCCATTTACTCTCTTTCATTTCTTGTCTTCCCCTATGTTAGTTTATGGGGCAGTTTCATGATAAGCTGTATCAGATCCTGAAAAACCTGCTTCAGCAGTCCAGCGAGACGCGCCACCTGCTGCTCTCATGGCTGGGTGGCTGCATACAGGCCAACATGGGGCGGGCAAAAATCTGGGCAAACCAGATGCCCGAGATATTCTTCCAAATGTACGCTTCGGATGCATTCTTCTTAAATCTGGGTGCTGCACTGCTCAAGCTCTGCCAACCATTTTCTCGACCCTACTCGCCCAAACTCCTGACATTTAACCCCACATACTGCTTGCTTAAGGAGCTGAGCGAGGAAGAGCGGCGTAACAGAAACGTGCACGCGAGAGGTGACTGGCCTGTGCTTCACCTACCAGACACTACCTTTCATTTCTCTTCAGGAATAACAATCTAATCTCTAAAATATACCCTACAGGTCTAGACAAGGAGACGTGTCTAATACCTGTACCCCCGCAACAAACGATTGAATTTGCCCAATCATACAGCCTTCTCACAGAAAACCTCATCCTTACACAGCTTACCCTGTACCTGGGCTTCCATAGGTAATACTTCATTACAAAACTATATATAATTTTGTGTGTATGTGTGTGTGTATATATATAAATATATATATACATATAGTGGGTACGCAAAGTATTCAGACCCCTTAAATTTTTAATGTGATGAACCCAGCTGCATTATGTGGGAAGCATATTTGCAGAAAATAAACATATGCTTTAATGGTATTTGTTCGTCAGACTTCATGATCAGATGGTGAAGATGAATCAGTCTCTACACCGGCTGCAGGGGACGTGGCGGGACACGCAGCACAGTGGAGGGCCAGCAGCAGCAGAGCTACGGGAACAATTTGAACGCCTCATGACAGTCTATCTCTCAACCAAGGCTGCCACCACACAGCCCGCCATGCTACAAAACTGCCTCAACCTCCAAGCCTCCTGTGCCGCCCTGCTGGTTCAGCTCAGCCTGGGCAACCAGGGTCCCGAGCACATCCCTCTCACCTTTCCCTTACCTGTACTAGAGAACAGCCTACTATGCTTTGTGCCAGGTATCCCCCTAGGTTTTTGTTTCCTGTTCAGTTCTCCTTTTCTTAATTCAGTTTCTTTCCGCTGAATTAAAAATAACTAAATAAAAAAACATTCCTGACTCATTTTTCCCCTCATAATTCTGAGTTTATTTCAGGTTTATACTTTGGTATGGATAAAAAGTCATAATTGCCTTTATTTTTTATTCTTTAGCAGAAACAAAAATAAATGTGACATGTGAACAGTATTCAGAGGCAAAATTGTAAAGGGAAAAAAGTCATGATTTTGAATTAAAAACTTAGAATTGCAAGGAAAAAGTTTGGATTGTGAGATTAAAAAGCCACAATCACCTGTGTTATTTATATAACTAGGTGGGCTGCAATTAAAATCAAAAACACAGTCTCTTGACTCTTCCACAGAATTCTTTGCTGAAAACATGGGTGATTTCTTTATATTCCTCCGCCGCTTTGCTGACGAGGTGTTGGAGTCCTCGGCGGAAAGCTTAGAACATGTCCTGACCTTCATCACTGTGTTCATGGGCAACGTTGATAGGTGTGAGCCGGAGTAATGCTGAGTTTCTCGCACGTACTTTTTTGCATTCCATGTGGCTAGTTGTTTACTTTAGGTTATTTACTCACAGAATGAAGAATCCTCATTTGCGGGCAAAGCTGGCAGAGGTTCTTGAAGCTGTGATGCCCCATATGGAGACTCTGTCACCTGGCGCCGCCCAGCCTATCATGTTCCAGCGCCAAAGGGTGTTCAGCACATATTGGCATGCACCCCAACTTGCTGAAGCCCTCATTACAGTGTTTGTGGATATAGAGTTCACCGGTCAGTTTCTGGTCAGTTTTCTTCTGCTCTTTGTAACATCCTATAATTAATTTAGGTCAATGGCTTGTTTCTCAGGCGATCCTCATCAGTTTGAGCAGAAGTTCAATTATAGGCGACCGATGTATGCCATTCTGAAGTACATGTGGGGAGAAGAGAGCTACAGGGAGAGCATTAAGGTGAGAACCAGACAGATGTTTTAATATTAGAAATACTATTTAGGTTGCTTTGACATTTTGTTCATCCCTTGCTTGCAATTTCACACAAAAAAAACATTTATTTCCTCACAGCATCTTGCTGATTACGCATCTAAAAATCTTGAAGCCATGAATCCACCACTCTTTCTGAGGTTTCTCAATCTCCTCATGAACGATGCCATCTTCTTACTTGACGAAGCAATACAGGTAATTGTCTGCTTTTGTTTTATGCAAATCCCAACTATACTGGTAACACATTTTGTTTGTTCAGTTTAGCTTGGCTGTTAAATGACATTAACGTATTAACCTCCAAGTAGTTGATAACAGGAATATTTAATTGACTGATTAAAGATGTGACACTCACACATGCATCTGTTCCTTCCAGTACTTAAGTAAGATCAAAATCCTCCAGCTGGAGAGGGATCGGGGGGAGTGGGACAGTCTGGCCCCTGACGCCCGCAGAGAGAAGGAATCTAGTCTGCAGATGTTTGGACAGCTGGGTCGCTTCCACAACATCATGTCAAATGAGACCATTGGCACCTTGGCTTTCCTCACATCTGGTAAGAGATAAGAAAGATACCAAATTGCACTAAAATATTAACACATCACTGATTCTTTTTTTGGGTCATAAACTATCTTGACCAATTTAAACCTGAACAGAAGGGTTTTAAATGATTATTGAGTGAAACACTTGGTTTTAAGTGAACTAGGAAATACAAAATGACACTAAAACTAAAAGACTTTCCATGTACTTTTCATTTATTTTGCTCCTCCAGAGATAAAAGGTCTTTTTGTTCAACCCTTTCTTGCTGAGAGGATCATCTCCATGCTCAACTACTTTTTACAGCACCTGGTAGGCCCCAAAATGGGCGCCCTAAAGGTAAAAGACTTCAGTGAATTCGACTTCAAACCCCAGCAGCTGGTGTCGGACATCTGTACTATTTACCTAAACCTAGGGTAGGCTCTTTGATTACATATTTCTTTCATTATTTATTTTTTATAAATAACATTAACTGTTATGGGTGCTGTTTTGACCACAGAGATGAAGAAAATTTCTGTGCCACTGTCCCAAAAGATGGAAGGTCATATTCACCCACTCTCTTCTGCCAAACCGTCCGCGTACTCAAGAAAATCAACAAGCCTGGCGACATGATTGTGTCTTTCAGTCTTTTAGCAGATAAAATTAAGGTTAATTTAAACATTGTGCATATTTAACTTGGATACACACCTTTTTCAGGAAGTCATGGGTGTTTATGGTAACTTTGTTGATCTTCTCTTTCAGTCACTTGCGGACAAGCATCAGCAAGAAGAGGAAACCTTCTCTGATGCTCCCGATGAATTTCTGGATCCCATCATGTCTACTTTGATGCTTGATCCGGTGCTGCTGCCTTCTTCAAACGTCACAGTGGACCGTTCAACGATAGCACGACACTTACTAAGGTGGGATGTGTATCAGAATTATAATAGTAAACTAAAATTAATCCCAATAAAAATATTTTCATTACTTAAAATAAAATGTAATTGCTGGAATTTAAAATTTTATAAAATCTATATACATGCATTAAAAAACTACTGAAAAACTTTGGATAACTGGGTATTATTTATATTATAGTATTTATTTTATTTTATTTATTTTATTTTCCCCCCCCTATATTTTTATGTTTTAGTGATGTTATGCGTGTGTATGTGTATATATATATATATACATACACTATATATATATATATATATAATTTTTTTTAAATTAATTCTAGATATCTTTATGGTTTATGTTTTAGTACCTAAACATATTTTAGCAACATTTTCACATTTTTTGGGGTTAAACGTTTTTCATCTAAGTATTAAACGATTTTAATAGTTTTAATAATGACACTGTTCGTCTTTTTTGTTCTAGTGACCAGACGGACCCTTTCAACCGCAGTCCACTCACCATGGACCAGATCAGGCCCAATCAAGAGCTCAGGCAACAGATCATGAAGTGGCTTGCTGATCATAAGCAAAGCAACCAGCAAATGGGACCTAGTGGCTAAACCACATCACTCCCTTCCCCCAGCACCCAGGCATGCTCAGTATGACTAAGTCATTCAGATGTTTCTGGCCTCTCTTCTAACGCTTTGAAACACGAACATTTAACCACATTCGGAGCAGCACGCCTTCATGGTGTTGGTGTGCTCCTCAAAGGTCAAATGCAAATCTCCAAATGACATATCACTGTAGCATATTCGGCTATCTGTTCTTTCAAACTCCTCAGAGGTCTGAGGTCGCCACAAAAAAACAGAACTCAATAACCTGAGTCACCTTTTCTGTTAAATTTTGCCTTGCAAAGATGTTCACTGTGGAAAATGAAACTCTGGCTTGTAGACAGATGACAGCATACATGAGGTTTGCTTACCTGTTCAATGCATTTGCCCTACCTCTGACTCATATGCATGCAATATTTTATATGCGTAGCTTATTTGTTAACTTTTAAAGTTAGAAGATAAGCAGTGTACTTGGTTTAATACTAAGGGGGAAGAGTTGTGGCCTCATTTGACATTTAAGGAGGTAGCTGTGTGGCAGTATTGATTTGAAAAATATCAAAGCAAGCCAATGATGGCTACAAAAGAGATTAAACTATCTTAAAATATTTAGCTAACATCATCAGCATTATATACCACATAGTTTTTATAGTCGTACCTATTGGTTTTAAAGACATCTGTGTTGGATTCTTCGTTGAATGGTCGGTAGCTTTAGCGTTAGTCAAAAAAAGCTTTTGTTCATTACAGACATTTTATGCTTGAAGCTCAAGAAGCATTTGCTGTAGTATGCACTTTTATGAGACTCATTAAGAATATTGAGCTCTTGTTGAAATGTCTTTTAACAGAGCAATATGTCCCAAGTAATGACTTCTTTGACTTCTGAGTCAGCCTTATGACCTCCTCTCATACAGAGTGACATCATGTCTCTTGCTAAAAGTTGCAAAACTGCATGCTCTGGGTGGATGGACCTTGCTACTGACATGTCTTAAACGATGACATTGATAAGACACTGTCCAATCAATGCTTTTGGCTGTGAGTGAGTGGCATTACATTGACCTGTCAAGTGGTGTTGGGTATGTCTACATTTTGATTTTCACTGAATTGCTTATTTCAGTGAGTGTTAGTTGGTTTTAAGTCTTTATTCCTTCATATTGTCAATACCTCACTCAATCAATAAACCTGTCCCCCTGAATTCCCAAAGCAAACTGAATGCTTTAGAGCCTGTTGCAAGATTTCTGTTCTCACTTGTTTGTATCTAACACAACTGAATCAATTGCAATTGTTGAAATCATTATGGACGGTGGTCATATAATGTACATGCTAACATGTCTCTGAAAATACATCAACCGGACTTTCTACATCGTCTTAGATGAATGATTCTGCGAACTAACTGAAATCGAACTGCTGCAAATAACAACATGCTTTCTTAATGTTAATTTTATTTCTGTTGGCAACTCTTTTTGTTATTATTGTATATTAAAATGTGCTAATGGATTTATTGCACAATATTCGATAATTCAATGTATTGTAATTAAAATTTCTAAAATCAAAAGCAGTGATGTGTAATTGTTTTTAATATTTACAAAAACTTTTTAAAATGTTAAGTTAAAGGCTATCCATGTATTTTTTTTTTTTTGTCATTTTGCCTGTAGAATTAACTATACATGGGCTATAGGTGTGTTGGGAGATGCAAGCTTGGAAAAAAGACATTTCAAAAGATTTCTTAGTTCAAGCTGCAGTCTTAATTATTATTATTATTTTTTGGTTAAAAATGATCAAATTAATTATAGATCAAGTAAATAACCAGAGTTCAGAACTATCTCCTTGTCTTTGTGCCCAATAATGTGAGCTTCTGATGTTTTGTAATTTGAGTGGTTTGGGTGGGTTTCCATGGGGAAAACGAGTTTGCCTTGGTTCCTCTGCTTCAAGTGACGTCTAAAAGAAAGACGTCGTGGGACTTCCCGAGTTTAAATTAAAAGTAAAAATATTAATAAAATGTGCATGATGGTAATAAAACACGTGGAAGGGGCTGAAATGATTATATTCCGTTTTAAATGAGCATCTGATTACAGGATTAGATTACATTTACAAAAGATCAGTATTCTACGGGACATTAAATTGCTTTTTGAGATGAAAAGAATTATTTATTTTGATGAAATTCGAATGGTATGACGAGATTAGACTGTAGAAACTAAAATGTACACATAATATGTTACTTATTTGTTTATTAATTTTCATTCAGGTTTTAGACATGGCGAAAAAAATTGACAAAACTTACAGAACGCATCTTTAATTACTTGCTTTATGGAATATAATATGCACACACAACTGGTCAGTTTACCTAAAAAGTGCAACCTCTGAAACGTTGCTTAATTGCTTCAACCAATGGCGTGAGCTCAGGGCGGGGCTACCTGTTTCCCTGACAAATAGCAGATGGGGGCGTGTTCAAAGAAACCTGTGCTAGAACAGTCACTATTTTTGCAATTCCATTTAATGACGGTAGGGGTGCAGAAATTACACACGCAGTTTAATGCAATCTCTACAAACTAAAAATATATTAGAAGAAAAACGGTTGAATATTAAAAAAAAAAAATTATCATATGTTAAAAACTATTTAATATAATTAAGTTCTCATAGACTTATATATAAAACTCGCTAAGCAGTCTTCCTGTGTCTGATGAACAGTTTTTTTCCCTCCCTTGAGCATCGCCGACGAACCTGCGTAAAAACATCACTGAGCCTGCTCTGCGATCTTGTCGGGGTCCTCGGTACCTCCACCCCGACACATGGATAATCCATTCTGACCGCCAGACCAGAGCGGCCGTGTGCAGAGATTGCTAGTTCGGGGCTACGCCCACACTGAGCTCCTGATCCTAGGGCAGGCAGGCAGAGTGTAAAATGGCGCACAGCTGTCGGTGGCGGTTCCCTGCTCGGCCCGGAGGGAGCAGCAGCTCGGGCACCGGGAGGAAAGCGGGCCGAATTCGAGTCAATGCTTCCCTCCGAAACAGCGCTGGGACTAATCCGAACGCGAACGGGCTCGGGCCCGGTTTCGACGCTGCGTTGCAAGTGTCTGCTGCCATCGGCAGCAACCTGCAGAAATTTCGGGATGTTTTGGGGGAGTCGAGCGGCTCCAGCAGCGGGGAGGTAAGCGGGACCCTGGCTAAAGCGTTAGCCTCATTCACGATCAACGCAGGAATTACAAATAACTCAGCGGCTGTGTAGCAGCTCTAAGTTGTTCAGTGAGGAGAGTGAGTGAGTGTGTGATCTAGTTATTTTGCTGCGCAGCAGACACATGCCTCCATCCATGTGCTGTTTTTCTCACTATGGGACTACTGACAGGCTAAACTGCTAGCTAGCCCACATCAAAACATGTACCTATTCCTAACTAGTGACTGATGTTGCCGTGCTCCTGTGGTCCCACGTCTATCTCGAGGCGTTCTAGCATCATTTTTCAGGACCCTGAGGGGTTTAGTGCCATTTTTTGACAGGATGGAGATGTAAAGCTAGATAACCGATGCCTGCTATTTGGGTTGAACTTGATTCAGTTTGATTCGGGGTCTCGTGCGTTTCACGTGACACCGCTTTTTGACTTTAAACACTATGAAATCACTTTTCAGCTAAAAAAGGGCAGAAAATGCCATGCTTGATGCACAACATGTGTCAAAAATGAAGTCCAAACGAGGTCAGTGATGGAGAAAGGATGATGTTTAAAGATATCTAGCACCTTTCCGTTGTTCTCGTCATTTTAAACTGCGTTTTTCGCCCATAAGAGATTGAATTATACCTTCTGGTGACTCTATATTGGACTTCGAAGTTAGCTCACCGTGTTTATTTCACCTGAAGACTACTTGGTTCTGAAGCCTGGTGGTGTATAACGTCAATTTACACTCTCGTAGAGAAATAAACAGGTTTGGGTGTATCAGAAAGCCTAAACGAGCAGATTTTAGCAGGGCTGAACACCTGGTGCCAGTTGGTTGTTGTTGTCTGAGCATTTAGCGATAGCACACAGAGTGCATCTATCCCAGCTGTAGTCTTGTTTGGATTTTAAACTTCATTTTAAAGTATTGAACCATATGAAAGCGTGGATTGAGTTTAGAAGATGTAACGCTCTGCTCTTAAAACTATTGTGGCCGCGCATGTGTGCACTTCTGATGATGTTTTATCCAGTTATATATTGCCCTCTAGCTTGGGTTGAGAAATGGATGATGCTAGTAGCATAAACAGTGTTGCTATTAGAATACGCTGCCTGGCGTGTTTTTGTTGCAGGGAACGGGGCGTATGTTTACAAATTGTTCGTTCTGTTGCAAAAGTTTGCAGTGTGTTATGGTAAACCTCCAGTGTTTAATCTCCTACACCCTCGAGAGGAGGCTGGCTAACTTGTTAGCCTGTTAGCACCCGCTGATGCACGGGAAAATGGGAGGTGGACATGTTTTTTTTCCCCCCTCTCAGATATTGCGCAGTAGCAGTATGCACTCGAAAAAAATGTCATATTTCTATCAGGAATCAAGTGATTCCCGTGGAAAACCTCGCTGAGGCTACGGGGACCATATGTTTGGCCAAAGACGCCAAATGCAGCGGTGCAAAGGCGGCTGCAATAAAAAGGCAGCGTTTGACGGAGGTTGTTATGTGTGGGGGTGTGTACTGTGACAAACTACCATCTTCCTTTCTCAGTAGTAGAGCGCTGCGCATCGGAAACGCGGGGAGATCGAAACGAGAGCGGGCGCGGACCAGAAACACGCATAAAGCGTGCTTGATTTTGTGTTTCGCCTACGGGTAATTTTAGCGTTTGAAAACGTGGCGCAGATTAAAGAGCGTGGAGATGTGCTTCTTAGACGAGTCTTTATATATGTCTATTTATATTTGTACGTATAACGTTATACAGTATACTCACTTTATTCGATCCTCTGTCTTACAGGATTAAGATAAGGAGTCTTATTGCTTTAGCTTGTTTTTGTCCATAATGTCAAGATAAATAATCGCAATGTTATTATACAACCGCTTGTTGATTTTAAAGGCTTTAAATGTCTCTGTATAAGTTAAAATGAAGTCAGAATATGTTCATTTAAAGTTAATATTGTTATGTTATTGAAAACAATCGTTTATGTATGCTTTCAATGGAGTTGTAGTAATCTGCTCTGCAAACAACTTTCCTTTTCTCGTGATGTCACTTAGGCCACACAGGTTATTGGATAAGGTTAATTATGCAAACTCTTTAGGCTGCATTGTTTTGCCATGCTTTTTTTCCCTCATTGAGTGTTCCGTTTCATTCATAAATACGCCCCAGCATAGTAGTTTGTAGTTTGACTTTAAGAAATAAATAAATGAAAGCTTGCATTATTGTGTGCATTTGTAGCAGTTGCATGTGCTTTAATGCACCCTTGGTGCCTTTTTGAGTAGCGCTCAATTAAAACACGAATATATTTGTGAAACGTATAAGTAGTGTACAAGCCAGACAGACGGCTGAAATCCCAGTGGAGCTTGCAGCTCATGCGAGTTGCGGACACAGCATTGTAGTTTCATTCAGAGGGGATGTTGTGCCTGGGTAGGATTGTTCTGGTTCATCGCAGCCCGCTGAGCTCTCAGAGCAGCCTAAGGCCAGTAGCATGCTCAGTAAACAGAAGCACGCCGCCCCTCCTTCCCATCAGACCCAAATCCAACAGCACGGGCCCACAGGGCCCCAATAGGATTTCACTTCTGATGGCTGCCTTTTAGACTACTTCATTAACCCATTTGGACGACTTAAAATGTTTACATAGAGGTAATGTGTCTGTGTGATTTCTTGCGGCTCCAGGAAGCGACGCTTTTGATGGTCAGAACCACTTTGGAGATATTTTTGCCTAAATCTTAAGTGCAAATACGAGTCTGTGGCTGCGTGCTAGACAACTGTTACTTTCAGGAGGTGTCCTGTTTAAGTCTCCATTCATCGGTTTCTTTGTGCGGGACGCCATTTGGCTTGCCTTTTAATGTCCAGAGTAAAGCCCCGCTTACAGAAGCAGAATGAGGATCAATATCAAGGCCTCATACAAAAGTGCAGTTGAATGGATACAGCAAATGAATGCTTTGCTCCGCTGCTTTCTAATGAATGGCGTGGCTTATACGGAGGGAAGAAGTCCAGCAGGTGTTTGGCCTATTTATCTGGAGAGGGCCCTGTCCCCTAGACAGCGTGTGGATCATAGCAGGAAGCTTTGTGTCTGCTTTTATTCCAGCCTTTACGAAGTGCAGGCAGCTGAAAGAGCACAGACGTGGATATCAAAGGGTGAAGAGCAAGCCCTCCTCCCCCTTTGGACAGCGCTGGAAGGGAATTAGACACAGGCCGTCCCATCCATGGCTTTATTCTGCCTTTGTAGGCGGGCAGAGGGGGTTTCGCCTCCCGCTTTATGCTCCGAGGGGGGGCAGCAGCAGCCATTGAGCGCATGGAGCAATTCTCTCTGAATTTACGTCCCTCATTACACCTCGCAGGAGGCGCATCTTTGTTTTTATCTTAAAGCCACGGCTCCTCATTAGCGTGGGTGTGAGGTGTTGGAACATGTTGTTTCAGAAACTCTCAGTTTTGGCTGCTTTGAATGTGGGTGCATGAGCAACATCAGAGCTTTAGATCTTCATCTTACAAAGGGAAATTTCTCCTGATGCCTTTTTCGTTCTAAAAGTCTTTCAAGAGACTCGAATAATCAAACTGCTGGGGTTTCCCGCCAGTTTCGTGTTGTTTACACTGGGGGTTTCAAACAAGAGAAGTTTTCTCATGTGTGAGCACACCAAGTTCTCTTTTTCCGGTCAGATGACCAGACAGATTTGTTTTGAGTGGACGGGTTTGTCCTTTTTGGTTAAAAGCTGAGAATGCCATCATTCTGACCCCATTTGAATGCTTTATGCATTGTTTTGTCTGTAGCTTTTCTACAGGCGTTTTTGAGGGAATCTGATGCCTCAGCAGTTGTCAACTTCATCACACATCCCCAGGCTTAGAGATGATAATCAGTTACATGTCTTGATGTGGATATGTTGGCTTACTGTGATTATAGGGGTGTGAGAGTAAGTGTGTGTGTGTTTGGTATAGTTGGCCACACACACAGTAGTGCAATTATGTCCCGCTCTGGGGAGGGAGAGTTGCCAGGTTGCAGTGTGCTTGCCAGTTTATGCCCAGTTCTTAAGCGAACTGTAGATGCCATGTTGAGCAACTTTCCTGGGTTTGTGACCATCTGCTCAGAACAGGATGTAATGAGTTTATGTAAACAAGTAGTCTTGTTTGCTTACCTTTTTATTTACAGGAACTGAGAGGTGGCACAAACAAGCACTTTATCTGCTCTTTCTGTAGAAAGGAGGATGTTGATTTGTAGTCCTTTCCTTCTATTGGGGTGTTTGGGGTCTGATGAACAGGCTTTTCACCAATCATTTGTTCTTAAAACTCATTGCATGGCCCTATTAATATTTAAAAAGTCAAACCAAGCAGCATCTGCAAACATATGGGTGTAGAACATTTCCTAAAAGTATTTTAGTTAAGAGGATTTATTATTTGTGGTGGTGTTGTTATGCTTAAAGATTAACATTTTACATTTAAAACAAAAAAGTTATTTATTATTTATAATTTTAAATGCATGCAAAATATTGCACTCTTCTAATATTATTTTATTTTTATTTTTTCTTAAAGTGCTGTTTCCATAAACAAATAAATATGCTCTTCAAAAACCAAAAAAAGTGCATTTTCTTCTAAGATAAACATTTTACATTTTCCAAAACGTTTCTTTATTATTCATTTTTTCTAATATCTACAAAATATTGCACACTTCTGTTATTGTTATTAAGTTTTAATTTTTCTTAAAGTGCTGTTTCCATAAATACATATGCTGTTCAAATTAAAGTTCCCTATTCTTTAAAGCCTTTTTATAAATATATAATTTTTCTATTAATGTTTATTTGTCTTTAATAATAATAATAAAGCTATTATAATTATAACTAGAAAAATAATGAAATTAGTGATATATATATTTCTGTTTTAGTAGAAGTATATAATTTTTTTTTATTTTGTTGTCATTTATAATACCTATTTATTTATTTATTCATTTGTCAATTTTTTTGTGTGGCTTAAATTCATTTTTTGCCTGTAGTTATTGTTTTGGGATTTTTGTTTTCCCTCCCAATTGTCTGGGGAATAAAAATGTGGGAACAAATATAAAGTAATTAGGGAGTAACAAACAAGTGTTTTTGTGTCACCCCCTCCACTGTCTCTCCTCCCCCATCCTGCACTGGCAGCAGGTGCTCGGGCGCCTTGGCCAAGCCGAGTGTCACTTTCTCGAGCCCAGTATCGCCGCTACCTCCTCCGTCTCAGCCATGGGTGTTATATTTTGATGAATTGCGTGTGTATTATGTTATGTTTTCCAAAAGATTGATATTCTCCTGACAGGCTGTTGTAAATATGAATTCTCTCTTAAATGACTTGCCTGGTTAAAGGTTAATAATGATAATGATAGAAATGGTTTATTTAAATTTCATCATCACACTGCATTTTCTCTCCATGCCTTTATGGTCCGAAAGATGCGGTTTCTCCCTCCCTGCATCCCTTCATCCCTCCTCCCTTTCCTCTTGTCTTGGGATGTTGTTTACATCTTGCAGTGTGCCTCACGCACAAGGTGGAGGAGGGTGTGTGTGTGTGTCAGCGTGTGTGTGCGCGCGAGCGCTCGTTTGAGTGCCTGAGGCAGAGTCGTGCTGTCATTGAGAGCTACTCATGGTGTCACACTGACTTTGAGCTCCACTGCTCGCAGCTCTCTAGTACTCTATCACCTTCGGCACAACAGTAGAGCTGCAATGAAGTCATCGTAGCTCCGAAAGCCTGTATTCAAAAGAGCTGGAGGACAAAAATTAGACTAACGAATTCCCAATGCACCGTAAACATTATCTTTGGCGATTCATGTGTGTTATTTGAGCCTTATCTGAATTGGCTCCTCATCACTGGTCTTTTGCCCATCAGTGATTGGATATGAAAAAAAAAAAACTAAATTAAGATGATTTGTTAACACTGATCATCTGATAACAGACTCTCGTTTCATTTTGTTCTGCTTCCCATAAGAAATTTGTCGCCATATGTTGAAATTAAAGCTGAATGGGGATTTGTTAGAGAGATTGGACTTGTATGTGTGCAGTCTCCGGTGGCATCTGTTCTACAAACTGGACCGACGGGAATTTAGCTGCAGCCCCACATGCTGCTATAAATAAAGAATATGAAATGAAACGCTCCGCAAGGCTTGAAAATCAACACAATAGGCTGTTTAAGGAACTTGCAGACATTAATCATCTTTTTGAGAGGTACGATTTAGTGCATAGTGAAATGCTGTCAGTACTTGTTCAATCTAATGAAGACCCATTTACACTCTTTAATGGTCGGGTGTAGAAAACTTTAAGCAAATGGTTGGGCACATTGGCATAAATGTAGGCTATATTATGATGTCACTTGCCCACTTTTCTCTGAAGTTTGGTTAAGGTTTAGTATAGTATTCTGTAGTTTTATTTCTATTATGCGTGAATATTCATCCCCTTCAGACCAGCAATCCCATGTCCATACACATGCATACAGATGTATACTGGCAGTCATATTTTGTATGAGCATTCTGTCTTGACTGAGAGTTGTATTTAAGGCACTGTGTCAAGGTAAAATGGCCAAACGTACTCATTTCAAACATGTTTTGTAATGCTCTTTACAATTTCATTCTGCCCTGTCTACCTGTTTTTAAATGCAAATGAAGCATTTGATTTTAATTCCCCTTTTTTGGTCCAATACAGGTCTCCCTTAAGATTGAATACTTGATTATTTGATCTTAAAAACATAATTTTGCACATCTCTGCTTCATAGTTGCAGGGAATTTGTTTTGATGCACTCCTAGTTTCAGTTAGGTTCCTTTTTCAGTGCTCTGTGGAAATGGTCTCTACATACACACACACACACGTGCGATTAGAGTATGCTTTCTCTCAGTGTGTGTCCTTGTGAGTACAACTTAATTCACACCAAGGACACTTCAATGACTGAGACATTTTTATCACAACATAAAACGGCGTGCCCAGCTGCAGAGCAGACAGTAATTACAGTAATCATCTGCTCTGTAAGCCTGTTGAAAAATCTGATAAATGTGGGAAATGTGGCTGACTTAAAGGGATATGGAGCGTTTAAGTTGACTCAAAAATGGATTTGGAATTATGGCTTACCTAAAATGTTGTGACAGAATTAGATCAGGAAGGCGAAAGCCCAAATGGGCCATGTAATCAGCATTCCTCCCTGTATCCCTCGTGTCAGGTGTGAGATGAGCACAGGGCTATCATAAAAGCCTGGCGCTTTATAAAATCCTATCATAGGACGTCTGCAAAGCTTAGCCTGTTTGATTGACGGAGGTGGAGCAGTTGTCAGGCGATATGGCCATTGCAACAGATGTCCTGACAGTGAGATCAGCGCTGATGTCATGCAGCCTAGCGACAGCATCATCAGCTAAGGATACCTGAGTGGAATTGGCCGAACTGGTCATCTCAGTAGGAGGTGCCATCACAGATGAGTTTGTTACTTTCTCAGGTTGTAGGTAGAGCACAGAAATTGGTTTGCCTACTTTTGCTGCCAGGCTGAAAATTGGAAATATAGGGTACACTCAAGTATCGCATTATGAACTGTTTTGAGTTCAGGTTTTTTGTAGGTCCATGCTGTCTTTTAATTCATTAGAGTTACTGAACGTGTTTTGTTGATGATGATGACAGGTTCATGTATTGCATTTACTTATTAAAAAAGAGGTCGTGTTAAGGCTACACTAGATGTTGTTTTGAACAAATGTTGATTAAATGAATTAAATATGCTAACTGAAGCAGAGGGTATAACAATTAGATATTAAAATAGTTCAAATAAAATGATGTGAACATATTGCCTTGGTCTTGTCAAATGTGTTTTCATCCATAAATTCACTATGGATAGACAGCAAATGTTCTTGCTTTACCTCAACACTTGAGGCCAGGGCTGTCAGCAACTGTGTGGTGGTTTCGGGGCGAGAATTGCTAACACTGAGTGGTCAACATTTTTTTAGTCATGAGATGCAGTGTAGAAGAACTGAATGGCTTTTTTGACAATAGTTTGTTTTCTTTTTGTGGATGCTCTTTTAGGAAAAAAAATCTCTTAAAATTAAATCACAGAGTTAATTGGATATCTCTCTTTTTTCATTTCTGTAGGAGGAATTCGGAGGCTTTAGCACAGTCAGTGACAACAGAAGAATACATAGCCCAGGAAGGACGTCAATAGGTAAAGTATCTTTTACATCTCTAATTCTGTCTCTCTCCAAATGTCTTGTAAAATCATTTTAACTCATCTTTTAAGATTCAACTTGCTCTTTTGCTCAGGTGTAATTTAGATGCATTTTAACATTTAAACATGAAGAAATGGACAGCTTATTAATGTAGTGCTTTATTTTTCTTTCAGGTTCCATCTCCCCAGAAAAGAAACCCAGAGGACGTCCTCCTAGGGCTCTAGCTGTGCATAGAGTTGGCACTGATATTGAGACTGCCCCTTTGCCTCTCACCACAGCTTCTACAGAGAAGGTAAAACGACCACCAGGGAGGCCACCTGGCACTGGAGAACAAAAAAGAAGAGGCCGCCCACCTGCTTCTGCCAGCCAGAGAAGCTGGCAACAGAGTGGCCGTGCATTCCCTGAAGAGGATGGGGATGCAGAACAGGAGTGCAGCTTCAGTTCCAAACACCACAAGGACGGTGTGGAGGACGAAGACAAGGAGAAAAGGCAAACTCTGCTTGGTTCTGGGCACCATCAGGGATCTGAGCCTAAGCTTCACAAAACAAGCCGGGAGTCCAAGGTGACCAAACTGAAAAGATTGCGGGATGTCAAACTGAGCCCACTGAAGTCTAAGCTGAAGGCCATAGTGAGGAAGAGTGTCCCAGTTCCTGGTGTGCGAAGACGGGGGCGGGGCAGGCCACCTTCTGCCGAGCGCCTCAAAGCTGAAGCTGCCGCTGCTGCTGCTCAGGCTGCTAATGCCTCCTTGGCCCAGGAGATGTCCACTATGGCACCTGGGACTGGCAAACATAAGGCCTTCAGGGTTCGTGCCCGAACTCCACACGATCTCAAGCTCAGGGCTTCTCATCCTGCTGATGAACGCACTAGCTCAGATCCCCATGACTCCCCTACAGTCAACCCGATGACCCCGACTAAACACGGGAGGCCGTTAGGGTTACGCCAGAGCCCTCGCCATATCAAACCTGTGCGGGTCATCCCTCCCTCCAAACGCACTGATGCCGCTATTGCAAAGCAGCTGCTGCAGCGGGCAAAGAAGGGGGCCCAGAAAAAGAAGCTATTGGGAAAAGAAGCTATTGGCACCCAGGGAAATGCAGGTCTTGAGGGTGGGAAGCACAGGAGGCGAACGCAACTAACAAACATCAGGCAATTTATCATGCCTGTTGTGAGCACAGTGTCATTGCGCATCATCAAGACCCCAAAGCGGTTTATTGATGATGAGGGCAGTTTCAGCACTCCACCACCACACATGAAAATTGCTCGATTGGAATCTGCAGCATCTGTTCCAGCACCTCAACCCATAACACCTGCCCCAGCTCTCGTTTCCACGGCTCCTGTCACAAGTGGAACCACACCCGCGGCAGGCCCTGCTGTAGACTCTCTCCCTCCTCCCCCACCTCCTGTCCCGACTGGCAGCGCCAACAACATTGCAGCCAGTCTTCTTAACAGCAGCTGCAATAATAGCACTAGCAACGGGAGATTCAGTAGCAGTGCGGCATCTTGTGGCTCTAGCGCTGTTTCTCAGCATTCCTCTCAGCTCTCTTCTGGCGAGTCGTCTCGTTCCAGCAGCCCTAGTCTTGATGACTCCTCCTGTGATTCCCAGGCCTCTGAGGGCACCCAAACCCTCTCAGAAGAGGCAGATCATTCCCCTGCCTCTCAGGGAGAGACAGAGGCCAGTATGCACCATGCCTCACACCCACCATCACCACCATCCGAGCCGGAGCCAGACCATATAGTGTTGATGGAGCGCAGCAGTCGGGGTCGCAGAGGTCAGAGTCACAGGCGGGGTGCTTTAGTCGCACGTGGTAGGGGCAGCCTGATTGGTGGAAGGAAACAGGCCATCACCAGCCCAGCCACAGGGGTTTCACTAGCTGGATCTCAACAAGCCTCTTCCACGGCATCGTCATCCTCTTCCCCACCGCCGCCGCCTCTTCTCAGCCCTCCTCAGCCTCCCCAGGGAGCTTCATCTAATGCACCTGAGCATCACTCCCACTCTCCATGGATGATGTCACATTCCATAGCCCCTTTTCTGCCCACCCCTCCAATTCTCTCCAGCTCTCACGACAAACGTCGCTCCATACTACGAGAGCCCACTTTCCGCTGGAAGTCTTTATCATGTGCTGAAAATAAGTACTTCTCCTCTGCCAAGTATGCAAAGGAGGGCCTTATCCGCAAGCCCACTTTTGACAACTTTCGTCCTCCGCCACTGACTGCTGAGGATGTGGGCCTCATGCCACCAGGACCTGGTGGAGGTGCACCAGGAGTATTCCCAGTGCCTGGTGGTGCGACTGGGACAGGTTCCAGACTTTTCTCCCCCCTGCATCACCATCCTCACCATAATCACCACCAGCACACCTCGTCGCGGTTTGAAACGCCACTCCAAAAGCGTAGCCCTCTTCTACGTCCCCCTTTCTTCACTCCAAGTCCGGCTCATTCCCGCATCTTTGAGTCTGTCACCCTCCCATCCTCGTCAGGGAGCAGCCCTGGCTCTCTCTCCCCCCTTCAGGTCTCACCAACATCAAACAAAAAGAGAAAGGGGTCTAGGTTCTCACGTGGGCAACCCAGGTCACCCTCGCACTCTATGACTACCAGGAGCTGTCAGTCAGGAGTTCAAACAGGAAAGGCCTCCGAACAATCCATGATTAGCAGTTCTGTTCCCATAAGCGTGACTGGCAGTTCCAGTCCATTGCCTGGAGTTGCAGTCAGTCCACTTGCTGCCAGTGCCTTATCACAAGCTTCTTTCAGTGGCTTCCCCTCAGGCTCCATTGGTCTTACGACCCACGGAGTTTCCGATGGGCGGCGAGCAGCAGGAGGTCTCGGTGTAAGTGGGAGTTCTGCTGCTTCTTCACAGCTCTTCCCACGTTTTACCCTCAGTAATCAAGGATCAGGTGGGGGAACTGGTAAAGCAGGAAGGGAACGGAGCATCTCTGCTACTAGAGACACGGGTACAAAGGAGAAGGACAGGGACACAGAGAAAATTAAAGAGCGTGAAAAGGAGAACAAACGGGATGGAAGGAAGGACTGGGATAAAAGAGGAAAGAACCTTGCATCAGAGGCTTCCCCTAATTCTACATCCAGCCTCTTTCCAACAGAGGCCAGGGACATTGAGGAATCTTTAACCCAAAAAAGGACAACTGGTCGAAAGAAGTCAGTCACAGTTGACTCTGGTGCAGAGGCCTCCCCAAGTGACTCTGCAGCAGTTCAACCTGTTGGGGCCTTGTCCTCCAAGGGTCGTCTGGCCAAAAAAGGCAGACCTTCAGAGAAGAGTATTGAAGCAGAGGCAGTAGAAAGGGAGAAGGAGAAATTGAGTGCTCCTACCCAAGCAGGTCAGATGGGAAAACCCCCTGCCACCACATCACTGGACTCCGTGTTAGATCATGCCGAGAAACAGCCAGTCACAGACAAGCGAGTCGCAAAACTGCTGAAAGAAGCTAAAGCTCAGCTCATTGAGATAGAGAAGAGAGAGGTACAACCTGGGGATCAACCCAAATTACCGGTATGTCCTGTCTTCTGCTGGCTCCTTTGGTTTCAAACCAATTTTCAGGTTGTTTTGCCAAATGCACAGTTTGTTTTTCTTGTGCAGGGTCAAGAGAGTGACTCTTCTGAGACGTCAATCCGTGGTCCACGCATTAAGCATGTTTGCCGTCGTGCAGCTGTAGCTCTGGGTCGCAACCGTGCTGTGTTTCCAGATGATATGCCTACCCTTAGTGCCTTGCCATGGGAGGAGAGAGAAAAGATCTTGTCTTCCATGGGAAATGATGGTGAGAGAACATCTTATTACTTGTTTGATATATTTATTTATTTATTTTAAGAAAAGTGTCATTGTTGTTAACCCTTTCTTTAATGGTGCTTGAATAGACAAATCATCAGTGGCGGGATCTGAGGAAGCGGAGCCACCCACGCCTCCTATTAAGCCAGTAACAAGGCAGAAAATGGTCCATGAGGCCCCACCCAGGAAGGGGCGGCGCTCTCGACGCTGCGGGCAGTGTCCAGGCTGCCAAGTCCCAAATGACTGTGGGGTCTGCACTAACTGCCTGGATAAGCCCAAATTTGGGGGACGCAATATTAAAAAGCAGTGTTGCAAGTAAGTGTGAAATCTTTTTATTGTGGCTTTCAGAACTTTAAAAAGTGAAATTGCCCTTAAAACTTTGTGCTTGTGCCATCACAGAGTGCGAAAGTGTCAGAACTTGCAGTGGATGCCTTCGAAGTTTCTTCAGAAACAGGCAAAAGGTCAGTTTTCTGGGAACTCTCTTTTTATAGGCCAGAGGGGCTCTAATGTTTCAATTAATTGCCTGTTTGCATCAACTACAGGTAAAAAAGACAGGAGGAAGAATAAATTATCAGAAAAAAAGGATCCACATCAAAAATCTCAGTGTTCTGAAGCAAGCCCTAAGCCAGCCCCTCCTCCAAAAGATGACCCTCCCCGTAAGAAAAGTGAAACTCCACCACCTATGCAGGGAGAGGACAAACAAAAGCAGGCACAACCTTCAGAACCATCCTCACCAGCTTCCTCCCCAAAGGACCCTCTGCTCTCTAGTCCGTCTGATGACTCGAAACATTCCCAAACCCCTTTAAGCTCAATTTTTAGAAAGGAACGGAAGCAGCAGACTAGTTCTTCACCCACCCCTGTACACACTGCCCCATCTTCCCCACCAGCACAGTCCCAGCAGCCCTTGCAGCATCAAAGCCAGTTGCCAGCAAAAAAGGAAAGTCTTGCAAAGTCCCAACCCACTGAGCCCAGGAAGAAATCTCAGCAACAAAGTCAGACCAGTTCCGCCACAGACACGGGTAAGGAGATGTGGAAATGGACTGTATGGATGAGTTACTGTTAACTTTACATAGGGGTGTCAAATCTTACTCCTGCACAGCCACCTTCCAGCCTAGGACTGGGCACTCCTGACTTAACATAACTTTAATGTTTTTGTTTTATGGTCATTTCACCTTTTAGCATCTGAAACAAAGCTAAAGAAACAGACCACTCGATGTGTTCAACCACTCAAGCCTAAACCAAAAGAAAAGGTAAGCAAATGTTTCAGCCACTTTTGTGTCATTTTTATGCCGTAAACATTCATAGAAAAATAAGTCAGGGTTGTCTTCTCTTTCCCTGGATAGTGGTTGATATTTTTTATGATGCTGATAATCCTGACTCCATAGCACAAGCAATGGTTGTACATGCTGATAAAATGTACCTTGAAAACACTATAAATCACTTTGTAAAAGCATATGCAATGATGTAATGTAATTGATTTAATTGATTTATTTTTTTACAGGAGAAACATACACCCAAACCTGACAGCAGTACTTTAAACTCCCAGAGCACTCCTTCGACTGAGGGCACCGCCAAGCAGAAAGCGCCCTGCGATGGAGTGCATCGAATCAGAGTAGATTTCAAGGAGGACTATGACATTGAGAATGTGTGGGACATGGGTGGACTCAGCATTCTCACCTCTGTGCCAATCACCCCGCAGGTGGTGTGCTTTCTCTGTGCCAGCAGCGGTAATGTAGAGGTGGGCTATATTTTGTTTATAACTCCTGAAACACAAAAATTATGGGATGTTTTCTTATGGCTTGTCGTCTTCAGTTTGTTTTCTGCCAGGTGTGCTGTGAACCCTTCCACCTTTTCTGTTTGGGGGAGACCGAACGCCCCCATGAGGAACAGTGGGAGAACTGGTGTTGTCGCCGATGCCGCTTTTGCCACGTTTGTGGCCGGCAGTATCAGAAAACCAAAGTAAGACTTTCTATTCAGTTGCATCTGTGCACTCGTTTGCAGAAATGCATTACAAAAAAGGCAACTAATGGTAGAAATACTATGCAAGTAACTCCGTGGCAGGTATTTGTCATGTTTTAGGGTCTTCTCCTAAAGAATTAAAAACAGTCACTTTGATTTAGTATTTCAGAGTCTCTGATCATAGGTATAGTGAAGTGCTTCCAACAATAACAGAACAGAGGAAGGAAAGATTTGAAACCTTCATATTTAATAGGAACCAGTATATTGTATATTAGACTGATTCATGTATTTATTCCTATAAAGCTTGTTTATTTCACGCAATGCTAAGTCATATGACCATCAGATCTAAAAGGACGGGATGCATTGTGATGTAACGGTTAAAGATAAATGGAAAGCTTGGATCACAAATGATGAATGTCCTCATTTGGTATGTGCTCGTGAAAAAAATCTCCTTATGAAAGGCAAATACTTGTCGACTCTCTGGAATGATCATTTCCTTTTGGTACACTTAATAACCGACTAAGCAACTTCCAAATATGGGCTTATTTCTTTTTAAGAGCCATAGCCGCCCCCAAAACCTTCATAAGTGACAAACACTCAATACCCAGAAGGAATCAAAATTAAAAATAGCTTTTTTTTTTTTTTTTTTTTTTTTTTTAAATCATCTAGCAGCTACTGGAGTGTGACAAGTGCCGAAATAGCTATCACCCTGAGTGCCTGGGACCCAACCACCCTACCAGACCCACCAAGAAGAAAAGAGTCTGGGTACACTCTCAATCATAGATGTCTGTAACATCTGTGGTGTTTTTGCTGCATTCTCCCATGATTATTTTTCCTTCTGCCGCAGATTTGCACCAAGTGTGTGCGCTGTAAGAGCTGTGGAACCACCAAACCAGGGAAGGCCTGGGATGCTCAGTGGTCACATGATTTCTCTTTGTGTCATGACTGTGCCAAACTCTTAGCTAAAGGTCAGTGCAATTCATTTTGGATGTGTATTTTATGCCTTTTAAACTTTAACTAAATTGTGTATTTAATGATTAAATTTTTCCCCCCTTCCCAGGCAACGTCTGCCCACTCTGTAATAAGTGCTATGATGATGATGACTGTGATAGCAAAATGATGAAGTGCAGAAAGTGTGATCGCTGGGTCCATGCCAAATGTGAAAGTTTAACAGGTGAGTTATCGTTTTTTTTCCTCCATATCTCTTATCTGGCATGTGAACATTACATGAGATAAAATGAACAATTCAGCTGACAGAATTAAAAAAACAACTAATATTTAGATGATTTAAATTACAGAAACTTTGCTTAAATATGCACTGCTGTTCAAACATTTGGGGTCTGTAAACATTTTGGAGGGGGAAGAAACTTCTGAGAATCCTGAAGAAAAAAATAAATGTTTCCACAAAAGTTAAGAACTGAAGTAAGCATCCTGCAGTGTGGATGTTACTTTAATACAACATTGCAACCATAATCTTTGCTTCTTTTTTTCTTTAGATGATATTTATGAGCTCTTGACTAACCTGCCTGAGACTGTGGCCTACACCTGCACAAACTGCACTGAGCCCCATTCTGCTGAGTGGCGCACTGTCTTGGAGAAAGAAATTCAAAAGTCCATGCGGCAAGTTCTCACTGCCCTGCTCAACTCCCGCACATCCACTCACCTGCTTCGCTACAGACAGGTGAGTTGCCATCTTTAGTCCTAAAAGTTCCCACCGCCTTTTTTTTATTACATAACCTATTGATCAATCTTCTTTGTCTCAAGGCGGTTATGAAGCCACCTGAGCTGAACCCAGAGACAGAAGAAAGCCTTCCCTCCCGCCGTTCCCCAGAAGGCCCTGACCCCCCTGTGCTGACAGAGGTCTCTCCACCAAATGATTCGCCGCTCGATTTGGAGTCTGTGGAGAAAAAAATGGATTCTGGACGCTATAAATCTGTGGTAAGAGGTTTTGAGAATCTCTATTTGAATGAGTTTAAAGTAGAAAAATGTAGCTTTTATGTTTCTATTCTTTGAAAGATTACCTGCCAGGGTTTGAGTGTCTAATGCAGCAGGGTTCAAATGCCGGTCACATGTATGTGAGAGCCAGGTGTCATTTTCTGCTTCTCTCTTTCAGCTGGAGTTCAGTGATGACATTGTGAAAATCATCCAGACAGCCTTCAATTCAGACGGAGGTCAGCTTGAGAGCAGGAAAGCCAACAGCATGCTTAAGTCCTTTTTTATTCGGGTGAGAAAAAGCTAGTGGACACACAATTTTTACAATAGACATGTCTTGCAGTCCTACATCGTGCACTGCCACTGTTGTTTCTTACAGCAAATGGAGAGAACGTTTTCTTGGTACAAGGTGAAGGAGTCCAAGTTCTGGGAGACGCACAAAATCTCTCCTAAGTGAGTCTTTCCCATGTCTATTAAATGCTTTTAAGTTGTTTATGTTTGAATAGTTTTGTCTGAAATTTTAGTTCTGAAAATTTTTCAGAACTAAATTAAGGAGCTATGTTTGGTTTGATAGCGAGTAGTGAGGCCAGTTAAGCTAATATATGAGCAACGAGAACAAACTTACCACTGTCTATTCTTTGCTCCTCCTAGAGCAGAAATATCACCTTTCCATAGGGAATGCAGCCTGTATGGTCTAGTTCCATTGTTTGAGGTCGACGGGCAGTGTCACATTTCGCATGGGTGCTTTGACAAGTCGTGTGATTGCCATTTGGTTTGCTTTTTTGTATACTTCATTTGTTGCCTTGAATTATTAACAACAGTGAAGCAAGTTTTTCTCTGTGTGTGTGTGTGTGCGTGCCTGACATTGAATACTGTCTCTTTAAAGAGAAAACCCAAATATTGATATAATTTCTTCATGGATTTATCAGCTACCATTGGCAGCTTATCTGTATGATCACTGCTGTTCCAAAGTATGGAGCTCAGAAGAAATAATTTAATCTTTAATTCAAGGAGGATACATTTAAACGTATAAAAATTAAGTGACACAAGTTTGGAAAGGCATTTTACAAAATGTTCTTATAAATGCTAATGTATAACAAAGACATGGCTAACAAGGCAATGTTGTATCTTTGCAGTAGTGGACTGCTTCCGAATGCTGTGTTGCCCCCTTCTTTGGATCACAACTACGCCCAGTGGCAGGAGAGAGAGGAGATAGCCAGGGCTGAGAAGCCTGTGCTAATGAAAAAGATCATCCCGGCTCCCCACCCTAAAGCACCTGGAGAACCTGAATCCCCGATTGCCCCCACACCACCTCCTCCTCCACCCATGCTTATCCATGGTGAGAAAGTACATTTAAAGCAATATAAATCCGATCATGTAATACTGATATGGTCTGCATCGTCTAAACCGAAAAATATACAGAAGAGAAAGTTAAAGTGTATGTAAGTTACACAGCAATATTTCTTTGTGTTCAGACCCCAGCCCCGAAGACAGCCCTGACATTCCCCCTCCTCCTGGTGTAGGTGACAACAGACAATGTGCGCTTTGTCTGAATTATGGAGATGAGAACACAAATGTGAGTAATCGGCCACAAAAAAAAAAAAGAAGGCATTAGCGTGTCCTGGAGTCATGTTCATTTTGAAAGGTGTTTGTATGGTAATTTTCTTTTCTAGGATTGTGGGAGACTGCTTTATATTGGCCAGAATGAGTGGACCCACGTAAACTGCGCACTTTGGTCATCCGAGGTGTTCGAAGATGTTGATGGTGCACTCAAAAATGTCCACATGGCAGTCAAGAGAGGCAAACAGCTGGTACATAATCTAAGCCATGTGCTGTATTTGTTCATTAAATTACAGTGCCAGCATATGCATTTTTGTAATTTTTTTTTTTTCTCTTTTCAAAAAAGCCTATTAAAAAGAGACTTTAAGCTACAAATCTTTCCCCCGTCTGAAAATAGACTGCATTATGCTTTGTTTCCTCAGCAATGTGAAAATTGTCACAAACCCGGAGCCACAGTGAGTTGTTGTCTGACCTCCTGTAACAACAACTACCATTTCATGTGTGCACGTCAGCAGCAGTGTGCCTTTTTAGAGGACAAGAAGGTTTACTGTCGGCATCACAGAGATCTCATAAAGGGCGAGGTATGGAATTATACATGTAAGCAACTATTGGTTACAAGTTTATAAAGTTTTGCATTTATTGTAAATAATTAACCCTCTTTAAAGGTGGTGCCAGATTCAGGCTTCGAAGTTACTCGGAGGGTCCTTGTGGACTTTGAAGGAATAAGTCTGAGAAGAAAATTTGTTACTGGGCTTGAATCAGATAACATCCACATGATGATAGGTCTGTATGTCATTGCGAGGTATTTGCAGTTCATGAGAAATAAACTACAGTACATCAAAATTAAATTCCACTTTTTTTTTTTTTGGTACAGGGTCTATGACCATTGACTGTCTTGGAATGTTAACTGATCTGTCTGATTGTGAGAGGAAGCTGTTTCCTGTGGGATACCAGTAAGTCTTAAATCATAGTGTTGTATTTCAATAAACACCACAAGATGTGAAATGGAATAACCACTTGATGTGTTTACACAGATGCTCAAGGGTCTACTGGAGCACTCTCGATGCCCGCAAGCGATGTGTCTATAAATGTAGGATTTTAGTGTGCCGCCCCTCTATGACTGAAACTACCAATAACAACAACACAACAGCTCAAGAAGAAAACCACACAATTGCTCATAGTCCTTCATCCGTTTCAGGTAAAAAGATTTTGATTTATTATTTTCATTCCAAAATGTTATTGGGTTTTTAAACACTAACCATTGTTAAACATTTCAGCTGAGGTGGATGCTGCGTTGATTGGACCTACAGATTCTATAAAACCATCAAATGTGCCTTCCACACCAAAAGTTTGTTTTAGGAACAGACACCCAAGCTACCCTCCATGCCATAGTTCTCCCTTGACCAGACCACTTCCCTCCCCAGGTAAAAGTAATATACATTTAAATGCTTATATTTTGTATAGCTTATAGTTGAAAGCTTTTGTTAATATTATTCAATGTCTTTATTTCCCCATTAGATGGTTTTAGTAGTTCAGCACATGAAATTGTGACTGTGGGCGACCCTCTGCTGAGTTCCACCCTACGAAGAATAGGATCTCGTCGACATAGCACTTCTTCCATCTCTGCTCCACAACCAAGGCAAAAGGTTTCCTCTCCTCAACAGGGAGGCACAGTATCCATTCAGACAGGCAATTCATCTGCCCCATCCCTGTCCTTAACCACAAAGGAAACTTTAACCAGGGACACAGACAAAGGAAGAGCACCATCTGGAGAGAGATCTCACAATCGAGAGGCAAATTCCGTGAACGCTGGGGCACAGCGTCGACTCAGTTTTGGTTTCACTGAAAGAATAGAAGCAACCAAAAAGCAGGCAGATGGTGAGAGTTTAAAGTCATCGCAACCAGTAAGCATAAGTCAGGTGTCACCACCTCTTGGAACTGCAGTATTAACAGGATATCAGAGAGGAAGTGACAGTCTAAAAACCGAGAAAGGGAAGCAAGCCACAAAGGATACTGACCTGGCAGCTGGAGCCACTTTTATGTCCAGTCATCCACTTGCCACACTTCCTAAGGACAAAGCTAATCCAGTCAAGGAAGGAAATGCGACATCATTGGCTGTATCAAAAGAAACAGGAAAGACTGGATCTCCACAACCTGTTTACAGCAAAAGTAGGAAATCTCACGACCTTGTGTCTGGTCCAGCTGCTGCAGCAGCAATGAAGCCTCTTTGGTCATCTGGTGCCAAGGTGGGAGAGGACGACATAAAGCGTGGCTTCCAGGCAAATGCTGCCGTCACTGCTAGTCATGGAACCTCTAGCACCAAAGAAAAACACTCCAAAGTCAAAATGAATGTGAGCAGGGATGTTTCAAAAGAACGAAAAGAGACTGCTCAAAACCAAAATCCAGTTCTTAACAGCAACTCTAAAAGCAGTAATGTCAAAACACAAGGTCAGGGTCCACCTCCTCACAACAGTAGCAATAAAGCCACAGCACTCACAGGGTCTAGCACAGTTGAAGTTAATACATTTGATCAGAAGGAACTGGAGAAGCCATTAAAGTCCAAAGAGAGATTTAGCTTAGAGAAAAAGCATAGTTCAGCCATGGATGCTATTCAGCCGAAAGCAGGGTCTGAAAGAAGTATAAGGCCTAAATCAAGTAAAGAAGTTACTCCAGTAGTGAAAAAACATGAGAGGCTGCCTCTAATCTCTCAAAAAATGGATCCTAATGGAACCAAAGCTGTCACCGTGCCCCCTAACACAAACACGTACAGTTCTGTCACCCCTAGCAGTCAGGGCCCCCAAAGAAGGTCCTCTCGAGCAATGGTTTTCTCCCCATCTGCCAGCTCTGAAAGCTCAGAATCAGACAGTCACATTCACCCAGATGATTCTGACCACCAATGTGCTGATGATGGGGAGGACCATAATTTAGAGGATGAAGGCAGCGTTGATAAGCACCATGAGGATGATAGTGATGGTTCGGCAGGTTCAGCAAAGCGCAGATACCCAAGGCGGAGTGCACGTGCAAGATCAAACATGTTCTTTGGGCTAACCCCATTCTATGGTGTGCGATCATATGGGGAGGAAGACATACCCTTCCGCAGAACTGGTGAGATCTCCATGAAAAAGCGCACTGGGAGCAGCAAGCGTTCAGCTGAAGGACAAGTTGATGGGGCTGATGATATGAGCACATCATCTTCAGCAGACAGTGGAGAGGATGAGGAAGGAGGAATTGTTTCAAACAAGGACACATATTATTACAACTTTACACGCACTATAATAAATCCAAACTCTGGCCTTCCACCTATTGCAGGTATTGATCAGTGTTTGGGAAGAGGGTCACAGATCCACAGGTTCTTGAGGGACCAGGCAAAGGAGCAAGATGATGACAGTGATGAAGTGTCAACAGCAACCAAGAATTTGGAGCTGCAGCAAATTGGCCAGCTGGATGGCGTGGATGACGGTTCTGAGAGTGATGTTAGTATAAGCACCAGCAGCACAACCACTGCTACTACTTCATCAACGCACAAAAGTTCAACAAAGAGAAAAGGTAGAGAAAGGACAGAGAAAATAAGCATCGACTCAGGGAAGGAGACAGAAAATACCCCAAGTGGGAACAGTCGTAAAAATCAAAAGGATAACTGTCTTCCATTAGGGAGTGTGAAAACACAAGGACAAGACCCCCTTGAAACTCAGTTGTCGATCACCACAGATCTCCTTAAGTCTGACTCTGATAACAACAACAGTGATGACTGTGGTAACATCCTACCCTCTGATATTATGGAGTTTGTACTCAATACCCCTTCAATGCAGGCTCTGGGACAGCAAACTGAAGCTCCTTCTGCTGAACCGTTCTCTTTAGATGAGAGTTACGGGGTGGATGTTAACCAAAGAAAGGACATGCTTTTTGAAGATTTTACTCAGCCACTGGCCAGTGCTGAACCTAATGAGAGCGTAGTGAACACCACCATTGCTGTTGAAGAGTCATATGGTCTTCCCCTTGAGCTGCCCTCTGACCTTTCTGTTCTGACAACTCGAAGTCCCTCTGTAAATAATCAAAATCATGGCTCTCTGATCTCTGAAACCTCTGACCGCACCATGTTGGCTCTGGCCCCAGAGGAATCAGGAGTTGAAAAAAGCGGTAAGAAACCAAGAACAGGGTCCACAGTATCCAGCAAAAGCCCACAGGACAGATGTGCCGATTCCCAGGTTACAGGTGGTCACATGACTCCAGAACACTTCATTCCTACACGCGTTGATGGTGATCCTATCACGAGTCCTGGAGTAGCACCGGTGGGAGAGACGGGGAACCAAGATCTGACAAGGAATAGCAGCACGCCAGGCCTTCCCAGCTCACCCACTTTACCTCTCCAGGGTCAGAAGTTCATCCCTGCTGCCACTGTTAGCACAGGTCCTGCTCCGATTGCAAGCTCTGCTGTTCAAGCTACCGCCTCTCAATTGAAGCCTGGTCCAGAGAAACTGATAGTCCTAAATCAGCATCTGCAGCCGCTGTATGTATTACAAACCCTTCCCAATGGTGTAACGCAGAAGATCCAGATTGCACCATCTGTTAGTGCAACAGGTGTTATGAACACTAGTGCTCCTGTCTTGACAGGCCTCAGTGGTAACATCTCCACTTCTCAGTCCATTTTTCCTGCTGGCAGCAAAGGTTTAGTAACTCATCACCCACAAATCCATGCGTTCACAAGCACCACTCAGACAGGTTTCCAGCCAGTCATTCCTAGCACCACATCCGGGCTCCTCATAGGAGTCACCTCCCACGATCCCCAAATTGGTGTGACAGAGGCAGGAAACAATGTTGCAATTGTATCTAGTCCTTCATCCATCACCCCAGCTCCAACTATGCTCCCCTCTGGACATGGCAAGAAACGCCTCATATCTCGTCTTCAGAGCAATAAGAGCAAAAAACAGGCTCGTCCAAAGACCCAACCCACACTTGCTCCTTCTGATGTAGGGCCCAATATGACCCTAATAAACTTGTCACCTTCACAAATTGCTGCAGGAATCCCTGCTCAGACGGGCTTAATGGAACTGGGCACTATAACTGCAACGCCTCATCGAAAGATCCCTAACATTATAAAACGGCCAAAGCAAGGGGTGATGTACTTGGAGCCCATGCCCATTTCAACCACAACTCAGCCTGGCATGTTGGGACATGATTCTTCGACTCAGCTGCTTCCATGCACTGTGTCGGGGCTCAACCCCAGTCAGTCCGTTTTAAATGTGGTGTCGGTGCCTCCCTCTGTACCTGGAAACTTTTTGGGAGCGGGCTCTGTATCGCTGAGCTCCCCAGGCCTCATAAGTTCAACTGAGATCACAGGATCTATAAGTAACCTTCTTATCAAAGCCAACCCTCACAACCTGGGCCTTCAAGAGCAACAGATGGTTCTTCATTCAGGAACCCCTATGCTGTCTCACTTTACTAATCCTGCCCAGACATCGATTGCCAGTAGCATCTGTGTGTTTCCCCCAAACCAAAGCATAAGCATGTCTGTCAACCAGCAGGTAGAGAAAGAGGGCAGCGTTCATCTCCAGCACCCAGTCAGTCGAGTCCTGGCAGATAAAATCCTTGACCCAAATGTCAATTCAGCTGGTCAAGTGGCTCTTGCCCCTAATCCCAGCGCTCAAGACTTGAAAGTTGTTGGTGTCCTCACTCAGAGTTCACGAACTTCTCCCATTTCTCGACCACCGCATCAGCAGCAGTCCTCAAAGTTATCTGCTGGAGCTGCATCCACAGCCATTGGGAAGGGAAAGCAAAAGGCCAAAAGACCTCGATCAAGTGCAGATAAGAACAGTGGAAAGAAACACAAAGGACTCCACTCAGACACACCAACTGTTGATGCATCTGCAATTCAGTTATCATATTTACCAGGGTAAGAGCCTGACAATTATAAAACTTATTGTTGTTATAAAAATGTTTAAACATGCTAAAAAAAAAATTGTTTGTTTTAGGGACCTGGAACTTTCATCGCCTGAGCCAATGGATACAGGGCAGTCAAATGAAATGGGTTCAAAAACAAAGTAAGCAATTATAAAGATCAATCACAACTTTACAGTTTACTTAATTGTATCTGACCTATTAAACCTTTTTTTTCCTTCATAGTGACTCTGCTACTGAGACAGCCGATTCTTCTCTTAAACGTAAAACCATGGACACTCATGATGAGAAGCTAAAGACTGCAGGTGAGTAAAATGCTAGGCCTCACTGTCCCATCTCTCAGTTGAATGTTTCAGTGCTAATAGTTTTTTTTTTTGGTGACATTTTTTGCAGGACTGCCTAGTAAGGGTGATGGAAAAGGATCTAAAGCATTTTCAGTGGAAACGCCTGATCAAAGGGATAGTGGCAGAGACTCCTCTCTGGACTGCAAGCCCAAGAAAGGACTCATATTTGAAATCTGCAGCGATGACGGATTTCAGATTCGCTGTGAAAGTATTGAGGGTAAGTGAGATCTAGATAATAAAGTATAATGCAGAGTTACAGCCTCACTAAGGAGTATGATGTTCTTTTGTTGGGTAATCACAGTCAGTCTTCTGTGAAATTAATTTCCTTTTTCCCGTTTCTTTTCAGAGGCCTGGAAGTCCCTGACAGATAAAGTGCAAGAAGCTCGGTCTAATGCTAGACTCAAGGCACTTTCATTTGATGGTATAGACATATTAGAGTGTTTATTTTAATCCTTGCACATATGTGTTTTATGAATTTAACGAGCACATCTTGTATTTCACATCGTGTTTCAGGAGTAAATGGGTTGAAGATGCTGGGAGTGGTTCACGATGCTGTAGTGTTTCTGCTTGAGCAGCTATATGGAGCCAGGCATTGCCGAAACTACCGATTCCGCTTCCACAAACCTGAGGAATCAGAAGATCTTCCTATCAACCCTCATGGATCTGCCCGTGCTGAGGTGTACCACAGGTGTGTGTCATGATCAGGCTGGTCAGGGTTCATTTCAGCAATACCTGAAAATCCTAAACCTTTCTATGATTGTGATTACATTATCTTGATTTACATTTTTAGGCGATCAGCTTTGGACATGTTTAATTTCCTGGCCTCCAAACACCGTCAGCCTCCTGTATATAACCCTCGGGTGGAAGATGAGGAGGAGATGCAGCAGAAGTCTGCTCGGTGAGTAACCTTACTTATCCTGTTCTGATTATTATTATTATTATTTGTGGATTAAAACATCCCTACATCTGTTTTTTTTACCCCTTCACAGACGGGCCACCAGCATGGACTTACCACTGCCTATGAGGTTCAGGCACCTAAAGAAAGCATCCAGGGAAGCTGTAGGTGTCTACAGGTATTAATGCTTTCTATTCAAAACAAAAATGGTTGGACTGAGGAATGAAAAGCATGCATCTTTATTGTGTATCATGATTTGTTTCCTGTGTATCGCTTACAGATCCGCCATACACGGCAGAGGTCTGTTCTGCAGGAAAAACATTGACGCTGGAGAGATGGTGATTGAATATTCTGGCAATGTCATTCGTTCTGTCCTCACTGACAAGCGGGAGAAGTACTATCACAGCAAGGTAGAAATCTAATGCTTAGTCTGTCAGTATGATTAATTTCAAACACCAACAGCACTGTTCCTCATGGATTTCTCTCTTTTTTTGCTTTTACTTAGGGCATTGGCTGCTACATGTTTCGTATCGATGACTATGAGGTGGTGGATGCCACCATGCATGGCAATGCAGCTCGATTCATTAACCACTCATGTGAGCCCAACTGCTACTCCCGCGTGGTCAGTGTTGACGGTCAGAAGCACATTGTCATTTTCGCCACACGCAGAATCTATAAAGGCGAGGAGCTCACGTACGATTACAAGTTCCCCATCGAAGAACCAGGCAATAAGCTGCCTTGCAAATGCAGGGCAAAGAAGTGTCGCAAGTTCCTCAACTGAAGCAAACTCACAAGCTTATACTGTCTGTGAATGCTATCAAGAGTGTATTCTTGCCAGGGAAGAGACATTTTAAATGTTTTTTTTTGTTTTTTTGTTTTTTTACTGAAGCAGGCTCAGGTTATCAGAAGGCTAAAGGTATTGTGCCTCTTAAGTTGTTTGGTTTTTAGAAAAGACAAGTGAGCGGAGTCGCAAATGGAGAAGATTGCCCTTGTGCCCCCTTTATTAACGCCCAATGTAAGAGATTAGTGCCCCTCATTCTTAACTTTTATATCTGATCTTTTATTTTTACTGTTTCTTTTCGTTTTTTTTTTTTTTTGGTTTGTTTTAAAAGAAGGATATTGTGAAAAGTTTTACATTTGTAATATGTCGAGTCTGGCCTGCCCTTACTGAGTGTGACAAATTACTGAAAAATTGCCACATCGTTCCATTCTACACCAAAGTGCAATTTCGGAAGGGAAATATTTAATGTTTTTAGATTGACGATACATAATCCTTTTTTTTTTTTTTTAGCCTGACCTGTTTAGACATCTCTCCCTTTTTGAATGTACATCGAAGCCTTCAGAGCATCCATGATCATCCTTGCTGAGCTGGGCCTGATTCTCTGTATGGAAGACACTGTAAATATCTCATAGGAGAGACAATGAGGGAAAACACTAGGGGGAGCAGTGGTCCCAGGAATAGATTGTCTGAAGAAAAAATGGTAAATGTTGTTTTTTTGGCAATGGTAGAAAAAATGTGTTATGAAGGGTAGACAACGAAGAGTTTATGAGATGTGTGACTGGCAGGTTGAGATCCTGGTGGACTGACCAATGGACCAGAGCCATTTTTGAGGCTCTGGGGGGGGAATAACATGCTTTTACTTACTATCCGTTTTTATAGTAATTCAGAGAGAAGGTAGCTTAACGGCATTGTTTAATTTGCGTGTTGTTACAAAATTGAATAGGATTTTATTGAGTCCAAATGCTATTACCAGTTTATTTATTGTGTCTCACCATTAGGGAGCTTTTTTTTTTTTTTTTTTTTACTCCCTAGGCCCTGTATTTGTGTATAAAATTCTAATATAACATTTTTGAGGCAATTTAAAACTATTTTTGTTGTCTCGTGTCACTGATGGAAATATCATTCGTTGAATACTGTAAATAATATGTATATTTTTCAATACAAATGACAAAAAAAGCACTCATTGGTGAATAGCACTTAACAATGGTATTTATATTTTTAATAATACATTGTATTTATTTTAGCAACATTTTTGTAGGAAAGAATAGATATAGAACACTAATGCTTTGTTCAGACATTTTTACCACTGTCTCAAGTTTTTTTTTTTTTTTTTTTTTTTTTTTTTTGGGTAGCTGAAGCAGTTACCATTCCCACGGAGTGGGGTCCACCAGAGGCTCTCATTGCCAACCCAGGTCAAGCATGGACATTTCAAATAGGGTGTGTAGGTTTAGTGAGCTTTTCTAGGTGCAGATCAGTTTGATCTCCTTTTTTAGTGCCAGCCTTAAAATCACATGCAAGAACAGCCCACCTTCCCTTAAAAGTCCCTCTTTGCGTTTCCTAAACCTAGAGGAAAGATGCATAAAATCCTCCTCTAGCATACTAGCAACTGACAAGTCCCAAAGTTTATTCCATATATTTTGTTATATCAAAATATTTTCTTAGAGATTGGTGTAATGCAAGGAATCGCCACAGAGGCTATCCCGTGTTAAACTACTTGTAAAGCACTATATATATAATATATATATAGATATGGAGGAGGAGAGGGCAGAGGGCTCTTGTTTCCTCACGGTCTTGTGCACTGAAGATCAGTCTTCTTCCCAGTCTTCTTCAACACATGTTGCCTTGGCACTGCATGGACGCTCCAGCCAGCCATTCAGTCAATGCACATTATTGGCTCATATCATCTCTTTGTTTTCTTGTAAATGTCGACACTCCCCACACCTGTTCCCATCCGGGCCCTTTTCAGAGCTCGAGTTCTGTTTGACCTCCCTGTTGGAATAAGGCTAAGACAGATGTGGCTTTATTATTTCTAGGGATTGTTCTTCCGTCTTTCAGATCAGAAGTTTGGTGCCTTCTCTGTAAAATTCTCTGGTTGTCGTTTTTGGCGTCAGAACTTGTTCGGGCAGTCAGCTGAGGAGCTCCAGACTATGGAGAAACGTTCAAAGCTGTTTTAACTAGGGCACAAACAGATTCCACTTGAAATTTGACTCTTGTTTTATTTTACTTGTAACGTTACGATGGTTTTTAAAGGGATGCTGTAGCACGGCTCGGGATCTGTACTTACCTCTAGACGAAGCTGCTTTGTGCAACCGTGGCTTTCAAGCCACTTTCCAGGCCAGTTCCTCTGTATCTCATTGCCTCATAAGTTTAAATTTTAAGTTTATAACTCTAAAACAATTGTGTTTTCTTTGTTTTTGTTTTCCTTGGCCACTGCAGACCCCCTCCTGCCCTCACTGTACCTAGGCTGCAATAATTTTGACTTTTCCCAGCATTTCACTTTTGACTATGGCACTGAAGATCAGAGTTCTATACATTTCCTCACATTGAACATTTGTTGGCTGCTGCCTCGTGTTTGTATACATGTTTATACTGGTCAGAATTTGCGGTTTAGCCATCCTTTTCAGGGATTCTTGGGGGTCTCGCCCAACTTTCCTCTCGCCCCGGCACCCCTGTGGAACAGGACGTGCTGAACTCTGCAGCTAGGCCGTTGTTGAATGTATATTCTAGAATAATTTTTGTTTTTCCCGTGTTTTTTTTTATTATTATTTTCGTTTTTTCAACATGAAAAGCTGGGAAGATACGGGACAGCTTTTTATTGCATGAAATAGGAGGATTATACAGCAGGGTTCTACAGAAACTATTGCTCAGTCTAACGAAATAAGATTTTTATTTTATTAATATATTTTTTTTTTGTAATGCAGTTGCTAATCCTAAGGGCTTTGTAATAAGACTCCTGCACAGACATCAATACAACGTCAGATGCTCCATAAACCGGTGTAACAGCGCTCGGTTAGTGTTTCAGAAGCAGACATGGTCTGTCGTTTTCCTGGACTTTACTCTTCCACGCCACTCAAGTGGTACCACACCTTGTCCTGTAATTATAATCAACAGTACATATGTATACACAATATACATGGATATATTTAAACTAAACGTGTATGAATAGTAACTTGTACTTCAATATCTACACAATATACGGAATGGACAGACAAACTTAGTTACAGTAGCAAACAGCAGCTTCATAATGGTTAATTGCAATGTTCAGTGTATAATCTATAATGGTTTTGTGTTACAGATAAACTTTAGAGTAACTAATGTGCATCATTTTAATATCAAGATCAAGAACCAGTTTTCCTGTGCCTGTGTATGCTCCCTCAATGGAGCGTCACAGTTGTTTTTTGTTTTCTTTTAATTTGTTGTAACTTTTTTTTTTTATTATATATTATTATTCTGAAAGGAGCGTTATTTATATAATGAAACGAGTTCATGTAAAATGTGGTTGTAAACTTTTTGAGCATTGATAATTTGTTTGCTTTTGATGGTGTAGTCTGCTTTATTTTACTCTGTACATTTTTAACAGTTTGTGGACATCAGGAAAAAAATGTCCTTGCCTAAACCCAGCCATGTCACCTATACCTCTCTCTCCTATTGGATCTTAAGTTGTACTTTTCTTATGTGATGTTCTGTAATGAGTAATGGTAACCATTCTATTTATTTATTTCTGCAAACATCTCTAGGAGTACACCGAGGTTAAGCTCCTTCTGAGAGCAGGTGACTGCGCTCCCTGTTTTTGGAATTTTAACATGGTTCATTTTGTACAGAAATGAGTTTGCGGACCATCTGAGGTACTTTAGGGAATCTGAGAGATCTTGAGAGGGAGAGATTTTTAACTCCTTACTCTTGGAGGACGCAAGTTTTCCTTTGTCTTACCAACACTTCCTTTCCCCTGTAGCTTCAAGAGATCATGTTGATGTTAATACTGACATTTTTGAGGTTTTTATTACTTTTTTTTTTCTCTCTCTCTCTCTCTCTCTCTCCAAGTTGCCCCATCAGTGTTTTACCATTTTACAGAAAAATGAAGGAAAATTTGTTAATCTAAAATATTCAACCACAAACTACTTAAGGATGAATGTATGATGAGGAAAAAAATTGTACATAACAACTGTAAAAAGGAAAATTTCTAATCATGTTTATTTTCTATGCACTTTTTTTATTTAAGTGATAGTTTAAATAATAAACATGTCTTGTTTACTCAAAACTTGATATCTTGTCGTTTTACTTTCCTAGTATACTGTCAAACCAGGTTCTGGACCTCAAATGGTGACATGCTGGTTCCAAAAGGGAATTTTGCAGCATTGCTACCATTTGGGTTCCCGAGAACCTTAAAGGTTCATCAGATGCAAAATTCACTTTATGAGTTATTTAAAGGTGTTCTTCAGGTTAAGACCGTGTCCTAAGAGCTAGTTAGCCAAGAGTAATCATTTTTATTTTTTGTATTTACCTTATACAAAGTAATACCTAATACCTAGACTAATATACATTTATGAATTTTTAAAAAATGTGACCAGTCTTAAAGAAAAATTTAACTGACTAACTTTTAAGTCTTTTAAGTCTTAACCTTTTATGCAACCAGACTCAGATGTGTCTGATTAAGTGATTGAGGCGTTTTGCTGTTGGATGTAATAATGAATATAATGATAGCAGTCGTCATTTACTCCCGACATATGAGCCGCAGAGGATTTACATCAGCTTTTAAGGGTATAAGTATATATAAGTATTCATAAGTATGTGTTTGATGAATATTTGCAACTTGCCTTTCTAAATAATGTATTAACCAGTTTTGTGGCTGAAGTTTACAGTCTGCTCGTCACTCCATGGAAGAGAGGGGCGGGGTCAGCAGAGCTCATTAGCATTTAAATTGAGAATTAAAATCATCTTTCAGAAGGGCATATAAAACAAATTAACCCTCACAGGGACACAGTGTCTTGAAATGATGTAATCCACATGGAAATTGTACTGTTTGGGGGCGGAGCAAGCTGTTCGCGACAAAGAACGTGGGTGGACATTATGCAAAATATGTTACTTTGTGACGTGTGGCAGTAACAGAGAAAGATACCAATTGCTGACGACTCGTTTAGGCGAATGTGAGCCGACTCTTTTTTTTTGATAGACAATCATTTTATTTATCATGCACTGTCAGCGTCACAACTTTGCAGATAGTTTATGTTCACATACAGCTACATGACATACTGCATGAACGATCATGTTTGAAAAAGCATAATAGGTGCACTTTAATGAACCTTTCTCAACCATTCTTCTTCATTGAAGTGTAGGTGCCAAAAACAGTCACGTTAACCAACAAGAAGGAATTAAAGCAGATGGTATTCTTCACAAACAACAAAAGAAAAAACAACTACACAAAACGTAATGTGCTCTGCATGTGCATCTGAAGGGCTGCCTAGGTTTATGTTCAACAGCTGATTCCTTATTTTAGTCTGCTTTACTGTTTGTGTAACAGATTTGGTCATCCTTTCATAATATAATACAGGCCTTGCAAATTAATTCGACAGTTCAACTGCTTGCCTTGTTTTTTTAAAGGTACAGCATCAAAAACAAACAAAAAAAAGCTCAGCCTTAATGGTTAGAGTGACTAAAAAGCGTTCATAATGGAGGGCAAATCTAGCATTACAATATAAATATTTAACTTTTTATTGAAACCATTCAAAAAAGGGTGTTTAGTTGCAACCAGCTGTTCATAATGTGTACCAGTACCTGGTCTCGTGAATCTCTACAGACAACAAGGAGCCACTAGCAGTTTCCCTGAAGTAGTTTATGAGCCATTAGATTTAAAATGCTGAATAGGTGTTCTAAACAAGCCTGTCCTCCAAATAAAGCTACCAAAGTAACTAGAACCATGTGTCTGTGAACTGCCACCCACATCAGCACATCCAACCATCTTCCATTCATCCCTGCTGATTTTCACTGCCCCTTTAAACTCAGAAATAACCACATCGTTTTTCTCTTGATGTGGCGACAATGAATCCAGAAGATTTGTTTACATAAAGCAGTTGTGTCACATGGTCACCAACACTGTTTAGAAAGTATGCTTTGTTTTTGTTTTTTAAAGCAAGAATAGTTCTATCTCTTACTTGACCACAGGGCTGTAATCCCCAAACGCTTTATTTCTTTCAAATTCGCCAGCCACAATGAACTGGCATCTTTCCCTTGTAAACCCCACTCTAATTAAATACACGCGGGTCTCGCCAGACTGTTCACTGGCGCCCAAGACCCCTTCTCTAGGGCTCTACTGTATCAAATAATGTTTATGCTTGTAAAGTTGGACAAGCTACAAACATTTAGTCTCCGTCCCTTGGATGATCCCTCTTTCTCCCTCCCCATCTCCCACCCTCCCTGTTTCTAATTGGCTTCCAATAGCTTCCCATTTCCTCTGAAGACTAGAAGTGCTCATTTTTTCCCAGAAGCCTTGGACGGCAAAGAAAAGAGGAGTTGCATTGCTCGTTTCTCCTTCGTCTGCTCACTCCTGTCAATCCAGTGTAGATTCAAAAAACGTAGATGGTGAGTTTCATTTTTTGTTTATTTCTTTTCATAGCCGAAATGTGTTATGGAAACTTTTTTTATAGGCAAATTCTTATCATTTTTGTGTAGACAGTCTGCCATTTACACACTCTAATGCAGATCTAACTCTTGTATTCCACTTTGACTAACAGTAATGTGCTTTACTATGAAATAAATCTCTTACATAACTTAAAACATAACGTATTTGTCAAACTTGTTTATCATCACTGCTCACTGCAAATTTCAGATTGCTCATTTACTTAGCAAATTTCTTAAGGCAGTTATTTGAAAACTAAGAAATTAGCATTTTTTTTAATTTTTTTTTACAATACCTAATACCATTTGTGTACTAATAATGAATACTAATATGTACTTTTAAGGTACAGGTGTGCACAATTTAGGGGTAAATAGGTACAGAGCACATTCCTTTTGTGCCTTTTTTCCCTGAGCGTACTAATTTATAATGTATTGAAGCTTAAAAATAAGCACTGGAAGAGAAAGCTGATTCTTTCCATTTTCAACCCAAGGTTTTATTTATAGTATAGTATAAATGATGCTGTGAAATTGAGGGAATGAACCCCAATGTTAGTATATTGTTGCAATAATAAATACTATGGCAGCCTTGTACACAATAACACAGTGCTTCAGTTATAAACACCGTGAAGCATACGAGCGAGTAATGTGCTTTGTTTGGAAATCAGACTTGAGCTGGAATGACACTCTTTGGCAGTCATTCCTCTTCTGTCCTAACATGGCTCACAGTTTGAGCTGCTCTAAGCATTTAGAGTCAAAATACATGGTCCTGAGAGATAACTGGCCAGATGTCCTTAAACAGATGTGTCTATTAAACCGAAGATCCCAGTGCTGTAACTGATTCTGCAGAATTTGAAAAATGCTTGGTGGTCTGGTTGTGTTTCTGAAGGTGAATCATCAGCCGTTTCTCTTCAACTTATAAGAAACAGCTGTTTGACAGACAGCAGACTTGAGTCGAACCTGCTGATTTACAGCAAGGCATAAAATCTTGGAAATGCTTCGTTCCAGGCAGAATTACGAGAGCTGACAAGCCCATGAATACATCCTTCTGTGGAGACCGTGTGTGTTTGAGGCCTGATTATTGACTGCACTTCAGCACCTCATCAATGATAGATGGTAGACAGTAACATTTACTATAGTAATAATTAGTATTTTCGCTATTCTTCTTCGAACTTCATTTTTTCAACCCCTCAAACTGCAGATGATATCCAGAGCTTTTTTCAGGAAATGTGAATTGATATTTTGATCTACAGAGATTGTATATTAGTACCACAATTATTTCATATTGGAAAATATTGCTCCCGGCATGCATTGCAGTGTAAAACTTTAGTTCTTACTGTTATAAACAGTTACTGTGTTGATTTTTTAAGAATGTATTGTTTGCACAAGACCAAGAATCCGCTTCATATTAGCTGATAAAATTGTTATAGTTAAGTTATCATCATGTAAATGTAATATTCTTTCAGAAGCACTCTTTTCTATATCAATTAAATATGGACTGAGGCTGTCAGGCTCTAAAATATATGAAATCACTACAGTGATGGAGAAAGACATATTTCAGTATTTTTCCATATTCCAAGTCAGAATCTCAAGTTTTTTATAGTGCTTCTGCATCCTTTGAAAGTTTTTTGTTTCAAAGGCTTCACTTGGTTGCAGACTCTAAGACATAAATTCCTAAGCAATATTTCTATATCTCCTTCATCTGCATTTACACTTTCACCACAGAGCTTGTGCTTTAGTAATTACGATGTACTGTCACATTTCCCTTGGCATATTCACCCTATTGACTGAGAGGTGAGATCATGCAACTCTCCGAGTTGTGCTTTGCTGCTTTTCACATTACGTTCAGACTTCACACCATATTTTTCATCTGAAATCATCTTGAAACAAGATACAAGCGTATAAGGCTTGTTTTTCACTTCCATTTTTCCTCCACAGACTGAGCAATGACAGCTCTGCAGACATGGCCTCTTTCTTTGCTGCTTGTTATTGCAGTGCATCGTTCTAATTCGCTCGAAGACAACAAGATCCCCAGTTTGTGCACAGGAAGCCCAGGCATTCCAGGATCCCCTGGGTTGCATGGTAGCCCCGGTCAGCCCGGCAGGGATGGACGAGATGGTCGTGATGCTCAACCTGGAGAGAAAGGGGATAGAGGAGACAGAGGAGAACCAGGTACAAAAATAACATCCTTAATGATGTTCTTCTCACCTTATCCTCCCGTCGAGTGCTGCAGGGAAATTAATATCACCCTGGTTCCTTTACATTTTATTCCAAGTGATGAAAATGTTTACAAATTAACACAATTTGAATTTTAAAGTGCCCTTATAATGAATATGGTTTCATATTTTAGTTTTGGAAGTCCCCAACATCAGGTTGACATGCATGCAAGGTCAAAAAACACTTTCTTTGTGTTAACGTATGATATGCATTTATGCTTTGCCTCGTTCAACAACTCCCAAACGATTCGCTCAATGATTCTGATAAAGCAGGTTCGTGAGCTCAGTGCTGCTTTGTGTACAGCAATACCAGGGAAACCTACGGTGGCCGAGAGAGCTCAACGCGCTGCAAACACATGCAAACAGAAAAAAACACATGCAAACAGAAAAAAAACACATTTTCTCGCAAACGCAACCAAACACAGAGAGGCGCTGCAAAAACACTAACGCACTGCAAATAGCACAGACCACAACGGAAATGTTTCAGGGGGACCTCAAACAGTGACGAACCCATCTGAGAGTAACTCTAGCTAACATAGCATTAAAATAATGTTTCACAGTTTAGTGTGAAGTTAGATTAGTTTAATAATATCCAGAACACCGTGTGATCAGGTTTTTAAACTAAACACAAAAAACTCAGCGACAACATCTCTGCTCTGACCAAAAGCCGCCGAACAAATAATCAGGTCCCAGATAGGTTTGTCACTTTCTGAGGTCCCCCTGAAACATTTCCGTTGTGGTCCATGCTGTTTGCAGTGCGTTTCTGTGTTTGCAGGATCCTTGTGTTTGGTTGCGTGGTGAGAATTTTAAATTTTGCATGCGTTTTTTTCTGTTTGCATGTGTTTTCCTCTTCTTGCATCCTTTTCTTCTGCTTGCATGTGTTTTCTTGCATGTGTTTTCTAGTTTGACGACTATGGCAAAGGGGAAATTTCAGAATATTTACAATCGAGAGCAGCACTCATGAGATGATTTAATCCTGCGGTGTGACGCTACACCTCAGCGTCTACCACATAACAAACTGGTGACAGCAGCTCACAGGCATACACCACCACATCAGCGCTGTGACCTGACAAGGGAAGAGCAGGTGTTATTCAGCACAGACTACAAGCCTCTTTGTGTCTTTGAGGGTCATGGTTCAGGTGCGCTGGCAAAGGTCACGTGCATGCCTGGTCTGTTGCTCTGGGGATAGCAAGTCGAGCATGAAGCCCGATGAGGCAGACACCCTCAGCAAAGCTCATCTCTGAGCCACACAACCTCAAATACTCCATACTGTACACCAACTGACCTATCTCAGACATACGTAATACAAATAAGACATGATCTTTCTCAAAATTACAAGCTGCAATCTGATTGGTTGCCTTAAGGAATCAGAATTCACAGTTTTTTTTGTCTGCCTGGAAACAAACATGCTTCTAAATGATGCGATCAGAGTTGGCATGGAATTAATACCATACCCAAGGTGGCCTAGTAGTGCACAACACAACAACACACAGACTACTGTAGTATCGTTATGTTATTCTAGTTAATTTGATGTGTTGCAACTTGTTTCCATTGTGCCGTGCTAATTTCGTTGTGTTGTAGCTTGTTTCCATTGTATTGCAGCTTTATTACATAAATAATAAAAACATATAATTAAAATTGTATATAAAATTGTTATATATGAATAATACATTTTATTAAAATATATATATATATATTTTTTTTTTTATATATACACACACAGTACAGGCCAAAAGTTTGGACACATCTTCTCATTCAATTTGTTTTCTTTATTTTCATGACCATATACATTGGTAGATTCTCACTGAAGGCTTCAAAACTATGAATGAACACATGTGGAGTTATGTACTTTTATGTTCTAGTTTCTTCAAGATAGACACCCTTTTTTTCGGATTACTGCTTTGCACACCCTTGGCATTCTCTCGATGAGCTTCAAGAGGTAGTCAACCTGAAATGGTTTTCACTTCACAGGTGTGCCTTACCAGGGTTAATTAGTGGAATTTCTTGGTTTATAAAAGGAATTGAGACCATCAGTTGTGTTGTGCAGAAGTCAGGTTACTACACAGCCGACAGCCCTATTGGACAACTGTTAAAATTCATAT